>CM017897.1:31544596-31606119 GCA_008369825.1 Triplophysa tibetana
TTTATAAAACAGAGTCATATCAAAAGAATAATATTAATATAATGAGAATGTAAATTGTTCTTACTTTTCATCTCTTGTGTGTTTCTTCTCTCGAATCTGCTGCTGTTTTCTCTCTCTCTGTGTGTGTTATAGGTCATTATATTTACATCTGATTTCAGCACTTCACATCTTTGGGTATTTCTCTAGAAATACTTATTTTCATTTTACAACCTGCTCATTTGTATACTATTTACCAACTGTCCTGTTGTCAATGTAATGGAAGAACTGACTGAAATGAGAAGAAACAAGGTGTGCGTTCTCTTATTTGCATTTGTGATGTGTGTCAGCCAGCGAATACAACACTGTAAAAAATATTCCGGTAAATTGTACGGAAAAATACCGGCAGCTGTGGTTGCCAGTAAAATCCGTAAAAAATACAGGAAAAAACATAAACAGCTTTGCAGTTTAAAACTTCAGGGCACAAACTCAAGCTGTATAGGAACTTAATACATTTGAGTCTTTTACCTTAACAGAATTTCTTTATATAACAATTGAAACTTGGTCCAAATGCACAAAAGTGAAACATTACATTTTACTTAATTGCTTCTTTTGTATTTGTTTTAAAACATCAAAGTCACTTTTAAACAAAGCAACATGCAGCAAGTCATCGGCATGTCATGCCTGACCTTGACTTAAACCCAGACTCCACTCTTTCGGCATAGTGTGACCCACAAAACATTAAATATCAGAAGAAAAAGAGAAAATACAAATTCCGTACACTGTAAAAAATGCCCGTGAGTTTACGGTAAAATTCTGTTGATTTCACACAAAAAAACCTGTTATCAGAAAGCGTCCGTAAAAAATATGGAAAAACACTGTAAAATGTCTGTAAAATTACAGCGAAAAATCCATTGTTTTTACGGAAAAACCCTGTTAAAGTGCTTGTGAAATTAACGTGAAATTCTGTAGTTTTCACAGAGAAAACTGTTGTCAAAAACTCCGTAAAAATACGAAAACCCTGTCAAATTCTCTGGGAAATGAACAGTGAATTTCCATATTTTTCACAACTTTTGGAGTTTTTAACTCCACAAACACTATTATCACCTTCACTTACAGACACCACTGTCACTTTATTTCTCTTGCATGTCTACAAAAGTTCTAATTAAGAATTAACACAGTTTACATGTTATTGTTTAGTTGAGTCACCATTATGGTGATGAGTGTTTGCTTTAGTTGGATCTTCACCCTTTTTCTTATGTGAAGAAGTCTTTCCCCAGTTTTGATATCTATGTGTTGAAACATAGACCGAACAGATGGGTAAAAGCTCAGACAAAGCAAACGATTAACTTCTTTAGGTTGGAGAGTAAATAATGTTGCGAGTTTAGGTTTTGCTATAAAGTTATTTGTTGTCCTCATTTATGATATTGTATGAAATTAAATAATATACTGAAAGTCTTTGACAGCACATGTGACACATAATAAATGTTCTAGCAGACATCAAGAATAAACAGTTTGTCTCAACAATGGTGACAACAGAAAAAAACCTATAAAGAGAAACGCAATGCATTGTGGGTATCATCAAAGGACAAAACTCATCATGACTCCCAGCATGCATTGCGGCTGTTAGATTTTCAATTGTTAGTCACCACTGTTGAGATTCATACTCTGATTCTTGGTGTGTAGTCAAAGACCAAATGCAAATCTTTGATAGTTCAAAAAATCAACTTTTATATTTGATTGTTTCTGGAAATGTGAATTTAAATGTAAATTATTTAGACGTTTGTAAAAAAAAAAAAGTAATTAAACAACATCGCAGAATTAGCTTTTGAAAAATCTTATCACATTTTCACTTGATGTCATTTGCTACAAACTATGTTTTATATAAAACAATGTCATAGCAGCCCAAAGAAAACTGTAAATTTATATATGACGGCTGAAAGATGCCAACTAAAGCAAACAGTGATCACAATAACGGTTACTTTAACAACAATAGAGCATCAAGTCATGGATGTTATGCTGCAGTCCCTGTGAAGCAGAAGTGATGATCGTCTTCAGTATTCTGACATATTTCCAAGATGAATAGTGGGTGTGGCTCATGTTTTGCACTGTGAATTGATTGGATGAATAAAACAGGATGTTCCTGTAATTTTACGGTAGCTTGCTGGCAACCACAGCTGCCGGTATTTTTCCGTAAAAACTACGGAATTTGTATTTTCTCTCTTTTTTTCTGATATTTAATGTTTTGTGGGTCCCACTATGCTGAAGAATGGAGTCTGTGTTTAAGTCAAGGTCAGGCAATGAGATGCAGATGTCATGCTGCATGTTGCTTTGTTGTTTAAAGTGACTTTGATGTTTTAATAACAAATTACAAAGAAGAAAATTAAGTAAATGTAATTTTTCACTTTTGTGCATTTGGACCAAGTTTCAATTTTATATTAAGAAATTCTGTTGATGTAAAAGACTCAAATGTATTAAGTTCATACACAGCTTGAAGTTTGTACCCTGAGTTTTAAAACTGCAAAGCTGTTTACGTTCTTTTCCTGTATTTTTTACGGAATTTTCCTGGTAACCACAGCTGCCGGTATTTTTCCGTAAAATTTACGGAACATTTTTTACAGTGTAGTTTTTACGGAAAAATACCGCAGCTGTGGTTGCAGCAAACTACCGTAAAATTACAGGAACATCCTGTTTTTATTCATCCAATCAATTCACAGTGGAAACACGAGCCACACCCACTATTCATCTTGGAAATATGTCAGAATACTGAAGACTATCAACACTTCTTGTTCACAGGGACTGCAGCATAACATCCATGACTTGATGCTTTATTGGTATATTCAAAGTCAGCAGTTTTTGTGATCAGTGTTTGCTTGAGTTGGCGTCTTTCAGCCGTCATATATAATTTACAGTTTTCTTGGGCTGCTATGACATTGTTTTTTATAAAAAAAAGTTTTGCTGCAAATGACATCAAGTGAAAATGTGATTAGATTTTTTCAAAAGCTAATTCTACGATGTTGTTTAATTACCTTTTTTACAAACGTGTAAATTAATTTACATTTAAAATTCATATTTCCAGAACAATCAATTTAAAGTTGAATTTTGAACCGTCAAAAGATGTACATTTGGTCTTTGACTCACAGATTAGGAATCAGTGTATGAATCTCAACAGTGGTGACTAACAATTGAAAATCTTACAGCCGCAATGCATGCTGGGAGTCATTGATGAGTTTTGTGCTTTGATGATACCCAGAATGCATTGCGTTTATCTTTAGAGGTTTTTTCTGTTGTCACCATGGTTGAGACAAAATGTTATATTCTTGATGTCTGCTAGAACATTTATTAAGTGTCACATGTGCTGTCATAGACTTTCAGTATAATATTAATTTCACACAATATAAATGAGGACAACAAATAACTTTAAAGCACTACCTAAACTCTCAACCATGTATTTACTCTCCAACCTAAAGAAGATAATAGTTAGCTTTGTCTGAGCTTTCACCCACCTGTTTCGGTCTATGTTTCAACACATAGATATCAAAAACTGGGGAAAGACTTCTTCACATGGAAAGCAAAGGGTCAAGACCCCAACTAAAGCAAACACTCATCACCATAATGGTGACTCAACTAAACCATTAACATGTAAACTTTGTGCTAATTCTCAATTACAACTTTTGTAGACGTGCAAGAGAAATAAAGTGACATTAGTGTCTGTAAGGGAAGGTGATAATAGTGTTTGTGGAGTTGGAAAAAAAACTCCTTGTGAGAACTATGGAATTTCATTGTTCATTTCCCAGAGAATTTGACAGGGTTTTCCGTATTTTTACGGACGTTTTTTGACAACAGTTTTCTCTGTGAAAACTACAGAATTTCACTGTTAATTTCACAGCATTTTTTACAGGGTTTTCCGTACAAACAATGGAATTTTTGCTGTTAATTTTACAGACATTTTACAGTGTTTTTCCGTATTTTTCACGGACACTTTCTGATAACAGGTTTTTTGTGTGAAAAGAACAGATTTTACCGTTTTTTCACAGGCTTTTTTTACAGGGAAGATAGAGACACAGCTGAGGTGATGTGGTGTATTTCTTAAATATATATATTTAAAATAACAAACTTATAGATTTTTTATAGAAGTTTATTTTAAATGTAACGTCACGTGTTCAGTTCTCTTCTTCATTCAAATGAAGTTTGCCTGAAGCTCTTGGTTAACAAAAGTGTTGTGTAATAAAACTCTTTCCAGGATATCTGCCTCCTCCTGTTACCAAATGTATATAATAAAAAGAATGACATGTTGTTTAAAAGTTGTACATTCGGGTCGTCATAAAGTGGTCATCATACATTTGGGGTCAATCCCAAATTCTCATTTATCTGTGTCCATTAATGAAAACAAGGAGAAACATATCAGTCAGTGTACACATGCAATGGCTGTGGATTGATTTACTTTAGAAAGAAACAAACACATGGGTCATTTCTCCATATGTCTGCAGTAAGACTGAGGCCGGTGTATTTTTCAGTTGTTTGCAATAGAAGCGCTGTACCTTAAAAAATCCCAACTATGCATCTTTCACAGCGTTGTTCACATAAACCATTCTCAGGATCTACAGTATATCTTCTGTATAACCAATTGTTTCGCTGTTTAAAATGTCTTCAAACTGCGTTTTGTTGGGCATCTAGTGTCCTGCGTGTTCAAAAATTGGACTTACTGGACTTCGGATGAACAAAAGTTGAAGTTTATTGATTGAGGCTCAGCGCTGGGCTGTCTCACACACTCACTCTACGCACAGAGTACTACCAGAGATCAGCCCCGCCTAAACAGTGTACAACATATTTATATTTGTATTTGTGGGTGTATCTTCCAGCTTGCTCCGGACCGTGGCCAACCCCTGAGCGCCTCCACATTTGCTGCTTTCTTTGTGTCCAATGGAGTGATGTCTCATCTGATATTTTCGTAGACTACGCCCTTCTTCTTTTACTATCTGAAAAACAACACACTTCCCCAACTTGATCACATCTGTTAACCCCTGACCTGAGGCCCCAATGGCTATGGAATGTTGGGCAACCATAGCCACGCACACACACACTCTATTCTTCTCGTTTTCTGCAACATATCATGAGACATAACATAAGACATAACATAAGACATATCATAAGGCATAGCATAAGGCATAGCATACACATATCATAAGACATAACATAAGACATAACATAAGACATAACATAAGACATAGCATACACATCCCCCACACAGTCTTCACATATGGTTTGTTTCTTAAAACCCTCGCTATATTGGTATGTGCGTTGTATATGCAGGATGCTCTCCTGCATGGAATGCAACACACACACATACTTCCAACCCCCACATCCTGTTGAGAACATCATCTTGCACCCTAATATTCAAGCTTAGTTTTCACCCTTTTAAACATACACACATTATTCATACTGATATACACTTAATGCACACAGTTTTACTTATTGATTATACGTGATCCATAGAAAGAAAATAAAATGTAGTAAAAACGTAGATTGTAATTAAATGAACATTGTAATACAAAACAGAACTTTAAAACCCTTCAATCCCTCTCTTGACCTCTGAAAGAGGTCACACACATATTATACATCCTACAGTACACCTCTTCATTATAGAGGCGGAACATAATGCCTTGTTGACTGAGCCATCCAGCGTATGGTGATCGAGATGACAATGAATAGTCCCATGCATGGCCAATTCTCCCACAGCTTCATATTGACCCTGCTACTGGTAATATAGAGACACACAGTTCCAGTGTGGGAAGTTCTGGTTACAGATGCTTCCAAATCGATATGCACAGCTGTAATGTGGGAAGTTGTGGTTACAGAAGCTTCCCTCAGTCTTTTGCCAATGCTCCTTTTATACCCAAGAATGATATACTGTACTCAATGTTCATTGTCAATACAATGGTCATTGTGAAATTTAGTTTAACTCGTGGCTGACGAGATCATCAAATGGGATGCCAATTTATCTGTGAACAGGATTCCCCGATAAAGCCAATCCTCTTAGATTAGTGCAGGTAATCTCCTGAAGTTAAAAAGCTCTAATACATTCTTTGTTATGGTTTGAAGGAACCAGACTCCTTCACCCATCGCACCAAGAACCCCAAACAATACCAAACATATGTTCAAATCTTCGTAACATGACAAAACATTATGAACACAATATAGAATGTGTAAGCCCTTTTCCAATGATCAAAGCCTGAAGAAATGTTGTGGATGAGAGAGGTGTGATAAGAAAAGTTCAGTTTGTGGACATCAACCCCTGATGGGAGGAAAGGATATCATTCCTCATGATCTAGCAACAAATGGTGTTTGATTGTTTAGTCCCAGCTTTACAAACAACCTTAATTCTTTGCACTTTCACAGCTGCCTTACAGTTCCTCCCCTGACCCCTTGGGGCAATCTCAGAGCAGTCCCAAAGGGGACATTTTTAGGCATTCTTTGTCATTGTGTATCAATTACTGCAGAAGTCTCTGTAGAGCTGGCACGGTGCAGAGCAGGTGGATCTTTGCTGTTCTTTTGCCCAGGTTGGTTTCCACCTAAGTCTGATAGTCTGCAATATAATTTGTTGCACCAAGTCCATTCAGTCAGAGCCCATGTGCTCTGTTCGTAGAAGGTGTCTTCCCACCGAAGAGAAACATCTTTTTTAGTAGTATCCTCCCCATGATATTTATCTGACCCATTTATTCTTAGTTACATCTAAGTAGAAGGTATGGTTTGCAGCGCAGCTCCATAGGTTAAGGAATTCATCTCACTAATAACACACCATTGTGTATGAGACACCTGAACGGCATCTGCATAACCATACAACAACTGAACACTGATGATTTTAGTAACATTGGGATAAGATGATAAAGGGTTACAACAATAAAAAAAATTAAAAAATTCACCGTACCTGGTGCGAGTGGTGAATAAGGTCTCAATTTCATCCAAAGCCACACAAAGTGATCCCATTTGATTACCTGATTCTTCACTACTATGGTGGAATTTAGATACTTTGAGTATTTTAAAGGAAGAGTGGCAAAAGTCTATTTAACTGGCATATTCTCCAGTGGTATACATCATACAATAATAGTTTATAATTATATCTTTTAAATATATTGCAACCAAAATACAGATCTACAGTATGCATATAAATGTATTTTCAGGTATTAATAAAATCCAGATACAACGTTATGCATAATATGGTATAGTTATATAACTTATTTTAATAATCATAATAGTAATTCAGAATACTCAAATACGAGTTAACCCTGCAAATCTATCATTACAAAGAAGTATCAGGACATATTCTGAATCTCTAATATAGCTGTTGTCAAAAAATTCTGTGAATGTTGATGTGTACAGTACGCTACGTCACGTTCACTGGCAAAAATCTGATTGAGAATTTCGAGGCCGATTGCAGAAGCGCCAGCACTTCAGATCTAACCACTCTTTAAACATATCATTAAACATATGTTAAAAAACCAGTGTGCTATCTGGTTTGGAACAATGCCAATGATTTCAATTGAAAATTGCACAAATTTCAATTTCACATCTCTTCATCAGAAATTAAACCATTTCCTATTCCATACAACTGTAACCATGCAGATCTCCTATGTACATTGCAAGGTTTCACATAAATCAACAGAATTGTAATAACAGATTTTATCTTATAATTAAATTAGCATCATGAGTTTGTCCTATGTGTGAGATGCTATATAGTTGTGTGTATGCATGACAGGCTATAGATCCTTCTTATGTATCATATTTGAAATCTAGACTAATCATCCTAGGTGATGTCTAGTGTTTTGAGTCTGGATAACTTTTAAGGTTATGCCAGATAATCATTTTATGAGGTTGTAGTAGCGAAAGTGTGTCCACATGGCTATGTGTTCATGTCTGGGAGATGGGTATCTACAAGAATCTGTGCTGCACAATTTGGATCCGGTGCTACACCGGGAGGCCGTGTAACTACTTCTGTGATGTAACTGTGTTACAAGTGTGAATGACCCCTTGAAGTATAATCTCACCCATCTCCTCCATTTCAGGTTCTAAGACACCTCTCTGGTATCTGGACTCTATAAGGAGTCATAGTGATCAACCTGAAAAGAAAGACTTTAGGATAACAGACAGAGATACATTTTTTCTCTCAATTCAGTCAAATCTGTGGGTTAAATATCAGTCCATATGTTGTGGTGCTGTCTGCTTAGCAATTCATTTTTATGGCACTACCCACACCTGTCCATTTGAGATCTTTGAGGCCTGTAAGGACTAGGGAATTTCTGTGTGATATTTAACAGATGGTTCACTATTACTTGTGCCATGGTATCTATAGTGTTAATGAAAAAGTATAAAAAGTATGCCCCCCTTTTTGGCACTGTTTAGTGGACCAATGAAATAAAAATAGAATAATTCTATGAGTCTTTATGGTTTTGACCCATAAAAGTTAGAAATGCATGTGATGCTTCACTTTTCACCATATTTATTCTAAAAAAAAAATTACTGCAATGTCTGCCCCATATGCACAATCTTCACTTACACAGTGCGCTAAAGATTCAAATGTCACCTTTCCTTTATATGACCTGTCAACACCCTCCCTCTCTTGGACCTGAGATCTCAGGTCCACAGCCGTCTGTTCCAAAGACCTGCCCACTCATTTCGCGGTGGGATCGGTCCTGGTTCAGTGTCAGGGGTGACCTGCTGTGATAAATGTTTGCTCATAGCAGTTAATTTGTCAAAATAAACACAATGTGACACTGATCTCCTGCCGAAGCGGTGTTGTCGGTCCTGGAAAAGATCGACCTGTAAGAAATTCAAACGGTGTGAAACCAGAAATCCTGTTAATAGAGGAACGTACAGTCATTAATGCTAGAGTTAGTACAGATAACCAGGTCAATTTTGTCTGTGCACAGATTTTAGCCAATTTCAGTTTCAGAGTGAGATTCATTCTCTCCACTTTGCAATTGTTCCAGCACTATCTAAACTCTGTTGGCAATGCAATAAAACAGGGGTGCTTCGTGATTTATTAGCTCTCCACACTCTTCTTTCCCCCTCCCCTTGTGGAATGTGTTCTCCCTGTTCTTCTCCCTCGCGGGCTAACTGCTGTGCTGTTCCACTGACTAATCTTGTTATTTGGTGTAATTGCTGTCTTATTTCATTTATATCGAACGTTTTGTCATGCAGTTCTTTACTACGTTTCCTTGGTTTAATTTTACCATAACTTGCTTCATTTTTTCGTCATACGGTTGTGGTTTTGTCAATAGTTGCAAGTCTAGATATAGTTTTGGGGGTTGGTAATATGCTGTTTGTTCAGAGGTGTCTCCCTGTTCACTTCCTGACTTCTTTATCTGCAAATTTTCTTCCCCCTCTCTTTTAACCGGACTCAGAGCAGTGGCCGTAAGCGCAATGCTTGTCCATATTCTAAATTCATCTTGCAATTTCTTTTCTTGACTAAATGTTTCCCTGCATTTATCCATTTTAAATTATTTATTTATTTAATTTCTCTTCTACATATCTTTTTAGTCTTACATGTGCTCTCTTTTCCATGTCTCGTACCTTGGGTGCCAAGGGCACACGTGGTGGTAAGAGGAGTGGTAAAAGGCCAGTATTCTAACCCACCAGAGAAACCCACGACTCCTACTGTTCGGTCACTAATCTGTGCCTCAGTTATATGACATTTCTGAACAGTAGAGTATGTTGCACCAGTATCTACCAGTGCTTTTAGTGGCCTGCCATTTACCACTATTTCCATGAGAGGCTCCCCCATACCTCTCGTGGATTCTCTGTGTGGGCCCCTTCAATAATCCCCTCCGTCTCCTCCAGAGCCCCAATTTGGGTCGCACTCTGGGTGCATGGGTGCCTGAAAGCTGTGAGGAGCAGAGTGTTGTTGCCCCGGGAGTGTCGTGAGGTTTGAGGGCCGTGCCCTCTGGGACCTCCCCTAAAAGGACCCCATCCCCTTGCAGTTGGTCCCATGGCCTGATTGCCCTGTTGGTGTGGACATGCACTCCTCCAATGATCAGAACTCCCACATCCATAACACACTCCCCCCCTTTTTGGGCCTCTTCCTCTATCATTCTGGTATCCACCCCTGAAATTTTGGTACCCACCTCTTGGCCCTGAGGAGGGGTTCTGTTTTGGCCTCTGCCTCTGTACTTCACGGAGTTCTTTATTCACCCTTTCGTGCTGACGTTGTTTAAAAAACGGAACTCTATCTTTTTCTGCCTCATGTGCTTTAACGCGCATGTGTGCTTTTTTCTCCATCTCCCCAATTTTGGGTGCCAAGGGCACCCGTGGTGGTTTATCCCATCCATTTTCAAGACTTATCCGACCCCATTTCTCTCCTCATATCCTCATTTCTTTCTTATGGTGTTTTAGTTCTGTTTGGGCCAATATCATATCTTTCATACGACCCCATTGTTCTGTCACAGGGAAACATCCATATTCATCACATTCTCTATCAAATTCCCCTTCCATATTTAGGTTTATGCTGTTTATAATTATGCCGGTATTATGTACTCTTTTTATCACGATCTATTATTTTCTCTATAACTTCAGCCTTTATATAACTCTCCACACACTTTCATACATACACAACACACAACTTTTATCACGATACAATTTTGCATAAGGTTTTCTAATCTTACGGCTTAATAATGCTGGCACAAGGACTTTTTACCTCGCGACTTAATAATGCTGGCACAAGGACTTTTCACCTCGCGACTTAATAATGTTGGCACAAGGACTTTTCACCCCGCGACTTAATAATGTTGGCACAAGGACTTTTCACCCCGCGACTTAATAATGTTGGCACAAGGACTTTTCACCTCGCGACTTAATAATGTTGGCACAAGGACTTTTCACCTCGCGACTTAATAATGTTGGCACAAGGACTTTTCACCCCGCGACTTAATAATTTCTCATAAGGAATTAACCAAATGATTCCATGCGTGAGGTCTTTTAACCAGACGACTTAATTTACTTGCATAAGGACTTTAACCAAACGACTTAATTTACTTGCATAAGGACTTTAACCAAACGACTTAATTTACTTGCATAAGGACTTTAACCAAACGACTTAATTTACTTGCATAAGGACTTTAACCAAACGACTTAATTTACTTGCATAAGGACTTTAACCAAACGACTTAATTTACTTGCATAAGGACTTTAACCAAACGACTTAATTTACTTGCGTAAGGACTTTAACCAAACGACTTAATTTAATGCATAAGGACTTTAACCAAACGACTTAATTTAATGCATAAGGACTTTAACCTTACGACTTAACCTGCGTACGACTTAACCCGTTATTTTATAACCTCAATCCAACAAACTTCACTCTTGTACAAATTTGTTAAAAATAAAATGATCAGGAATATTTGCAATTCAACACAAACAATTTAGAGTAGTCAATTAGCAGATGTTCGATAAAACAGGTCTCTGCTCACCTTTTTATTTTCGCCCGGGCGTTGTGTTGAACCCAAGATTTTCCCTTTCGGTTTTTTCCACTTTCTAGCCTTTAAAGATTGTCCGAAATGTCCTTCTTTAGCCAATCACGTCGGGGTCACCATCTGTTGGGCATCTAGTGTCCTGCGTGTTCAAAAATTGGACTTACTGGACTTCGGATGAACAAAAGTTGAAGTTTATTGATTTGAGGCTCAGCGCTGGGCTGTCTCACACACTCACTCTACGCACAGAGTATTACCAGAGATCAGCCCCGCCTAAACAGTGTACAACATATTTATATTTGTATTTGTGGGTGTATCTTCCAGCTTGCTCCGGACCGTGGCCAACCCCTGAGCGCCTCCACATTTGCTGCTTTCTTTGTGTCCAATGGAGTGATGTCTCATCTGATATTTTCGTAGACTACGCCCTTCTTCTTTACTATCTGAAAAACAACACACTTCCCCAACTTGATCACATCTGTTAACCCCTGACCTGAGGCCCCAATGGCTATGGAATGTTGGGCAACCATAGCCACGCACACACACACTCTATTCTTCTCGTTTTCTGCAACATATCATGAGACATAACATAAGACATAACATAAGACATATCATAAGGCATAGCATAAGGCATAGCATACACATATCATAAGACATAACATAAGACATAACATAAGACATAACATAAGACATAACATAAGACATAGCATACACATCCCCCACACAGTCTTCACATATGGTTTGTTTCTTAAAACCCTCGCTATATTGGTATGTGCGTTGTATATGCAGGATGCTCTCCTGCATGGAATGCAACACACACACATACTTCCAACCCCCACATCCTGTTGAGAACATCATCTTGCACCCTAATATTCAAGCTTAGTTTTCACCCTTTTAAACATACACACATTATTCATACTGATATACACTTAATGCACACAGTTTTACTTATTGATTATACGTGATCCATAGAAAGAAAATAAAATGTAGTAAAAACGTAGATTGTAATTAAATGAACATTGTAATACAAAACAGAACTTTAAAACCCTTCAGTTTGCAGTAGCTTTCCTTTAAATTTTTTAATTCTTCTGTGTTTTTTTGGGGATTCTTATCTGAAATTGCAATTTCTTATAAACGACCCAATATTTCCTGCAAGCCCCGCCTCTCGACAGCCACATGCAGCACATCATCAGTGTCTCTGCAGCACACCAGAGAGGAGTTTGTTCTGTCAGTGACTGAAAGAGATACAGTCCTGATACTGAAAGTGTTACCTTCATTTGATTGGGAAGATTTGATAAGGTTGCATACAGTACACTGCACTACTTCATATATTTTTAGTCAAACTTGACTGATTTTAAACAATAAAACTCTTTCAGACGTTGCATTGAATAGTAAAGATCTTGTGGAATCGAATGTGTTAAAAACATACTATGCTTTGTGAAATTTAGTGTATGTGATGGGTTTGATTGTTTCTGCTTTAAAGCTGTTGTTCTATAAATGTTAATTTTGGTTAAAATATTTTTGTCATTTTTAAGCCACATGTCTGCACTTCTTGTTGCAAACATTTAATATCTGATGATGATCAACCTCCAATTTCACCGTTCAACCAGAGAGATCTGTAAAGACCTGGACAAGACATCCCAGCAAGCACCTTGACTTAAAACGGACATCAAAAACAGGTCAAATATTCAAATTAAACTAATGTTGTTGATTAGAAACTTGTGTATCACAACACCTTTTGCAAAAATGTTCTTCAAGACACACAGATTGATAAAAAACGTATAGTCAGGAGCAGTGGCGGCTGCTGATCTTTTAAAGAGGGGAAGCTCATTTTCGGCCTAAATCATAAAAATTGTCCATTTATTTATATGTAAATTCTGCCCTACGTTCCTTTCCAAGAAAATGCTCTGTAACCCTGTCGTACCAACTAGGCGTCTTTGACCAGTGACTTGACCAGTGTCCTCTCAATGGCCAGTAGAGCTAGGCTGCTTAAACGGCCTTGGCCCATTGTGTTACGGGTGTAGGACTTGAGGCGCTTTAAACAGGAGAAGCTCCTTTCTACACCTGCAGATGTAGCTCCAATTGTTGCCACTAATGAGAACAGTTTGTAAAGCTGAGGCATTGCACTGTCCAACTCCATGTCTTTAAGGAACACCAAGTAATCACACAGCTTTCTCCTGTTACTCTGCAAGTCCTGATCTGAATACAACCCTATCTTATGCACTAAATCTATCTTAGGTGTTGATCTGCCCTGCTGTTTAATTCTAAGTCTCTCCTCGTAAGGAAGTCTTTCTAATGGCTTTGCCAAAATCAGGTCGACAATATTAGCACTGTCTTACGGAAAAACCCTGTTAAAATGCTTGTGAAATTAACAGTGAAATTCTGTTGTTTTCACAGAGAAAACTGTCATCAAAAAACGTCCGTAAAAATACGAAAAACACTGTTAAATTCTCCGGGAAATGAACAGTGAAATTCCATAGTTTTCACAAGGAGGTTTTTTTCCAACTCCACAAACACTATTATCACCTTCACTTACAGACACAACTGTCACTTTATTTCTCTTGCACGTCTACAAAAGTTGTAATTGAGAATTAACACAAGTTTACATGTTGATGGTTTGTTGAGTCTCCTTAATGGTGATGAGCGTTTGCTTTAGTTGGGATCTTGACCCTTTACTTCTTATGTTTAGTCACTCCCTTGTTTTAATAATTATATGTTAAAACAGACACGAAAACAGGTGGAAAGAAGCTCAGCAAAGTTCAGCAATACTTTCTTTCTACTTGGGAGAGTTATTACATGTTTTAGAGTTTAGGTAGAGATTTAAAGTTCTTTGTAATCCTCATTAATGATATTGTATGACATTAAATAACATACTGCTGCTCTATTTAAAAAAAAAAAGATCTTTTAAAAATGTTCTAGCAGACATCAACAGTATAACAGTTTGTCTCAACAATGGTGAAAACCAAAAAACCTCTTAAGATAAACGCAATGCATTATGGGTATCATCAAAGCACAAAGCTCATCCATGACTCCCAGCATGCATTGCGGCTATAAGATTTTCATTTGTTGGTCACCACTGTTGAGATTCATACACTGATTCTTGATGTTTAAGTCAAAGACAAAATAGAAGCATTTGGTCGATTTAAAAACTTTTTATATTGACTGTCGCAGGAAATGTGAATTTTAAATGCTAGCATTAAACCCAATGAGTAATCAAACAACTTCATAGCAAAATTACGTGAAAATATCTAATCATGTTTTCTTTTGATGTCATTTGCTACAACACTATGTTTCATATAAAACACTGTCACAGCAGCACAAAGAAAACTGAAATTTATTCAAGAATTATCGATAAAGATGAAAGAACGCAACTAAAGCAAACACTGATCACAATAACGGTGACTTAAAACAACAATAAATATCAAGTCATGGCTGTTATGCTGCAGTCCCTGTGAAGCAGAAGTGTTGATCGTCTTCAGTATTCTGACATATTTCCAAGATGAATAGTGGGTGTGGCTCATGTTTTCCACTGTGAATTGATTGGATGAATAAAAACAGGTTATTCCTGTAATTTTACGGTAGCTTGCTGGCAACCACAGCTGCCGGTATTTTTCTGTAAAAACTACGGATTTTGTATTTTCTGTCTTTTTTCTGATACACTGTAAAAAAAGCCTGTGAAATTAACAGTAAAATTCTGTTCTTTTCACACAAAAAACATGTTATCAGAAAGTGTCCGTAAAAAATACGGAAAAACAATGTAAAATTGTCTGTAAAATTAACAGCAAAAATTCCATTGTTTTTACGGAAAACCCTGTAAAAAATGCTGTGAAATTAACAGTGAAATTCTGTAGTTTTCACAGAGAAAACTGTTGTCAAAAAACGTCCGTAAAAATACGGAAAACCCTGTCAAATTCTCTGGGAAATGAACAATGAAATTCCATAGTTTTCACAGGAGTTTTTTTAACTCCACAAACACTATTATCACCTTCACTTACAGACACACTGTCACTTTATTTCTCTTGCACGTCTATAAGTTATAATTGAGAATTAACACAAGTTTACATGTTAATGGTTTTGTTGAGTCACCATTATGGTGATGAGTGTTTGCTTTAGTTGGGATCTTCACCCTTTACTTCTTATGTGAAGAAGTCTTTCCCCAGTTTTGATATCTATGTGTTGAAACATAGACCGAAACAGGTGGGTGAAAGCTCAGACAAAGCTAACTATTAACTTCTTTAGGCTGGAGAGTAAATACATGGTTGAGAGTTTAGGTAGTGCTTTAAAGTTAATTGTTGTCCTCATTTCTGATATTGTATGAAATTAAATATATCGAAAGTCTTTGACAGCACATGTGACATGTTAGAAATGTTCTAGCAGACATCAAGAATATAACAGTTTGTCTCAACAATGGTGACAACAGAAAAAAACCTCTAAAGATAAACGCAATGCATTCTGGGTATCATCAACGCACAAAACTCATCGATGACTACCAGCATGCATTGCGACTGTAAGATTTTCAATTGTTAGTCACCACTGTTGAGATTCATACACTGATTCTTGATGTTTGAGTCAAAGACCAAATGCAAATCTTTTGACGGTTCAAAAATTCAACTTTTATATTGATTGTTTGTGGAAATGTGAATTTTAAATGTAAATTCACTCAGAATGTTGTAACATTAAAACCAAATGAATTATTGAACAACATCTTAGAGAAATCAAGAGAAATCTCTAATCATATTTTATTTTGATGTACCTTGCTACAAATCTATGTTTTATTTAAAACACTGTCATAGTAGCACAAAGCAAACTTGATTTTCTTTCGAGAAGGATGAAAGAGACCAACTAAAGCAAACAGTGATCACAATAACGGTGACTTTAAACAACAATAAAACATCAAGTCATGGATGTTATTCTGCAGTCCCTGTGAAGCAGAAGTGGTGATAGTCTTCAGTATTCTGACATATTTCCAAGATGAATAGTGGGTGTGGCTCATGTTTTGCACTGTGAATTGATTGGATGAATAAAAACAGGATTTTCCTGTAATTTTACGGTAACTTGCTGGCAACCACAGCTGCCTGTATTTTTCCGTAAAAACTACGGAATTTGTATTTTCTCTCTTTTTTTCTGATATTTAATGTTTTGTGGGTCACCACTATGCTGAAGAATGGAGTCTGTGTTTAAGTCAAGGTCAGGCAATGATGGTAACTTTGTTTAAAAGTGACTTTGATGTTTTAATAACAAATTACAAAGAAGAAAATTAAGTAAATGTAATGTTTTCACTTTTGTGCATTTGGACCAAGTTTCAATTTTATATTAAGAAATTCTGTTGATGTAAAAGACTCAAATGTATTAAGTTCATACACAGCTTGAAGTTTGTACCCTGAGTTTTAAACTGCAAAGCTGTTTACGTTCTTTTCCTGTATTTTTTACGGAATTTTCCTGGTAACCACAGCTGCCGGTATTTTTCCGTAAAATTTACGGAACATTTTTTACAGTGTAGTTAAGTTTACTTAATCGTTTTATTTAAGTTCATCAGTTACATTTTGCAGTGATATTGTAATATATGCAGCTGGATTCTCAGATATGGTCACACATGTACATCTTATTATTTAATCGGTGGGCTGGCAATAGTTTATTTATTATTTCATTATTTTTTGTAGAATTACTGTGTGAGCGATGAATAGCAGAGTGGATATAATACACTTAGTATATAATTCAATGTGATCATAAAATAATTAAAGTCATTATAGACATTATCTATCTTTATTACAGTTATTCAACGAGTATTTGTATCAGAGCCAGATGGAAATGATAAAATCATTATTTTTTTAGATGTATACTTTAGGAGGATAGTAAAATAAGTTAAAGTTTGTAAGATTATTGATTTTATTCTTGTTGGTCACTTGGGGTCAGGGTGTTACACCTCTTGTTGTGTTGAGACAACATCACTGAGTGATTCTGCTCATTCCTGCATTTATTAATGTGTATAAAAACAAATGATGTCTAGTTTGCTGTATTTATTCAGATATTCAGTATATAGATACCTTCATTGAATACATCTAAACATTTTTAATAACTGTTATGATTGCAGATGAAGTGAAAAGTCAGGAGAGAAAATAGTGTCGGTATATTAGAGTTTATATGAACTGATCCATCACTATAACATGAATCCTACACACACAGAATTAAAGTTAACCTTCACCAGATTTCATTTTTATATTTCATTTTCATTGCTGATAGAGATTAAGCAGTAAACAAACACACATCACTATCATCTGTTAATAATTCACTTAAATTATATATTATATTATTTAAAATAAATGTCAAAAGATAAGAACTCCAAATATTCACATATGAAGCAACAAAAGTGTCCCCTGACAGCAAAAAAATCATTAAAATAATGTTCAAAATGTTGATTTGTCAATGTTAATGCCATTGAATCAATTTGCAATTGATGTTGAATAAACATTTTCATCTGTGTTTACTCTAGTTGAGCTCCTGAAAAAGTGAAAGAATTTGCTAAACATAACAGTTTGTTAAAATTAAATACATAACAATAATAAAATTAAGAAACTTCTTTAAGCTTACTTTGAAAACTAATGTAAATGTTTTAGTTGATAAACACAAAGATACTATGAAAGCCTAAACTGATTATCTCTGACACACTTAGACACGAACACTCGTCACACAAACCTCAACAGTAGTGACAATAATCAAACTAATTCAGATCAACTGCAATGCATGCTGGGAGTCATGAAAGTTTGATGCAAGTTTGTATTTATAATGAGCCTCTAGATGAACCATATTCCTAAACAATTAAAAACAACTAAAAAATTAAAACCAGAGAATGAACAAAGGATCAAAAAATGGTTGTGTATCACACTGTAAAATTTAACTGTTGTCCTTACTAACAAATTATTTGTTAACTTTTCTCAGTTGTCAAAATGTATATATTTTACTAGTTTTTATTAAGTTACGATTACTTGCAGGGGATATAAAACAACTTACTTTGCGCCTTTAGTATATTTTACTTAAATCAAGCAAGTAGCGGCAATTGAAGCAATTACTTTACTACACCAGAGAGAGGCACTGGAGAGCAGATCCTGCCTGCACACAGAAAAGATTCCCAGCATGCTTTGCGCCAGACTGCATTAGGAGAGCACATTTTTTAAAATGTGATAATTTTATATGTTTTTAGTAAAGGTAAAGACTTGATAGTGTTTAATGTGCACTTCTCTTAGATATTTAGAAGAGTTTGACATATTTTTCAGTTTTGTGGTTACCACTGTTTAGAAGATAGGTGCATGTGATTAGGGTCTGTGAAGCTCGTGTGGTTTTTACCATTAAGCATAGTCTGTGCATGCAGTTCTGAGTTCAGTCTCCTCTTGCTCATTTTGAGTTGCTCGAGTCAAGGTGTTTGATTTATGCAATTTAGAATAATGTATATGTGAAATAGAGAATTTAATTTAATGAACTTAAAACTCCAATGATGGATGAATTAAATATTTAAACTGTAGTAAAATTGAATTAAGATATACCTTAATCAAAATTAAGTATTGGAAACTCGTCCGGGTTTATAGTGCAATAAATCCGATGGAAATTCTTAAGCTGGTAATAATAGTTAATTCTGGGAACTCCACACTAAGTCAAGAGTACATCTGAACTATTTTTTTTAGTCACTAGAACTTAACATAACCATTTCACTTTCCTTAGTTTTTTTAAGGCAATCCGTTTGTATGCTTTTTTTAACTAATTAGATTTTACAGTGCAGGAAGTGAAACCCTTATATCTGTTTAACATCTGTTTATTTATTTTTTCTTCTGCAGATGAAGTTGAGTTTGTGAGATCCAGGAAGGCTGATCCAGAGATGATCTCCTCCAGACTGAACCGCTCCAGATCTCACATCACGCTCACAGTCGTCCACTTCTGTTTCATTCCCCGGAGCCCAATGATCATAACACACGATCTCTCCATTCACCCAGAACCAGATCCCCACAGAGCAGGAGTGACGTAACCCCAGCCACACCTCAGCAGTCCAGGCCTGATGAACCGCTGCTTTCACCATGAGCTGAATCTTCTGTGAATCAACTGAAACCAGATCCACATGATTCTCTCTGCAGTATCTCACAGCTTCAGTCCAGCTCAGATTCTTCTGGATCAACATCAGCTCATCTGAACACACGATAAACACAAACAACTGAACATGAGAAGAAAACACAAACACTGAGACTGAACTGAGATCAGTTTCATCATGAAGAAACTTCTGTCGTCAAACACACACATTGACTTTTATTAACTCACCGTCATGACACACAAAAGTGTGAAATTGACTGCAAGATAAATTATCCCATTTCCCCTCATTAATCATTTCAGTCACTGCACAATTTTCAGAACCACCAGAATTATTCGGTTCACCAGAGTCCCAGTATCTGAAGGTGGAGTCAGTGTTATCTGACCACACCCACGAGCCTCTGAACTGACCCATCCAGACAGATGTGCGAGGATCATTAATGATGTTGTGGATCAGGTGATTGTCAGTCTGGTTCCTCACACTGGTCAGATCAGTATGATACTGTCTGCAGAAACTCTGAGCTTCCCTCCATGTTTTCTTAGAAGTATTAATGATGTATGATTTACTGCTGTCTGTTGAAGAAAATAAAGATTCAAGTCTCATGATTTTCATTCAGTCTCATTACACTTACAGTTCAGATGTCAATCTACACAAACCTATTTCTTCTAATAGTATTTTACTTGTTTTGTGCCAGAACAGTGTATCATCAACACAAACTGACTCTATTTTTTTTTTTTAAACAAACAATCACATCTTACCATAAAACACACTAATATAAAAGAACAAGAGTCAAGAGGTCCAGTGAAGGAAACACTAAACACAATGAGGGTTTTTCTTCTTATTGTTCATGTTTTCTAAGTAGGTTGGAGAAATGGGCGTTCTGAAAGGTCTTGACGAATGGTGTCAGAGGCTGCCCGTTTACTATACAGGCACAGATGCTTAAAAACTATCGGCCTACAGATTAACCGAAGTGAACAATTCGGAATGACTCTAGGTGTGATCCTTTTCATCATACGTTAAGCCATTTCATTCATTTACTTTAAAAGCGGCTGCAATACACATTTAAATATGAACTTAAAGTCAGAAGTATATTTTGAAAAAAGTATGAAGCATCATCACGCTTTGTTTTGGTTTTACAGTAGAAGCAATGTACTTAATTCAGGACATCGCTGATGAGGATAAATTTAAATGATCAGAAACAAATGACTCTTATCACTGTTCAAATCACACCTATGAAATGTGCCTTTACTATAAATTAATTTGATTTCCTCAAAGTTACACCACATTGCAATAGTTGTTCAATGATGTAAGAACACCGTTAACTTCTCTTAGGATTACAACAAATAATAATGACCTCACTTTTGTGTCCATGATGGATATGTTTTTATTCTAAGATTAGGACCCTCACTCTTTCATGAAGTATTAATATACACATTTGTTTCCCTTTTACTTGTCTCTTTTGTTTAAGAAAAGCTATTTGAAGACTAATACATCTGTTTAATAATTGTATTGTAATGTGGCATAAATATTTGTATTGAGCTTTGTACATAAAAAAATGTAACTGCAAAAAACGAATCTGTTACAATTAGTCTAATACAACAATGCTTTACAAGTGTATGTTTTTCTGTAATTTCACTTCAAACTCATTTAAACTAGTGACAACAAAGTTTTGTTCTACGCAAATGGTATAATTTTGATTGTTAAACAGAAAAAAAATATACTAATAATTTTAGGGTTTGTTCACAAGTAGTTTGTAATCACAAGTAATCAACAATCCCCCAAAATCAGTCACTTCCATCACAACACTGTATTACAGTCCATTGAACAGAAGACAACAAATTCTCCGTCCAAAAAATAATGCCATAAACACCCCTGTAGTACACAAACATGTTCGGGCCCGGTCCTCTCGCTCGTTCTTTTATATGCTCCCAATCTCCAACGTGAATCGAGACCGCTGCGCGCACAGCTGGCGCTCATTAACAATTACTCACCGGTCTCGAACCACGGTCTCACCCCGCCTACTCCACTACAAGCCCCCTTCTGTCCACGGTCAGAGTATCCAGTTGTCTCTTTATAGACGTGTCCACATCCGTCACACTTTGTGAGCTTCAACTCAACTCTCTACTATTTTCTTACTTCTGGCCTTACAGACAACTATATCTACACACAAAAAATACAAATTGCCAACTGCTAAAGCTTCAATGAAATTGCTTTTCCATTTAACTATAATATGAGTCTCACAAAAACAACAAAGTTATAACTAAGGATGCAAATATATAATCCAAAACAAAAAAATTATTTGTATTGTAACAAATATTTTAATACATTCGTCTATGGCACACGTAGAGCTAAGCACATGACCATCGTCTTTTGTTTCAAGGAAATGACGTATCTGTATGGTAAACTCTGATTGGCAGATGCTAGTAGCAGAGCCATTGAGAGAGAGAGTGAGTTCTGCCAAAGGAAGGCCAAAACGCTGGAGCGTCAGGTGATTCGTGGAGCGCTCAGATAGATCCAGGAAGTTATGTTTTTTCTTTAAATGCTTTATTTCTTTCATTTTTGTATTCATTAAACGGCTTTTGTCTTTAAATGGTTTCAAAGTTGACCTCAGTTGGTCTGTTTAGTCGCAGCTCCATGAGTTACTAGTAACTTCCAGGAACTATTGACCAGCTAACAAAAGTTTGTTATAAGAACGCTCCATAGAGGTTTATCATGTTTTTGAAAACGTTTCAAAAACATTAAAATTGTAACGTTTTAAGAACGTTCCCAGCAAACAAAAGTCACCACAACAGTGATCAGTGTTTCTTTGACACTTGACATAAAGAACAATATATGATCACACTAAAGTATATATTTCTAAAAAAGCTCTTAATGATTTGGTATAAGTTGGACAATTGACATGAAGTTGTGTGAAACAATAAAAATCTATGTTATTTGAAAATATCCATGTTCTTTTAATTTATAGAATAAATGTATCTACAGATTGCCTCAGACACTCTTAGACATCAATAATCCACATATGAATCTCAACAATGATGACAATCAACTGAACTGCTTAATGCTGCAATGCATGCTGGGTATACAAACGTCATTCATGATTGTTTGTAACCATTGATTAGATTTGTGTGTGAATTGTCTAAATGTGTTCCAATGCAAAACATTTTTAAAAACACAAATCTGTAAATTATATCAGCTGTAATGATTTTACTGAACATATTTTGATATAAATACATTTTTATATTATAATAACTTTATTTTTCAAGTACTGCGCAAACATAAAGTTGTGTTACTTGAGAAAGGTTAATTCAATGTTATTGCTCAAATGTGAATAACAAAGTACTAATGGATCTGCTAAAGTAAGTAACAAGCTACAACTATAGCGAACACTGATCACGGTGAAGGTCACTTCTGTTAGCTGGGAACGTTCTTAAAACGGACACTTTGAATATTTGTACAGCGTTTTCAAATACATAAAAACTTCTAAGGAACCTCCATGAACCAATACATTGGAGTCAACGAAGTAGACGCAACTTTCTCTTTCAATGGCTCTGGCCAGCAGAAAACTCCTTTCACCAATGAGAAACCTTTTGGAACGCCCATTTCTCCAACCTGCAGTTATCTATGTCTCATGTTTTCTTCAGTGATTGTGAATGACTCAATCTTCACTTCATCATCTCATTGACTGAATCTGATTTGACTTATTCACTCGTTCATGTGTTCAATAGGGAGACATCTAAATCATTCTGTGCAGGGAGACCCAAGGACTAGAGTTAAAACCCCAGACTTAAACTTAGACTACACTTAAAAATCTACTTTCATAAACTTAGAAGAGGCCAGTTTAGTCCTCAGCAGTATTAAAATAATACACCTACAGGTTCACTACTAGCAGACTGTTAATTATATACTTGCTAAATAAATAAATAACACTTAAAATACACTTAAACTTTACTCTTGTATAGTGTTTTATAAGGGTTTGGTGTCAGTTGGGTGTAAAACTCACTTGGTGGTGCTTCAGCACACTCATAAGACACATTCAGGTATTTGTAAGTTCCTTCACAAGGATCAGTGAAAACTCCATTGTTCACAACCATAGAACAACTCGTTTGTCTATCACATCTGTGACAATACATACAAAAACAGCAAAAATATATAAAGATGATCTGATAATATCTGATAGCTCTTTAATAATGTTTTCTGTTCTCACCGAGTGGCCACCGCACTTAGAGATGTGTTCAGACTGCACTGAACATTTGAGATCTGGTCATCTGGTCTTCCAGTAGAGCAGGTCTATCGTTCTGTACGCCCATAATTGGCTGAAAGGACTTTAATAGTTCCCTGATTTGTTGATAAAAAGTCACATTACAGACAATTGTGTTTGACAAATCTTTATTTTCTCATCATGTTATTTGGCCTTTAAATCAGTGAACATGTAAATGCATGAAACTCAGAGAACTCACCACAGCTGAGAAGAAAAGTCTGTGATTCACAGATAATGAAATCCTTTGAAACACCTGAAGTCAGAGATGAGAAGTTAATCCGATGTATTCGGGGTGGGAATGTATTTTAAATACAAAATACTTAAGCCTTAACATGAAGAGGGCCCTTGGGCGGGTTAACAATTAATATTTGTTTAATTTAGTTGAAACTCACCATCATGATGATCAATGTTTCCTTGAGTTAGTCTCTTGACTTTAGATGTTTAAGTGTAGAAGTCCTTTTGCAATACTGTAACTGTATGCAGATGATGTATATTTGCTTTGCCAATACAAATAAAAGTCTAATCAAATGCTGTTTGTTGGCTAAGTAGTCCACATCTCATATAAAAATAATATAATAGTTGTCTGCTTATCTTGAAAGGACACAACAGAGTGGTATTATTTATAACATATAAATACAAATTACTGCTGCAAGAGGGTGAAGACTCAAACAGACATGAAGAATGAGTGTATGAATCTCAACAATGGTGAGAAACAATAACAACAAAACTTCATGATGCAATGCATGCTGGGTAACATCCTATTTCAAAACTCTTTAATTACTCCCAGTATGCACTGTAGCATGACGTTTTTGTTGTTGTTTTTCACCATTGTTGGGATTCATACAATCATTCTTCATGTCTGTGTGATTCTAACTTTTTGAGGCATAAATTTAAATGAGATGAGGGATTACTTCACAAACCAACAATATTTGATTAGATTTTTATTTGCATTAGCCAAATAAATATGCTTTGAAACGATAAAGCTAAAGAATGCCAAAGAAAATTTGACATTTAAACATCAAGAGTCAAGAGCCTAACTCAAGGAAACACTGATCATCATGATGGGGAGTTTCGACTGAATTAAAACAAATATTAAGTGGTAACCCACCCATCGGCCCAGTGCATGTTAAGGGTTAAGTATTTGAAATAAATGCCCACCCCTGGATGTAATGATGTTTCTGTGTTACATTGACTGTCATTGAGTATTTGTTTAAATCAGAAGTGTCCAATCCTGTAGAGTTCAGCTCCAACCTGTTCATCTGATCCATATGTGTTCTGTTTCTTAACTGTGATGTTTATTTTTGTTGTCTTATGATCATGTTTTGTGAAGTGAAGGTTTGCTGTCACTCACCATTGTAGCAGATGAATCCCAGCTTATCTTTACACTTCTGTTGATGCCATTTTGCATTTCTCATTACAGCACAATTATTTGTGTCATTTAATGGTTTAGTTTCCCAGTTCAGATATTTCACAGGATCACCCAGAGACCACTTCCATTTATAAACATCTGTTCTCTTCAGTCCAATCCAGACACACTTCTGATTGTTATTCACAGTCTTCTTCAGCTCGTTCATGTCATTGATGTTGTTGACTGTGGCCAGATCTGTGTAGTTCTCTCTGCAGTATCTCTGAGCTTCAGTCCAGGTCTTCGTCATGTTCATATAGTGATAGCGGCGCTGAATGCCTTCAGATAATGAACAGAGAGCTGAAAGAGAGAGTTTTTATTCAAACTCATTCACTCAGATCTGATCTAAGCAGGAGTGGGCTGACACCACACAATCATCATTTACACAGAGTTTGTATTGAAGAAGCAGATTCTGACTGATTTAGTCTGTTACTGTCTCACAGAGATGAGCGCTCGAGTCGGCGACTTGGACTCATTTTATTAAAAGTAAAAGAGCAAACAAGAAAAACAAGGAAATCTCATGCAGTAAGATTTCTGAGCTGGTAATAAAATAATAATAAAATATGTGATTATTTAACCTTTTTTTTTTAAAGTGTGCAATATATTCTGTGCTGTTTGATTTCAATCTCTAATCTATTCTACTTCATTCAATTAGATTTTATTCTACTTTCTCATCTTTACTTCACCATCATCGACAATAATAACTCTTTGTCTTGCACTTAGACCTGAACATTGAAATCACAAACCTCAATCATGTTGACATTTCAAAACCCTTGTTTATTAAATTCAAATTGTTTGTCCATTCAACAAAAACTTTTTATAAACAAGTTTGGACTATTTTTTTCCTAACCTATCAATTTTTTGTGATATTTCTTTTTGTGGTGTGGTAGATCAGACCCTAATCATAGAAGTCAATGATGTATATTTGTATAGACATAGAGAGATGTTTTGAAGAAGCTTGATTTGTTCCTTTTTCTAGTAAGTGTTGAATGTGGTGTAAATAATATATTTTTTCATGATTGTGTAAATCAGGACTACGCAACTCTGAACCTCTTGATCCACTTTCCTGCAGAGGTTTAGATGAACAAACTCATCAAGATCTTCAGGATTACTTCAACACTGATGGCAAGATAACCGTTGAAAACCATTGAATCAATGATAAAAACTGTTGCTTTGTCAATTTTAATGGCATCTAATCAAAATAATTTTATGAAGAAAATAATAAAGACAAAATCCAGTGGGATGAAGTGATGATGGTGATTTCTTAGATGTGATGTCATCAATGTGAAATCACTTGAACAACTGCTCTTAAAGGGTCAATTCTGTTATTATTTACTCACCCTCAGATTACTCAAAATGAAATATTGTGAAATAAAACAACAGATAACAACAGTAAGATAACAAAAGTTGCCGTTAAATGCAATGTATGTTATTTGCAGCAATAATTTGACATTAATTCGATCTGAATGTATTTATTAGTAGATGTCATTACTCCACCACATGTGTGTGAACCAACTTGATTCAAACGATTGATCTCTGACAGAGTAACTAGCCAGCAAGCAAAATGTGTTCTTTAGACGTTCATTAGACCACTCCAGTCCAATGATATTTAGAGAGACATCCAAAACATTCAGGGTGGGAATGCACATGGACTGGAGTGGTCTAGTGAAAATGTTTTGCTAGCTGGTAACTACATTGTTAATTTCTCCAACGATGCATCGCACTATCATGGTTAACAAGCAACTTATGTCCTTGTTCGGGAAACTCACCAGTTTGTTTAAAGACATTCTTTCAATTATCTTCCTTTGTGTTTAGAAGAACCAAGAAATTCATACAGGTTTCCCAGCTAGCAAAACAATTTTTCCGAAGACCACTCCAGTCCATGTGCATTCCCACCCTGAATGTTTTGGATGTCTCTCTTAATATCACGTGAACAAGTTAATGAGTTAAATCAGGTTGAGTTAAGGCATCAACTATCACTTCATTATCTCATTAATGATGAAATAATAACCACAATCAGTGAAATAAACCAGAAATAATAAGAAGTCACTATAATAGTGTTTAGTGTTTCCTTTAGTGGGGGTCTCACCCTTTATTCATAATGGAAAAATTGTTGATATCTGTAATAGTGTTTCTGAAGCACATTCAAAACATCTTGACAAAAGGTGAAATGGATTGTTTCTCTTTCAGGTTGTAATTGCAATAGAGGACATTTAAATGTATATGTGGTTTGTTATTGAAGGACTCCGTAAGGTGAAAAATTTTGTAAAGGAAAATATGTTTTACTATCACAATAGTAGAAAAATTACCTGAACATCTAAGATATCAAGAATCAGCTTATGAAACTCAACAAAAGAAAGCTTCATGCTGCAATGCATGGTGGGTAACAGCCTAGAACACAACTCCTCTATGACTACCAGCATGCATTGTTGCATGAAGAAACGATCCAACTCAACTTTGTCACCATTCTTTATGTCTGGAAGTTAAAACTGTAAAAATAGTTTAATTTGTTTTGCTTCCTTTTAAGTTGTCAAAACAGAGATGTAATCTGGGGACACACACATCTAATGAATAACACACCAGTACTCAAAGTTGTGCAAATTTGACCAACAACGAGAAACAAAATGACTTTTCTTTTCTTGGCAGCTATATTTGTGCTTCCAAACTCTTCCAGTGACAAATCAAGGGTAAAGGAAACCCTAAACACTATTATGGCGACTTCTTATTGCTCATGTTTTCTTCGGTGATTGTGTTTGTTAACAGCAGCCAGGGGCGTAAATCCCGGGGGGGACAGAGGGGACACGTCCCCCTCCATCCGAGGGATGTCCCCCCCACAAATCAATTAAACTCATTCTCTATCGTCATATATATATATTTGTGTTCACCTAAACTAATTGTGTAATTAGAAGAAAATACAAACTCAAACATAAGTTTTGAAACTGTTGAGATCCCCCTCCCCCCCGCTATCACGGTTCATCTCACCTGTGCATTGCGCAACACATTCAAGTCAGGTATGCGTCTCAGTTCATCAGTGGTTGTTGAACTCCAGTAAGAAGGCTATTTTATTCACTTTAAATGAAGTGATTCTCTTTAATGTAGTTGATGCTGATTCATTAATAAATTAGATGTTGCAATAAATGCTGATTACCGATGTATTTTACCATGAATCTGCTATGTTAGCGATTAAAATGTTACTTAGCTAGCAAACGTTAGCTTGTTACATAGGACGTCACACACTGCAGCTTACACGCCGAAGCCGTTTCTCATGCATTGCTATATTTTCGGCGACCTGGCATGATGTGAACGACGTTGGCACTTTATCTAGCGTCCACAAAAGGTGCTCAGCTTTCATTCAGTTCGAGAAGGTCGTTTTCTCAGCATCTATTTTGTGCAGTATGTGCGCGGCGGATAAGATAAACATTCAGTTTAAACATTAAACATTGTCAGACGATGTTGCAGTATAAATCAGGATAACAAGTGTTTAAAAAGTGACCCATTGTCAACATGTAGTATCATGAGTAGTGTTTTTATATTTGTTTCCTGTCTTCACAACAGAGACAAAAAATATATAAATGGAAAAAAGCTTTTTTGTTCACTTGTATTACAGTATGTGATAGTTCAGTTCAGTTATAATATCACTGCAAGTCTGCATGATAAACCTATTAACCTAATGCATATTGTCGCTTTGTGTCGTAGTTAGTACTATTTTGACTGTATTATTTGTGTCCCCTTCAAAAATTGCTCTTGAGAAGTTTTATGTGTTTTGTCCCCCCCTACTGTTAAATGAGATTTACGCCTATGACAGCAGCTGTTCATTATTAATGAGATAATGAAGTGATGATTGATTCATTAACTCAACCTGATTTAACTCATTAACTTGTTCACGTGTTGTTAGGGAGACATCCAAAACATTTCCTGTGGTAATGCACGTGGACTGGAGTGGTCTAATGAACGTCTAAAGAACACATTTTTGCTTGCTGGGAAACGTCAGATTTCAAATATTTGGAGTGAACTATCCCTTTAACTGTGCTGTGTGATTAATGTGTGAGTGTTTTGTGATAATCCAGTGCTATGGCATCATAGTCTCAACTAACCAATAATGAACCCTCAGGGTCCTCTAGAGTCTAGACCAGGGGTGTCAAACTCATTTCGCATCGTGGGCCACATACGGCCTAGGGAGATGTCAAGTGGGCCGGACCATTAAAATTATACCATACTCTGCTATAAATAATTAAAATATCATGTCTTTCCTTTGTTTTGGTGTAAAAAAGCACAAGAACATTAGGAAAAGATTGAAATTTAATAAACTATCCTTTTACAAAACATTTCATAAAACATCTCATATTTCCTTAGACAAATGTGAAAAGGCACAAAACTTTAATTGGTACTAAAAAATATAGTAATGCACTTTAAGATTAAATGAGACTTTTAAAAAAAGGAATTTTTAAACCACTTACACAACTTTTATTTTGAAGCTGCTGACTAACATTAAAGTGCACATTTTTTAAATCACCACAGTAAGGATTCATCTTCACAGAGCTGTATTCTTTCAATGCAAACAGTATCTAAGGCAGCATTTTAAAGGTGTTAGTCTAGTCTGGACTTGTATTTGTTCCTGAAACTTGGCATCTTTTGGCCTGTACAAGTGCATCAACACCAGGTGTCATGTCCTGACTAGCTGTCACTTTCAGAATGTCATTTAAGTGCTTGTTTGTGAGCCTTGAACGCATTTTTGTTTTATTGATATTCATCACTGAGAAAATTTGTTCACAAAGGTAAGTTGTCCCAAACATGCACAAAATTTTAGCAGCCAGGGCTGTTAATTTGGGGTACCCTGGTAGTAGATACTGATAAAATTTGTCCAGACCTACAGAGGCAGAGGCTATTTTTCGCTGTGATGAGTCTCGTAGTGGCGTCGAATATTATATTCCTTCATTACCGAAACTTGTTGCAAACACACCAAGCACGAAGGTTTTCCGTGCTTATCTGTAAATAAATAGGACGTGGTCCATTTTTCTTTGAAAATTCTACACTCCTTATCTACTTTTCTCCGTTTTGATAACGACATTTTGGCTAAAGAGGGTGTAGCGGAGAAATAGAGACCAAGGTATTAACAACGTCGTAACAAGCAGCAGATGACGCATTGATACCGTCTGCTGTTTTAAGTCTGTCTCAGTGATGCGGCTTGTCTTCTACTCTGATGGAAAGAGTGCGCTCCTTAGCGGATAATCAATGAATTGCAGCGAATTAAAAATATTAATTTCATGTCTTTTATGCATTTTTTCCACTTTCAAATTATCCCGCGGGCCTGAACGAACCTCCTGGGGGGCCGGTTCCGGCCCGCGGGCCGTATGTTTGACACCCCTGGTCTAGACCCTCAGAGATGAACAAAACTGAGGTAAAAATTTAAATATTTTAAAACGGGCAGATATTGTTTTTATTAAATACATTTTTCCCCATTAGAACAGGTCTGTTTGAGCTCCTGCAGCGCTGCTCAGTGTTTGACTGTAAAGTATCAGAGAGCAGTTAGAGAGAACGGAGAAGTCTGCTCTTGTGATACTGTGATGTCATCAGCTGAACAGTCACTGCTCTGACGTAGAGGTCTAGCTATGAATGAAAGCATGAATAAAGCCATTGTAAATCAATAAGAGATTCATTTTGAGTGACAGTAAAACTAAACAATCGTATGGTCTTTCTAAACAGAGGACTTTGTTTTCACTAACTTTATGACACATTTCTGCTCTCTGTGGACCACCAGCCTCCTGGTAACATTATGGAAAAAAGTAAAAGCTTAAAATCTTTATTTATTCTAGTTGTTGTATCTTTTGTAACGTTAAGTGTTTAACTTTAAGACGAGTAATTTTTTCCATCATAATAATATAATTTTTAAGTTGATCACGGTGTGTTGTAGGTACATCGAGGCTAAAGGAACACCTTAAGAAGAAATATGCTTTTCTCTACACACATAATGTATGGTTAAAGAAAAATATATATGTTGGTATTACAAATGTATAGAGCGACAGATTCTGTGTGAAAATAAATCATAAGTGGTCAATTGTGTATTAAAATCTTATAAATGTACATTTACATTACAGTAGGTTTACACAGTATTGACACAAATACTCATAAAACAATATGACTTTAACCATGTTTAAGCAAATACTTTTACAAAACAATCACTTTAGCAAATTTTGTCCTATTTTTTAATGAGAAATAAATACATTTTTGTTCAATAAATATTAACATTAAAATATGTTAATATCACAATATATGAAAAACTGAAAATATTTCTAAAATATTTTTGAAAGTTGAAGATCTCATAATAATTAAATATATATTTACAGTAGTAACAATAAATTATTTTAGATGTATAATGTTTTCATGATAAATATGGGTATTATCTCTAAAGTGGAATTTTATATGAAGTTTACGCTCTGAATCTAAACACATCAGCCGGCTGTTTTCTATCATGATCATTTATTGTGTAAATTGGTATCAAAGGACTTTACCTCAGAGCAAACGACACATTGAGTAAAAAAATCACTGAACAGATATCAAGAATCCGTGTATGAAACTCATCAAATGAGACAATCAGCAAATGAACACTTCATACCTGCAGTGCATGCTGGGTAACTTCATAGTACAAAAGTCATTCAATATTCAGAAAAAGTTCATTGTAGTGTCACACAATATTCACAAAATCAACAACACAACGGTCAAACATTGTTTTTGTGATTTCATAATGGTTATATATTATTACAAAATCATCACCATCATATGATCCCACTGGATCCTAGTTCTCTTTTCCACAACAAAAATATTTCAATATACATGGATCGCCAATGGAAACCTAACATTAAAACACTGATCACTCTAATAGTGGTTTGTTGAAATTTAGATTTTTTTTACATTAACCTTCAAAGCGCCGATGTCACAGAATTGCAACAAGACTTCATACTTAATGAAATAGGCTGTAGATCATATTATGGTGCAATATCTCATTTGTATCCCATATCACTAGATGGAAGACATGTGCCACTTCGATTCAAGACCAAAATGACGTCAGGTTCCTGTTCAAAGTGTTCGAGCAAATAGCAGAGCAACTGAGCTATCGTATCATTGAAGCGGAATTAGTTCAGTTCAGAGCGTCAGTGTAAATTGTGCAAATGGCTAATAAAAGATTGTAGCGTGAGGATGTGTTGCGAATGTTATTCGCCGATTCTGACTCTGAAGGGAAATATTTTCCTTTTGGTGCCGCCGTGCAAGGCATGAATGTTCACTCATCACACATCAAAACCTCCAGTGTCAAATTAACACTTTTATTGTGTATATAATTCTCACTGAGTGTTAGAAAGTAACACTGAAGCAGAGTTAAAGTTAATGAGATAATTAATGTGATTATTGAAGTGATGATTGATCATTAATAATAAACACCTGCTGATAACAAACACAATCACTGAAGAAAACATGAACCCTATAGAGTTTAGTGTTTCCTTTAGTTATGCCCTTATCATTCTTTACTTTTTTTAGGTTAATTACATTTATGATAGCAAAACAAAGCTGTGTATTCTTGACCACGAATTGATGGTTTTTGATACAATTATGACGATCGTTAGCTGAATGTAGGTGTGTTTTATCATTTACAGACTGTATTCTGTGTTCCTCACTCTGAGATATAGCACTACAGTGATACATGTTACAATGAAAGTACACTCTTTATAGATTAAAAAAGCTGTTTGAATCAATTAGACATGAAGAATCAGTGTATGAATCTCAACAATGGTGACAAAAGTTGTATATTTTATTTTGGCTGCAATGCATGGTTGGAGTCATGTATGACTTTCTTATTGTTACCCAGCATGCCTTGCAGCTAAAATAAAATATAGTACTTTTGTCACCATCGTTGAGTTTCATAAGACAATTGTTGATATCTGAAAGATTTAAATATTACATCTCTTAAAAATGTGTAAGTTTCTGTGAAATGTGTAAGTTTCATAAAAGTTTTATAATTAAATTGAAAATATTAAGTTTAACTTAAAATATATCAAGTTTAAGAGCCCAACTATAGGAAACACTAAACACTATTAGGGTGACTTCTTATTTTTCATGTTTTCTTCTGTGAATGTGTTTATTATCAGCAGGTGTTCATCATTAATGATCAATCATCACTTCATTAGTCACATTAAATATCTCATTAACTTTAACTCCGCTTCAGTGTTAACAGACGACACTCAGATCTACCTAGCCCTCTCACCCAATGACTACAGGCCTATTGACTCTCTTTGCCAATGCATTGATGAAATTAACAGCTGGATGTGTCAAAACTTCCTTCAGTTTAATAAAAACAAAACTGAAGTCATTGTTTTTGGTAACAAGGATGAAACTAACAAGGTAAACACATACCTTGACTTAAATGGTCTAAAGACACAAAGTAAGGTAAAAAATCTTGGGGTCATTTTGGAGTCTGACCTTAGTTTCAGCAGTCATGTTAAAACAATAAGCAAATCAGCGCACTACCATCTCAGAAACATATCCAGAATCAGATGTTTTGTCTCAAGCCAAGATTTAGAGAAACTAGTTCATGCTTTCATCACCAGCAGGGTGGATTACTGTAATGGACTCTTACAGGTCTTCCCAAAAAGACCATCAGACAGCTGCAGCTCATACAGAACGCTGCTGCCAGGATTCTGACCAGAACCAAAAAATCTGAGCATATCACTCCAATGTTCAGGTCCTTACACTGGTTACCAGTTACTTTTAGAATCAACTTCAAAGTATTATTAATTGTCTATAAATCACTCAATGGTCTAGGACCCAAATACATCTCACATATGCTCATTGAATATAAACCAATCAGAATTCTCAGATCATCAGGATCAAGTCAGTTAGAGATAACAAGGGTTCACTCAAAACAGGGTGAGTCAGCATTTAGCCATCACGCCACCCGTAGCTGGAATCTGCTTCCAGAAGACATCACACATTCACCAACAGTAGATACTTTTAAATCCAGATTAAAAACACACTTGTTTAGCTGTGCATTCACAACCTGAGCTGTGTGCTGGTTCACATCAACTGCACTTTATTTCTAATTTATTTTTATTTTGCTCTTAATCTTTTTATATATACACTCACATTTTTAATCAATTTTATTGCTGTTTTATTGTTTCCTAAAATACGTTTTATTTCTTTCTGTCAATCATTTTATGTAAAGCACTTTGAATTGCACTTGTGTATGAAATGTGCTATATAAATAAACTTGACTTGCCTAAGCTGCTGTTCACATTCGTTTTACTACTATAATGTATTGTGATATAGTAATAATTAAGTACTTTCTCCTGTTTTATAGTTGATTTCCTCTTTTCTGATCAATTAAAATTAACAACAACATGTAAATAAGTTCAAACATCAATTTAATATCTACTATTTCCTGGATATTATGAAATTAAAGATGGTGTTGTCATAATATGCAAATTAGATGAGTATATTTACACCCCATATAAACTTTCGGTCTTGCCCAACATTTTTCTAATTTACAGAAGATCTCTATCTTTAAGCCCTTTAATGCCTAAAGGTTCTGAAATCTTGATGTCAACATCCAGCATGTTTTCCCCAAACTCCTGGCACCTTAATAGCGATATAATGCCATTAACATTGACAAATCAAACATTTTTAACATTGATTCAATGGTTGCTTGCTATCTGGGCAAATAAACAGTCTGTCTGCATTCAGACCATTCAACTCAACAATCTCACTCAATTCATTTACTTCCATTTAAAAACTAAGACTTGTCTGAAAAACCATTAAAACTAGTTTAACTTTGTCCAGAGGTCCCTCAATATTAGGTGTTCAGAAGATGTCATAAATAGACGAAGAAAAACTTTTCAGTTTTGGCCCCTCAAGTGAGATCTTTCCAACATCAACACAGACGCAGAAAAGACGTCTTTTGGACACATCAGCTTAGTATGGAAGCCCGTTTCCGCCAGGGTTGGGAATTTTTTTTAGAATTAGCAAGTCATAATAATGACTTAGTATCTCATTATAATGACTTAGTATCTCATTATAATGACTTAGTATCTCATTATAATGACTTAGTATCTCATTATAATGACTTAGTATCTCATAATAATGAGATACTATGTCGAAATTTCGACTTAGTAAGTCATAATAATGACTTAGTATCTCATTATAATGACTTAGTATCTCATAATAATGAGATACTAAGTCGAAATTTCGACTTAGTAAGTCATAATAATGACTTAGTATCTCATAATAATGAGATACTATGTCGAAATTTCGACTTAGTAAGTCATAATAATGACTTAGTATCTCATAATAATGACTTAGTAAGTCATAATAATGAGATACTAAGTCGAAATTTCGACTTAGTAAGTCATAATAATGAGATACTATGTCGAAATTTCGACTTAGTAAGTCATAATAATGACTTAGTATCTCATAATAATGACTTAGTATCTCATAATAATGACTTAGTAAGTCATAATAATGAGATACTAAGTCGAAATTTCGACTTAGTAAGTCATAATAATGACTTAGTATCTCATAATAATGACTTAGTATCTCATAATAATGACTTAGTAAGTCATAATAATGAGATACTAAGTCGAAATTTCGACTTAGTAAGTCATAATAATGAGATACTAAGTCGTTATAATGAGATACTAAGTCATTAAAATGAGATACTAAGTCATTATTATGAGATACTAAGTCATTATTATGAGAAACTTTCTCATATGACTTTCTCATAATATTGGCCAAATCTGTAGATGCACATATATCTTCTATGACGCCATGTGCTTTGATCGTATGTCCATATGTTTTATGTGCAGTCTCCTTGATCAGCATTGTGGTAATTCATGGATTTTAGACACATAGAGCAATATTTCAGACAGGGCCTTGCAAATCGTGAAATTCTTACTCTACTGGAGAATGTTCATGGTGTTAAAATTAGCAATCGAACTCTTGAGCGACTTTTGAGCAAACACCAGCTTTGGAGGAGGAAGAACAAGACTGCTGAAGCTGAGGTGGCAGCTTTTATACAAGGACAATTACAGACATCAGGGCAGTTACATGGTTACAGGTGGATGCACCAGAAATGCTGGATCAATGGAATAATCACCGACAGAGAGACTGTACGAATTATTTTACGGTTGCTAGACGGCAATGGCGTTGATCTAAGGTCTAGGAATAGACTTCGCCGACGAGTGTATTTCAGCCGTGGACCGAACTACGTATGGCACATTGATGGATACGACAAGTTAAAGCCATACGGGATTGGTATAAGTGGGTGCATAGATGGATTCTCTAGAAAAATGATTTGGCTTGAATCGTACAGAACAAACAGTGATCCACGAGTCATTGCTGGATACTTTATTACATCTGTAACAGAGGCAGAGGGTTGCCCTGCACGGGTGAGACTGGATCTTGGAACTGAGAACGGTCATGTGGCAGATATGCAGAAATTTCTGCATAATTCTAATTCATTATGTGTCAGTTTTGGGCCCAGCACAGGAAATCAGCGGATTGAGAGGTGGTGGCTCACACTTAGGAGTCAGTGCATCCAATTTTGGATGAACCTTTTTGACAACCTTAAAGAGGACGGACATTATGCTGACACCTTTCTAGACAAATGTTTGATTCAGTTCTGTTTTCAAAACTTGATTCAGGTAAGTCTATTATTTTATTTAATTGTGTATATTTAAACAAATAATTGTTGTTTTAAGTGTAGTCATTGCTTAAACATAGCATTTTGGGCATGTGGTTCAATCTTCAGCTGCCCAGCAGGTTAAATGCGATGAAAAATTAAACAAAGTAAAACTGACCCATAAACACAAGTAAATGCAGGAGCTGAATTTTTTCTGGATGAAACCATAACATTTACACTTCTCAACCGAAGTATGGTTCTGTATATGTGAGCTGGCACTTGTATATGTGGCAGGTATGTGACATTAGTTGCTCCTGCCACCTGAGTTTTACATGTGCCTACTTACCATGGGGTACTGTTTAGCATGGTGGAAAAGGAGTTACCATAGTAACCAAGTTTTATGTAATGTTTTAAAGAAGACGTGAAAATTGAAAAAGATCGATTGAAAGTAATTGTAAAATTCTACTTATACAAGTATTAGGCTTTAGTGATAAGATCAAAAGCACCTGCCTACCATTCTAATAATGTCGAGGAAGCACAATAAAAGTCACATCACACTTTAAAATAGGGAGCAATTCTCACTATCTATTAACTACAACTTTTGCCTCAATAAACTCCTAATTACTGCTTATGAGGTAGTTTTGGTATTGGGTAGGATAAAGGGATGTAGAGTAAGGTAATGCAGAATAAACTATTAATATGTGCTTGACACATAGGCTATGTACCTTAATATAAAGTGTAACTAAAGTTACTTAAACATTCCACATATGTACAAAGTTTTGTTTTCTTCTTTTAGGAGGAACTGGATGAAGTGGCATCATTGTGGAACACTCACAGAATAAGGCCAGTTCATAATTCCCGATCTCCAAATGGCCGTCCAACTATTATGCATGCCGTACCTCAGTTATATGGTGCGAGAGATTACTTGCACCCTGTTCGGCCCGAAGACGTTGACGTGTGTCTGGAAGAATGTGTGTTCAAAGACTATCCCTGTGACAAAGATGTGTTTGATGTATGTGTTCATCTCATCGCAGAACACAACCTGGATATGTCAAAAGATGTCTATTCAACATTGGATGTTTACATAAAACTTAGGGAGTTAAATGATGAACTGACTGAAGAAGCCTGAACTGGTTTCAGTTTTTTGATTGCACTGAATTTTTTCCACAAACAATACTGTACTGTTTACTGCATATGGGCTTTAGTATAGCATAATAGCTTTCACATTGCTTTTTTAATAGTCTACTACAGTTGAAGAGTGTTATGAAATTATGTATCACTTGTAGAGTTACACATAATGTTACACATTTGTTGGTGTCAATTTTACATGTTTTTATGTGTAATCATCAGTAAATTGAAATTAAAACTTGAAGTTTCAAACCGCCATGTTTCAAAATACAAAATAACAACAACAAAATTTGCAACATTTTACTGTGACTTTAGCACCAGCCTTAAACACTGCAGTATAGACAGCATATTAGTAAAGAATCGCTTGGCAAATATTGCTATCCATTCAGCATAAACTTTGAATGTTTTAATTACTCTTTAAACACTTTCATTTTAAACATTATGTGCATTACAAAATGTATCCAAACACTAGTAGTGTGTCCAAATATATCCAAACACTAGAGTTGTGCATCCAAAATTCCAAATGTATCCAAACATGACAGTAATATATCCAAAAAGTCATATACAAACACTATGACAAAAAAAACTACAGATGCAATTCACATTTCTATGAAATTATTCAAATGTATCACTTGTAGAACTACGGATAACTTTGCAATGTAATGGTGTCAAATTTTAATGCTGTATACAGTGTAACCTTTACTAAACTCAAATGAAAAATGAACATTTCAATTTGGCCTATATGTTAAAACACAAAATAAAGAAAACAATAGCAAAAAGTCCCAGGCAAAAAAGTCCCGTCCAGAATGTACCTAAAGTGCTCCATTTTCACGTACTATTTTTGTACTTAATACACTAAAAATTATATTAGTTCTTAAGAACATCTAAATTTACTCAACTGTGCTTACTGTATTTTCGACAGCATAAATATGGACTAAAATGTGCTTTTAACATACTATCTCTGAATTAAAAAATTTATTTAGTTACCACTTGAGGTACATTTGAACCCAGGTGTGTTCAAGTATATTTCAAGTGGTAACAAAATTAATTTTTAATACAGAGATAGTATGTTAAAAGCACATTTTAGTTCATATTTATGCGGTCTCAATATAGCACAGTTAAGTACACTTAGATGTTCTTAAGAGTATCTTAAGAAGTACTAAAAGATCATTTATTGTATATTTAGTACAAAATATGCGAAAATAGAGCACTTTAAGTACATTATGGGAATTCACTTTTTTCACCTGGGGTTTTTATACTGTGTAATTTAGGAAGCAGCTTTTAAATACAGCAGCATAAACAGCATATTAGGCTCAGCAGCAAACAGTTTTCCAGCATAAACATTGAATGTTTTGATAAAATATAATAAAACAGTTTAAAACATTGTGAACTCTGCATAACAATGTATCAAAATACTAGATGGTTGATTCCAAATGTCGCCAAACAATAGAGTAGTGAATCGCAATGTCCCCATACAGTAGCATGGTATGATCAAAATGTATCATTAGAAAGAGACAACACTGGATAGAGTAATGTATCCAAACACTTGAGTAATGTGCTTAAAATGTATCCAAACACTAGCTAAGGTAATGTATCAAAACGCTAGAGTAGTACATCCAAAATGTATCCGAACACTAAAGTAATGCATCTAAAGAGAAATTAAAAGATGTCTGTGTGGATGCGTTTGCATCTGTAGTACACTTCACATACATTCAGAAACATTTTTTTCCTATTATATTATGTCCATCACCCACACATTTGATTCCATGATTTTGTTCATCTCAGATCTGAAGTCTGGGTAGCTATCATAACAAACAGACAGCTCCAAAACACAGCCACATGTGTGTGAAATGGGTCTTCTTTGGAATCCTTGAACTTCTGTGAAGTTAACGGTGATGGTTTTTCCCACCAAAAGATCTGAACCAGTGCAGAATCTAAGAAACCTGCACAGACCCTGTGTGCTGGACTCCCTAAGATAATTGGTTAAGTACCTCTGAATCTCCTTCTGCTGGGCATTCATGTTTTCTGGAAAAGAAACAGACCTTACAACTTTCCTCACTGTGGGCTGCAAGTTTTCATACATGCTTGAAATGTCTTCAATACGGATGACAGCATTTGAAAATATGTTTGCCCACTGTTCCATGACATAAGCAGGCTCTTGGATTAGTTTTTTGTGAGCAAGTTCTTGTAAGACTTCTTCTGCGTTATTCTCTGTAGGCATTTTCCTACAGCTGTGGACATCCAAGACTTCGAGTAATTCCTCTTTATCAACACTGTTGAAGTCGGACTGCCATGCTTGAAACACTATTCGTTCTGGCTCAGATACATATTTTAGGAAATTTTCAATGATATTGCTTTTTACACATCCAGAAGCGACCTGCTCCATGATTACTGGAGCAATTTTCACAGGAAGGTATTTTTCCTTTTGCCATCCAAAGACAATGATACGACCTACACTTTCCCAGTGCTGTTGTCCAAAATCGTGGCGAAGGAATGGCACCTTGAAAGAACTGCCCAAAGTGCACTGGTCATAGAACTCATTCCAAAACTCTGCAAGGCAATCTCTTACAACCCCTCCTTCATCATGGCCCCTCTCAAGTTTTCCATCCGGTGCAATATGTTGAATTTTTATGTCCTTTTCTAACACACTTTCATCAGAAAAATGAGCTATGAGCTCTGGGAGTACATGACCACGGTGGACTACTAAGATCCTCTTTGTCTTTTCAGGATGTGTGTTGTTAACAGGTGACAGAGGTAACGTATCATCCAAACTTTGATCCCCAAAGTTTATAATGTCTTCAGTAAACAGAGTGACAATATTGCTGTCTTCTAAAATGTTTACCTCTAGGTTAGAAGAAGTTTGCTCTCTGGAATAAAGGAAAGACACCTCTGATTCTGCGTTGCTCCCAATATAAACCACATCTGGGTCACCTGTACCTTCTTCTGTTGGTGAAGAGATATCCAATTCCTGCCCAGTCACAGCCAAATCTTCCTCCACATCTGAAACAGAATGTTTTTTTTTCTTTGTTGTGAGGTAGAATCTCAGAATTGGCAGTTTGGTTTCTGCATAGAGTTTTCCAACAGTAGTGTGTTCATCCACAGACAAATCTTTGTAATTCTTTAAATCAACCTCAAAATCAGTAATCTCTCCCAAAGTGTTTTTTCCATCTCCAAAAAACAGCTGAATTGCTTCCTGAATTAAATCAGATTTTTGGGAATCTTTTGATACATGTACTTTCCGAGTGCCACCACCCTTTCTTGTTCTCACTTGTTTGAAGGTTTCTTCACCTTCATCATAATTCATCCATCCCATTTCTATCTTTCTCATACTTTTTTGAGCATTCTTTGTTGTCGTTAGTTGACAAGTTACGGGATCATCATCACATTTTCGTTTTTGTGATATCTTAGATTTCAGTCGCTCAAAAAGTTTAGATTTCCTGTTGCTGGGTTCATTTGTTTTTCTTCTGCAAAATGCCAGTATGGCAAGACGATCACCATAAGATGGAAAGTATTTCTTTAGCTGTTCATCAGTCATTAGTTCGATGACACTAACATCAATCTAAAAATAATATTAAAAACCATAATTAAACTTTCAGATGTTTGCAATGCTTGTAAATGTTTCATGTATGAATGACTGTATAACTATTTCATAAGGCTAGGTTTACACATATCACTCACCTTTTCACATTCCAGTAGCTCTATTGTTTCTTCAGGAACATTCCTCTGCCTCAAAAATTCAATGAGATTCTCCATCCTGTAAACATATATGTTCATTTTCTTATTATTATGGCCATCGCCCTAATAACAAGGTTTTGTTCATATAGCGCATTTCATACATTTGTTACAATTTCTTTGTTCTGATAAACACAGAGAAAGTACCATTTCTTGGAAAGGTTCCTTAAATTAATTTGCTTTACATCATTGTAACGTTATAAGCTGTGCAGTTGTCTCATTCCTCAGTTGTCAGTCACACAGCGAGTTCGCCAGTATCCAGCGGACACATTGTTATCAGAACGACTCGAAAACGAATGACTAATTTGAACAGTGGAAACTATTCAGTCAACCAGCGAAAATAATATCAGTGCATCACATATAGCTCAGTTAACCACAAGAGAATGCAGGATGTGAATGAGATTTGCTCATTTAGAAAAACGGGTTAATTCAGTCCAAACAAACAAAGATAACGATTATATATAAAAAGAACTGATTTCCGTGTTAGTTTCCACTTCCCGAGAGCAACACGACGCATGTTTGATCCGTGTGGCGATGAGAGTGCCACGGGAACAACTCTCAGAAATGTGCTTTGAAGTTTGGTTGGCTGCCATCCATGGAGGAGTCATAAAGCTTCCAAAACAACTACTTGAGGGTGAGTTAACAATGGCAGAATTTCATTTTTGGGTGGAGGTTCTCTTTAATAATTTAAATTTTTATCTAATTTTTAGAACTTGTATATGTTGTTCGTAAAGTGTTTGGTTAAGCCACTTAAAAGTACAGTGGGCCTACACAAGCAACTTTATGCCAGTGTTCAAAACCTGAAATTGTAAACATGTGCTTGAATAATTTGGTTAATACAAAATAAGAGTTTAAAATAGTACAAAAGCACATGCCTCTTCTTTTGCTTTTCGTTGTTGGCATTTTTTTCTTTCTTTCGTCTCCAAAAGGTTAGCTCTGTTTAAAACCATCGCCATATGTAAAGCCACATCACGCACATGCCATACCTGCCGTATATATTTACATTATGCATTAATTGTCAATCTAATGTAAATTGTACGAATACATTTACTATTTAAAATCAAAGTTGTATTTATTAGTATTAATGGACCGGAGTTTACATAAATAGTTGAGAGATTAATGAAGAGATTAAAGAGTTGAACAATTGTACAAATACTTGAACAATTGAATTGCTCATTAATTGCTCATTAAATGTCAAAAGCCTACATTTATATGATAAAAAAATATTTGCCTTTTATTCACATATAATAATTGATCAGCATACATATAGACAGAAACGCAAACTTTAAACGCAAGAATTGTTGCAGAGACTCGCACTGGCCATCTTTCTAACTTTAACAACGTTTAACCGGAGCGAATGAGACGAGTGGATGAAAATCATTCATCAGCTTAGAGCGTTTATGGTAAACACGGAAGTGCAAACGTGTATCACACGCGAAAACTGTTGTAGAGACATCATCATGTCCTGCATCATTTCAAACATCAACTTAACGCGAATGAGACGAGTGGAAGAAATCATTGATGAGAGATCATAAAAACAGAAACGCGTGCATTAAACATGAGAACTGTTGCGGAGACTCTGAACTAGGCATCTTTCTAACATAAACAACATTTAAGCAGCGCAAATGAAACGAGTGGATGAAATTATTGATCAGTGCACATAGAGCGATATGGTAAACATGGGAAACGTAAACGAGTGTTCACCGAGCGCCAGATGTGTTACTGAGACTGTACTGGCCATCTTTGTTAACAGTACTCTAAATAACATACTATTTCACTTTCACTATAACTGCCGCAGACGAGTCAAGTCTGTGAGAGCAGGCGGGGCTCTGTTGTCACTGCGTTCACGTGCAGTGTGTGTCAACTCAATGTCGGAAAAAGAAAGAGAGCGGGAATGCGCAGCCCAATATTTTTGACAATCTGTGTACTGCATTATATTGTGTTATCTTCTCTGTGTATTGTTGTTGTTGTGTACTAGATGATCCTGTCACCAAAACAAATTCCTTGTTTGTGCAAACATAACGCTACTTGGCAATAAAGCTCTTTCTGATTCTGAATAGCGAAGCCCCAACACCAACACATCCCCGGTCTAGGGTCATATTGTGCTGCATTGTGAAAGCACGTAAAACAGATTGATGACTTTCCTGTCGATTGCCAAATTCCTAAATTTTCTCTGTGGTACATATAAGCAATAAGCGCTTTCTGTCAGCAACCAAATCAATCGGCAGGCTACCGGGAATTGTCGGTTTGCTCCCGAAGGCCAATCCGCCACTGGTCGGCTCTTCATTTGGCGAATGTAACTGTAAACTTTCATAAAATTGGTATTTTAGACGAATCAACTACCGAAAAGCTCCTTGAATGTGTATTTGTATGTATACTTACTTTCATATGTGTTCACTATTTCAATATTTGCAACAGGAACCGATGTGTTACTTGCACGCTGGCTAGCCTGCTTGTGCACGATTCACGTTGCGCATGCGTGCATACGTAAATTCCATCTTTGTTCTGAGAAAGTTTGTCATTATTATCTCGAAATTTCGACTTAGTATCTCATTATTATGAGATACTAACTCATTATTATGACTTAGTAAGTCGAAATTTCGACATAGTATCTCATTATTATGAGATACTAAGTCATTATTATGAGATACTAAGTCATTATTATAACTTACTAAGTCGAAATTTCGACATAGTATCTCATTATTATGAGATACTAAGTCATTATTTTGACTTACTAAGTCGAAATTTCGACTTAGTATCTCATTATTATGACTTACTAAGTCATTATTATGAGATACTAAGTCATTATTATGACTTACTAAGTCGAAATTTCGACTTAGTATCTCATTATTATGACTTATTAAGTCATTATTATGAGATACTAAGTCATTATAATGAGATACTAAGTCATTATTATGACTTACTAAGTCGAAATTTCGACATAGTATCTCATTATTATGAGATACTAAGTCATTATTATGACTTACTAAGTCGAAATTTCGACTTAGTATCTCATTATTATGACTTACTAAGTCGAAATTTCGACTTAGTATCTCATTATTATGAGATACTAAGTCATTATAATGAGATACTAAGTCATTATTATGACTTACTAAGTCGAAATTTCGACATAGTATCTCATTATTATGAGATACTAAGTCATTATTATGACTTACTAAGTCGAAATTTCGACTTAGTATCTCATTATTATGACTTACTAAGTCGAAATTTCGACTTAGTATCTCATTATTATGAGATACTAAGTCATTATAATGAGATACTAAGTCATTATTATGACTTACTAATTCTAAAAAAAATTCCCAACCCTGGCGGAAACGGGCTTCCATAGCTTAGCTTGTTCGTGGGATATATTTATTAAAGTAATTATTACGAAATGCCTCTTATTCTTCAATAGAACAGTTATTAATAGACAGACGGATAACTCTGGTGTCAATTCTCCTGACATTTAAATCAAACATAAAAGCAGAAACACAAACTCACCAATGACAAGAAGACTGAAATATAGAATCTGAGCCATTTCTGAGGAAGAAACACATTGAAAACCTCAAATGTTAAACTTCTGTTTGTTTGCAATTTTGGCGTCAGAAATTAATTTAAATGCAAAATTAAAAATCAAATCAATCTGTAAATATGACATAAAAGTTTCTTTAGTTTCTGGAATGTATAAATCTATAAATGTAGATGAAGTTAAAAGTCAACATTTCCATCACTTAGTGTATTTCTACAGAAAGTCAGTTTCTTGATAAAATTTCATTAATGTTATTTTTAGATACAATGTTTATAAAACAGAGTCATATCAAAAGAATAATATTAATAGAAATGAGATCGTAAATAGTTCTTACTTTTCATCTCTTGTGTGTTTCTCTCCTGAATCTGCTGCTGTTTCTCTCTCTCTGTGTGTTTATATGTCATTATATTACATCTGATCGTCAGCACCTCACATCATTTGGGTTTTTCTCTAGGAAGTCTTGTTTCATATTTCATTTCCTGCTTATTTGTATATTTTCCACCTGTTGTAATAATAAACAGAACTGAAATGAGGAGAAATGAGGTGTCTGTTCTTATCTTGTTTGCATAGCGTCACATACGAGTCACGGATCAGCGTCAGTAAAACACAGTGAATAAAAGATATTTGGAGGCCGGTGTGATGTGGGTCTTCAAAACACATATTTAAAACACTTATAATTCACTTTAAATAAAATAATTTTACTAGACATCTGTAATGAGCTACAGGCGTAATAAGGGTTCAAGGGATCACGAGAGTAAGAAAATAATCACAGAATTGACATTTTTGGGCGCGCTGTCTCTTTAAGGGAATGTATGACAGAAATAAAGTGAAACTGGTCTGTAATATGTGAAGGTAAAGTTTGCTTTTTGTTGGTTGTCATCATTGTTGAGTGTTTGTGTGTCCGGGTTCAGATGTTAAAAATATTTGAGCTGTAAAAATAACTAAACCAAGCACTGATCATAATAATGGTAATGTTTTTTCTAATTTTAATAATTTGCAAACACAAAAGTAATATTGATTCAATGTGGAAATGAAGTTTCAAAACACACGTTTCCTAGAACCTGAAAAGATGACAAATATCAATATCCAGAGCAACATCTTCACTATTTCCTCATGTACATGTAAGAGATTTTGAGTTTGTACAGTATCTCAAACACTCTTTCTGTTATCTGCAGATCTGAGCTTAGCTACTACTGGAGGTTCTTGCAGCAACATTAAAGATGAGTTTATCTAAAGTGTTGTGTACATAAAGTTTAGACATATTGCTGAATATAAACCTCTGTATTCAAAATGTTCTCCCATCAAAGGAGATGATGCGACTTGAACAAAGAATGTTTAGTGTAAAATAAAATAATAAATATTCATGCAGTGAAGTCTATTAACAATGACACATCTGTTTTTAATATTGATTCAATGGTTTGTTGAGTTAGTGGTGCAGTGTAAGTGATACACAGGTTATACGCCGTATACCCACTAAAGGTCAAGGATTTCCTCATACCCACTTAAACCAGTAGTAGTTATTAAATTTTTAAAGCTAAGTATTCATCATCGTTTTGTGTCAGGAACGCGCAACGCACTAACTTTTGGACCATTGGTGGATGCGGGAGATATGAAACAAAAGGAGATCATGAAAGGCAAACATCTTAACTGCAGTTTCAGTGTTTGGAAGAGGTGTTACAGAAAATGAGCCTGATAAGGGTGATGCTATACACAGTGTTCCTACTAATGTACTAATGTATCTCTTAACTGACTGAGTTACACAGATTAACAAAACCAGCAAGTCCCTCTGGGGGTCTCATGCTTCCAGAGAGATATTGAAGCCTGAGCTGCGACTTCCTCCGGACTGACCTGTGGTCATATTTGAGGAAGGAGGTGACACGGAAGATTGGAAACGGCCCTGCGTGTGAAAACAGATGTGTGGCGTGAGAGCGTGACAACATAGTCAAATGAGTCCACGTCCAATGCGTGACAGCCGGGGGCCCTGAAACATCAAAGTAAATATTGATGTCAACATTTGATGTTATCTCATCTCATTTATGTTTTCTGTTTCTGGGTCAGAACAGTGACGTTCAGAGAAGCAAAAAGTGATGATTCTTATATGATGAGGCTCTCAGATCGTGTCCCTGGACTCACTTAGTTTTATTCCCCTTTATTCAATCAGTCCATTATTAATATATTAATAGAAGTTTGAGGTTTCATTATTTCATATGACGATTAATATATTTTAAAATGTCTTACAGTAAATAAATTTAACGGTTACCAAGTAATGCAACCAAACATTAAATCCTTCTCAGACCTTCACTACAACATATATGGGGCTTAGAAGTGTGTTTATAAGTTGTGGTCAGACTATCTTAAATGCAAATAGTTGAATGTTAATAAGTGAATATTTTAATCTTTACTTGTTTATTTGCTCAAAATTTAAAGGGATAGTTCACCAAAAGTTAAATGAAAGTTTATTTTAAAATGATACGTTCACGTGTTCAGTTTTCTTCCTCGTTCAAATGAAGTTTGCCTGAAGCTCTTGGTTAACAAAAGTGTTGTGTACTAAAACTCTTTCCAGGATATCTGCAGTCCTCCTGTATCCACATGTTGGTGTGACAGGGGCCTATCATGCTTATTTTTGTGATGGTGGTTTAAATTCTAATCCTTACAAATGTTGTTTCCAAACAAACTTATCTTACATTTTGGAGTTATCTTGATGTTTTGACTCAGTTAAGTTTTCTTTACTTAATCTTCTAAGTAGTCACCATCATGGTGCTTCCTTGTGTTTTGTCTTTTTTAAGAGTGTTATAGCTTAGTCTTAATAACATACTCCAAGTTGTGTCAACTTTAATTTTAAACTACTAAGTGGTCAAAATAACGCTTCACAGTAAAACTTATACTTCATTGTTCTTTTAACCAAACAGACTGAAATGTCAGGCCAATGGAAGTCTTGTGCTCAGATTCAATAAAAAGCATGAAATGTTGTAGAAGTGCAGTTTTAAATTCAGGCTTGTCATCATAACGTATTCATCAGACATTTGGGGTCCATCTAGTCAATCCCAACATCCTCATCCACCTGTGTCAATAAATGAAAACCAGTCATTGTGGCCTGACGGAGAACCGTAACAGACAACGTTTACATGCATTTACATCTACATTTATGCGTTTGGCAGACGCTTTTACCCAAAGCTACTTACAGTGCATTATCCTATACATTTGTTTCTAAGCTGGCCCCTCCTCCGTCAGGACCACGGCTCGCCAGCACTAATGTCTGAGAGCATCACAAAAGCATTTGAAAACAGTTAATACATGAATGAAGACTGGCCAGAAGATGATGACACTCACCATCTGAAAGAACATGAAAACACTCTCTCTCAGCTTTTTAAGCTCTTTCAGCCACGAAAGCTAAAGAAAACCTAAAGGAAAGCGAACAGTCAAGAGGCCAAGTAAAGCAAACACTGATCACCGCAATGGTGACTACACAACCCAGATAGCAAATTTTTGCGGCCCAAATCTGGCCCACACCTTACTCCCCATACTTTACTCATCCGGCCCACATACCGCGTGGAATGATGGCCCTTGTGCGGTCCGCTCCTGTTTGCCAGATCTGGGCCACAGGCATGCCAAAGCTATGCCACATGTCAAACATCAAAACAAATATAAACAACAGTTAATTTCAATTCTGCCCCAGATTTATCCCAAAACCGACAACTTTATGTGCTCCAATTTGATAGAATTTGTATTGAGTTTCATTATTGTTATAGTGATGATTGAGTCATTAGTGATGAACATCTGCTGTTAACAAACAGCATCACTGCAGACCTGAAATACAACTCAGCTAACAAAAATTTGTTATAAGAACGTTCCTTAGAGGATTTTCACATGTTTGAATAAATACAAAAATATTTTAATGTTTTAAGGATGTTACCATCATGGTGATCAGTGTTTTCTTGGGTTAGGCTCTTGACCCCTGAGCAAAGTTTTGTTTGATCTGCTGAAACTGGGTGCTTATAAAGTGCACCTAACCAAATGGTATTGGTGGAACCACTGTGATGTTATAAACTGATTCAGTACTCTCATTTAGATTGAGCGCTACGCTGTAGATCCTGAAAGAACGTTTTCAGGAAATTTGACTGTATTTACATGTCTAGAAAGATTTGTGAAAAACAAATGTGTTTTTATCAAACAACATTTTAGAATCACACAGACATCAAGAATTAATGTATGAATCTCAGCAATGATGAGGAACAACCAACTAACTCAGATAAACGGATCAACCGCAATGCATGCTGGGAATTATAAATTACTTTTGTGCTAAGATGTTTCCCAGCATGCATAACAGCATGAAGTTTTCTTTTGTTTATTCTTACCACTGTTGAAATTCATAAACTGATTCTTCATGTCTGTGTGTCTAAATTCTGAGCGATTCATTTTTTAAACAAATCTTTGTAGACTGAAAAATGCAATCAAATTCCCAGATGTTTTAATGTACTTTCAGGATCAGGAGCACAGCAATTTATTCAATCTCTGGTAGATATCTCACAGACCACCAACCAACACCATTGATCAGAGCATCATTTCAATATCTATTACAAATGTACTTTAAAAGTACACACATTTACAAGAGTAAATGTCAAGGGTCACAAGCCCAACTCAAGGAAACACTGATCACCATGATGGTGACTTTTGTCAGCTGGAAATGATCTTAAACTAAAAACTGACATTTTGAATATTTTAAAAGGAACGTTCTAATAACAAAGTTTTGTTAGCCGGGTTGTGCTTCAGGTTGTAGTTGTTGTATTTCTCTGGGTAAATATTTTTTTATTTTAAAAAGCAGTTGTTCAACACTAATGACTTAATCATCACTATAACAATAATGAAACTCAATACAAATTCTGTCAAACAGGAGCACAGAAAGGTGTTGGTTTTGGTTGCTCTCAAACTGTGGTGGGGTTCGCATGAATATGAAATTAACGCGGACCCGTGTGCGCACTTGATGAGGAAGTAAAGTGACCTGCGCACCCCAACCCCCTTTCGCCTGCTTCAATAAAACACATGTAACAGATGATAATGTTGATGATTTACCTTGGATTCAAGCGAGTGTGCAGGCTGCAATGTATTTAAGCATTGTAAGTGTAATCTGAGCGGCAGGGCAATGCTACTACACTGTTTCCTCAAAATAGTCTGTTTACAAGCAGCAGAAAACCATCAGCATGCAACAAGCATACAGCAATCCCAAATCTCATTAACTCTAGCGCATAATATCATCAAATGAATAAAAACACAATTTATTGATCAATGTTTTGTTTTCTGTAATGCACAGTGCACATTTTTGATGACGTAAGACGAAGGCAAACGCACCTACGGCATACATATTAGGACATCGTCAGACCTCAGCGTCAGTACTCCGGTATCAGATAAAACGGCATCGCTCTTCAGACAAAGCGGCATCAGTTCTCAACAAAACACCGTCGGTGAACAACAAGGAATCGGGCAAACCGGCCTCAGACTAAAAAGCATCAGCTCTCGTGCAACAAGGCATCGGGCAAAACGGCCTCAGACTAAAAGGCATCAGGTGACTCTAGAAATGGCAACGCCCCCCGCGTGACGTCATTACCGTAAACCGTTTTCGAACAGCACTTACGGCAGACAAACAGGTACACGCAAAAGGTACACATTTCCATGAGTTTTTACTAGTTTTAATCGTTACACTTATATATATGCAACATGTTCTAGCCTAAATTGCTTAATACAGTTAGCATGCTTAAATTAATGTTAATTATCTTTCTTATATGTTTGTGTGTGTGTTTTTATGACAGTCAATCAATAATGGAGACGGAGAGAAGTATCCGTTTTGAGCTTGGTTGAAGGCTAACGTTACTATTACTACACATTACAAGATTTACTGTACATACTATTTATTATAATAACTTTTGTAGCTACTATGTTTTTCTTGTAGCCCAGAATTGATCAATCTTCTTTATTTGAATTTTTACTTTCAACGTTAAATGTGCTAGGCAGATTATAAATTAAATAAAATTGGATGAAATGATAAAATTGCTTTTTGCCAACCCAGATAGCCTTTACATTTGGCCCGGATCCGTTTTAAGCCCCTTGCCTCCGTTTCTAGCTCAGAGACGTTTTCTGATTGTGAACCAGATCTGTGCCAGATAGAGGTTTCAGCTTAAACATTCTAATTGCCATCAGTTCAGTATTTATATTGTTTTACGGATCTGGCCAAGATGATTTTTCCCATAGGTAACCGAAAGACATTAGTTGTGTCTGACACTGATTTGGTCCAGATCTGCAATATGAATCTGAGCCGATACTGTTTTCACATAGGCTACCTGATCTGGACCACATCCGAAATACTCTTCTCAAACTGTGTGAAGAACTCCGTGGAATAAACATTTTCAAAAAAACATGGTCACCTGTCTGCATATATTTTTTTCTATCAATCTAGAGCATGAGCTAATTCCATTATCATTAAGCTGAGCAATATTATCAGTGTTTAAAAACACAGCAATAGCATTTTGTGATGCAGGTCCGTTTTACGTCCGTTTTACGACAGCGCCAAAAGTGAACGTTGGGTCTCGCTTAACTGTCGTCTTGCAGATACGGCCCACATTCGTAATACTCACTTCAGCCAGAAGCGCCAAAAAAATCAGCAAACCAAGCTGTCGACGCAGATTTATCTCATTCTGAACCCTCTGAAATTCAAACTGACCAGCCATACCACAAGTAAGTTTTTATGTGTTTATTTTATGTGTTTATTATGTACATCAATCTGAATGTTTGTGTGAAATGCTGTTTGCTTTGTAGATATCAGGCTGTTATTTACGCGCAGTCTGTGTTAGCCGTTAGATGTTAACGCCGCATCTGCTATAGCGCTACCACGCTAGCATATACAAATATGAGTGTTGCACAGAATAAACCTAATTATAGGATAACCGAATCAACTTTTTAATATCATGGCATGTATATTTGCGGTAATGTGCTGAATTTAAAAGGTCTAAGCTTTATGCTGTTATAGCGCTGAGAATTGCAGGCACACATTCATGAAAATGACATGCAGCGTTGTGAGCTTAATTTTACACCTCGACCAACCATTAAAACACTCGCTTTAATTGTATGCTGCCAGCTAGCCATCATCTAACAGTGTCAGTCACTGATGCCACAACCTGGCGCTTTTGTAGATCTCTAATCGCCTCGTTGCACTAGCAGAAGAAAAACATCGACGCGATCCTCACAGCCCTCTGCTATAGTGCAATGAGGCGGCCATAGCCTACGTAGCTGCAGATTGTGTCATCATTGACTATGGCGCTTTACGTTACATGGACATTAACAATCAGATTGTCCAGCTGTCCCGGTTTATACAATTCTATGCGAGTCTTATGTCCATGCCATAAGGTGGTTTGCCCTTTCAACAGATAGGAGAGGAGGGCGCCAGGAGAGACTGGCATGTCAGCAGCAACAACAGCAGCAGCCACAGCACCACCCACCGAGTGAAGCCGATCAACGACGCAAGACACCGGATTTTGTTTAAGTGCATATTTTTTTTGTTCACGTTGTTTTAATAGCCTGTGCTTTTTTTATCATTAGGCTACAACTAAGAATTCGTGGTCATTAATTCTGTGTTTGTTGTTGACTTTGTTCACGTTGTTAGTTTTTTAGCCTATCATTAAACCTGTGAATTCGTGGTAATCAACGTGTTTGTTGACTTTGTTCACGTTGTTAGTTTTTTAACCTATCAATAAACCTATGAATTCGTGGTCATTCATTCTGTGTTTGTTGACTTTGTTCACGTTTTTTAAATATGCGTTTTAATCACTAAAACAATTTATTTCAGCTATAGCCTATACGCATTGCTCCATCTGAAACCTGAAGCCTTTATCAAGTCAAGTCAAGCTTTTTATTTATAGCCAAGACCTTGTAGTGAAATTGTTTTTCTGGACATTCCATAGACTGTGAAACATGTAGAGCTATAACTAGATAGGCTATAGGTTACTACCCTAGCTGACAAAAATGCCGAAAATAAGGCAAAAGAAGAATCCGGTGGTGATTTACGAAGCATACACATCCGGCACAGGTCAGGTAGGCGGAATCGTTTCACGCACCCGTTACGCATCTGTAACGGGATGATCAGGAGGCGCTGGATCGGCGCTGGCATATATCCGCAACAACCCCTAAAAACAGACCCGAAACGGCTTCGGCCCGATGTGCGTTTGGACTCAGGAACGATTCCGCGAGACGGTTCCGGATCAGATCCGGCTATATCGTATTGCGGTTGCGGCCCTGTTCCGTTACAGCGTCCAGTGGCTATCTGGGAATGGATGTAAACAGAAAGAAATGTGCTCTGTTCTGGGTGCTTCTGGATTTAAAATCAGGTGATTTTTAAATTGTTGTTTGTTACTGTTACTGATAATACTAAATAGGCCTGTAAATTCGTAATACAAAAATACATTGAGCTTTCTTAAAATGCTTGTTCACAGGATTCTTTTTCCTCATACAGTGAAAGGCATTTAAGACGAATAATTAAATCTCTTGGTTTGAGGCGGAGGAGTAACAACCGGCCCCTTAATGAAATACGGCAAGCTATAATGGTGTGCATTTTCAATTAACCTGCATTTAAAAAATACTTGATTTTGAAAATACTTTTTATAAAGTTCCTTTGTATTTAATTAATGGGTCTAATGCAAAATTTTGTTTATTTTCAGAGGGAGTTAAAACACTGGTCACCTTGGCAGGGTATCCGTGCAATGCATAAACGGGTACGGGATGTCAGAGGAATCCGGCCTTGCTACAGGTACATGTATTTAAACTTAACTAACATGGTCAGATTTAGCCCAGACACATTCCTTATGCCAATACGTATATGGTTTTGTCTATTTCTAGGAATGATGTGGGTGTAATAATGGCAGAGCTTGATGCCAGTGGACTTATCAAAAGATGTCCTGGAAAAAAGAAAATTGAACGAAGGAAGTACTTTAGTCATGGACCAAATCATATTTGGCACATTGATGGTAAGGATTATTAAAGGGATAGATAACTGTAAAAGGAATAATTGATGTAATCCTTGAAACTTTTAAACATTCACTTTCATTTTATTAACTTTTTGTGTCCAGAGAAGAAAGTATATTTGGTTTTTAAAGACATGGGTGCATAAAAGTAGACTGTTGATGCTTTGTTTCAATTATAGATGCCTTCTACAATGTTTCTATGAAAATCTTTTATATTGTTTATAGGAAATGATAAATTGAAATTCTTTGGAGTATGGGTGCCAGGATCGGGGATCGAACTCGGGTCTCTAGTGTGACGAGTCCCCGAATCCACCACTGAGCCACGGGAGAGACACGTGACCAGAGCAGGAAAACCCAACCACAGCCAGGCACAGACGTAGCGGTAACAGGGATATTTATTATCACAATAAAAGACTAAAACAAACAAGCAAAACAAAACCCACGAGGGGGAAAACAACACAGGATAAATAACAAAGTTAACAAAGACACTTACTAAATAAACTAGAAAACAAACACTTGAGACACGAAACTACACTTACTAACAAACTCGAGGACACTAGGAACAAGCAAAAACTGGAGACACTGGAAAACATCAAGCACACGAGGTAAGACGTACAACACAATGAACCAGCAACAAGACAAAGAAACATGAGGACTCTTTATAGGGGAGAAACCAAGAGGGAACAGGTGCAAGGGATAAACAATCAAGGAAAGCTAATTAACACAAACTAGGAAACAGGAGGGTAGGAACGATCACGCAGACTAGGGAAACAAAGGATCCTGTATGATTCCACCTCAAGACCAAGAATTACCTAACAAGAAGAGGTGGAATCATGACAATGGGTGCATCTTGGAATTGATGGGTATGTAACCTGTACATAAATGAAAAGTGTAATGTTAAAAATGTATTTATTATAATGCAGTTTTTTCTATTGCCTGTGCTGTTGTTTGCTTTGAAATACTTGCCATGTCTTAATAGATTTTCTAGAAAAATTATTTGGCTTAAGGCTGGCACCTCTAACAGAAAACAGAGCTTCATCGCAAGGTACTTCTATGATGCTGTTCGAGAACACGGTGGTAAGTTTTTTTTTTTGGCTGCTAGAAATTTTAATCTGTATGGGGTTTAAATATCTTGCATATCTTTTATTTATTTTATTTTAGGTTGCCCACGGATCGTTAGGGCAGACAGGGGAACAGAGAACCTTATTGTTGGACAGATGCAAGTGGCATTTCATTTCAGGCAGGCTACTGATCAAGGACGAGACTCCTTCAGAGTGGGCAAGTCAGTACATAATCAGGTAAACTTTTATTTGCGACACATGTTCATATCATATTTGTTCTTAAATATATACTCGTATACATCTATCTATCTATCTATCTATCTATCTATCTATCTATCTATCTATCTATCTATCTATCTATCTATCTATCTAACTAGAATTAAGTTCTTATAAGAAAATTAATAATAAACCTATCACTTTAAGGGATCATATGTTGCAAACACGTTTTTTTATGTGTCTTCGGTGTGTTATAAGTTGCCCATGCATGTATTAAACACGTGAAATTGCAGAAATGAAAGTGTGGGAACAAATGATGCATTCTATGTAAAAGCGAATGCTCACCAAGACCTGCCTGAAACACCTTGTGTAACACCCCCACAAGTTGTTGGTCTACATCAGTTGGTGGTCTGATTTGACTAAGACCGCACAAATGTATACACAAGTAAGGTAGGTGTACCTGTCAGTAAAATTGAAGAGGAACCTGATGTTCCAAATATGGTCAGAGGCGTTTCATTTCCATCACACGCTTGCAGTATTCAACCAATCACTACACACTGGTTAACTGGCCAATCACAGCACACCTCGCTTTTCAGAGCGATGAGCTTTTAAAAAAATCTGCGCATTTCAGAGAGGCGGGACAAATAGGAGATACAAACATGCACTGTATGAGGAAAATACAGCGTTTTTTACACATTGCATTACGTCTAAAACACCCATAATATTCGTTTCAGTCGTGTCATATGACCCCTTTAAGCCTTTTCTGTGCAACCAGGCAGGAGTGTTGTATAACTGTTTACAGTGATTCTTGCATTGTTTTACATATTTTTAGAGAGCTGAATTCTTCAATAGCATGTTGAAGAAAACATGGATTAAAAAATGGCAGGTTACATTTGAGGTAAGGATTTGATTAGCTTGAATCTGCTAATTTTGTCCAACAAATGTTGATTGACTGTAATTACCAAAAAGATGGCAACAATATGTATATTTATTTTAGACTATGATGGAATCAGGCATCCTCGATTTGGACAATCCTGTACATATGTAAGTTAAATAATTTTACTCAACAGACTCTAAAACCTGTGTGATTTGCAGTAAACAAATTAAGTAACCAATGGATGCTGTCCAACAGAAATTGTCTGCAACACACACACCTTCCCCTTCTTCAGAGAGATCTTACCTTAGAACAAAGACTATGGAACACTCATGATATTCGCAAGCAAAAGAATGTTGCAGGTCCATTTGGGAAGCCAGACATTCTGTTCACATCACCGCCACAAGGTTTGTATTAATTTGATTAAAGGAATAGTTCACCCAAAAATTAACATTTTGTCATTATCTGCTTACCCTCTAGTTGTTACAAACCTGTAAACATTTTTTTGTTATGCTGAAAACAAATGAAGGTATTTTAATGAAAGTTTGTATCCAAGTAATTTTGGGTCACTATTGACTCCCATAGTAGGACAAAAGACAAAGTTACATACGTAAATTAAAATATCTTCACTTGTGTTTAGAACAACAAAGAATTTTTACAGGCTTGTAACAACATTGTTCATTTTTGGGTGAACTTTTCCTTTAAAATGCTTTGATGCAAACTGGTAGTCTATGTCTAAAAAAATTTCTCTTCGATGTAGGTTTTGGTGATATGCTTTGCACAGTGGATGATGACCTTCTCCAATATGCAGAACAATTTGTTTGTGCTGCAGATGAACCACTGTTGGTTGCAAATGAAGCATTCAAAACAATATCTGGGGCCATTCTTCGAGATACAAGCTTTCCATCATCTCCAGATGGGTCTCTGGCAGCTTACCTCATGTTGGTGGAGAAATTCACAACATGTTTGGAGAGAAGAGACATTCCCATACCATCCACATTTGCAGAAGCAAATCAAATATATGAGTTACTGGCTAATGAGAGATTGTAGCTAAAATGATCTGGTGTTAAAATTTAAGGTACTTAAAAAATCTGTAGAGATGCTGATATAATACAATATATGAATGAATAAAATGACCAAACAAAATATGTAAGATGTAATCTTTACTGAGTATTTGTACATGGTACTTTCTCATCCAAACCGCAGAAAATATTTAAGCTTAACATCAGGAATAAGGAACACCCTGACAGATAAAGAACATTGGCTAACGAGCTGAACAGTTCTTATGTTTTGTAAGCTCTGACCAAACAAGAAACTCTTCAACAGCTATGACACATAACTGACATTAACTGTTCAGTTAACATTGTACAGTAGAAAGAATGAGGTGTGTGGAAAATTTTGAACTGGCTTATTTTTGTAAGTTAAGTTATTAAATGTAAATAATAAATGTTTTTTTTTTGTGTTGTTGACTATACGTAAATATCTGCAACGTTTTCCATTTTCTGCAGGTTATATGTAAACTTTTGACGCAATTGTTATTTACCATTTGTAACCATAACGGCTCTGGAGATCTAGCCCCTCAACAGTTTTTAAGCAGAGAACAACAGATGAAGCTTCAGGTCTTGATGCTGGGTCATAGTGTACCATCATAGAGATGAAACTGTATCTTTCACACAGATGTTACAGAGCGTGTGGCTGTGCATTTTTTGTCAACAGGCTGCACAACTGCTTCTGGTTTTCTACTGTCCAGGGCTTCAATTTTGTAAAAAGTTCAAGGTATGTTACTCCCAAAGACCAGATGTCTGAGCTTCTGGAAGCCTCTTCAAATTCAATTAGACATTCTGGAGCCATGTAAAGAAAAGTCCCACCCATTGGTCCTATTTTCCCTCCAGTGAATCTGCTTTCTTGCCGCAATAAAACTGTTCCCCTTATATTGGCAAGTCCCCAGTCAGTAAGCACAGCCTTTTTGGAGACCTGGTCAATCTGTTTTAAAAAAAGATGGGAAAAAATAAGTAGTTTGACAAATGTCTTAGGAGATGAAAATTGAAAATCCTGCCATTGTTCACTCACCCCCATGTCATTTAAAACCTTGATGACTTTCTATCTTCTGCAAACACAAAAGAAGATCGTTTGATGAATGTATGTAACAGAAAACCGCTGGTCCCCATTCACTTGCATTGGTTTTGTGTCCCTTGAATATAAGTCAATGGGGACCATCGGCCATTGGTACCAACATTCTTCAAAATATCTCCATTTGCAGAAGAAAGTCAAACAGGTTTGAAATGACACGAGGTAATGATGACAGAATTTTCATTTTGGAGTGATGTATCCCTTAAAAACATTTAATAACTTATTTTAACATCCCCATAACCAGCTGTTAAGCACATTACTTACCAGGATATTGTCAGGCTTCAGATCCTGATGTATGACATTTTTTGAATGGATGTATTCAACAGCCATTGAAATGTCCAGGGCAACAAAATGACTATCGTTTCCTTCAGGCTAGGAATATAAATTGAAATTACAAAATATTGAAGGTTTTTTTATTCGCATCTCAAATCTCACGACAGTTCACACGGAGTACATGTTTAAAAAAACTCATAGGAGCCAAGATAAAAACCTTATTGAAGAGTGTAAATGTATGTACTCAATAGCATGTCAAATGCTGGGTAAACCCAATATTCACTCAAAAATGATTGCATGATTACACTTAGTTCTGTGATCTATAACTTCTTCGAAGACATCCCTGTTTAAACCATAAATTGTGGGTTTCTTTACATGTGTTTAAGTGAAATAACCTCCAAATAACAGTTCCCATGTAATGAACACCACCTAGGCACAACTTACTGTTACAATTACTGTTATTAGGCTAACCATTGTATAGTTTTAAACACTTTTTATATACTTGCTAAATAACTAATTTTTGTTCTTTTCAGTTTTAAGGGGACAACAACTGTGCTATAAATATAAACAAAATCTAACTTTTTTCACAAATGTTACATGCAAAAACAGACTCACCTTAACACAAGCATTGTCACTGTGAAGCACATTATCCAGGGTTGTAACTTGAATGTATTCATTGGCCAGCAAGAACGTGTTTTCAGTGTGGGCTGCTGCCATCAGTCTTACAATATTGGGATGGCTCAATCGCCACGAAATTACATGCATGCATACATGTAAAATTGTCATATTATAAATGTATAATAGTCATTTTGCAGGCCATTACCAGCCTATGCAAAAAACAAGATAAAAAAATATCGTACATTGCGACGAGAATCTCATGCTGTATGTCCTGATCTTGAAGTCCTGCTATGCCATATGGGATCCTCTTTATGGCAGCGGGGGTTCCCTGAAAAGAACCTCGATATACTTTCCCAAATGTTCCTTCACCCAACATTTTCTGTTCACTGTAATTGATTAGTGATTCATCCACTAATGGCAGGCGTTGAGAATACACTGTAAGACATCAAATAACAAAGACACAATCTACATCAACATTTAACCATTTTTGTATTTTTAATCAAGGAATGATTCCAGCTTTAGAATTTTTTTAACATAGAGTATTACTTGACTAATTGTATTACTTACATGATGTAAAATGGTGACTACATTAGATGACACATAAAACACCTCATTTTGTGGGCAAACACCTTCTTCCATGGGCCTCACTGGATTAGGAGTTGCAATTTGGATCTCTGGAACTGAGGTCTCCCTTGCACCCTGATCTGGAATTAAGAAAATATTCAAATGAAAATGATGTCAAACTTACACGTTATACAAAATACCTTGGCCTAGCACTCCTACATACTGTTCTTAGGGTCATGTTTGTCAGGCATCCTATAGAAAGGAATCCATACAACATTTTTCTGAATCCTCAATAGATATATGATACCATATCTACCATATTATTAACTTAGTATCTTCCTTCCTCTGGAGCTCTGTTTTTCATCCATACTGAACAGCTTACAGCAGCTTAAATTTAATAATTACAAGACAATATGTAACGTCTATTTATTTATTTTTAATGTAATGTCAGCCAATCATTAATGACCTGAGCTGTTAGGTCATTAATGTAAAGAAGTGTTTCAAAGCCTTTTAGTGTTCCACACTAAAAATAACAGAATGCTACTATGAACAACATGATGACAACGCCTAATTTCTGGGTGAATTATTCCTTTAAGGATTTACCTGTACCTGAATCAGCACTAGCGGATCTTGCTCCACCTTGATCTGAATTCGTGGATGTTCCTGTGCCTCCACTCAAAGATCTCACTGAATCAGCACTTGCGTTTCTCCTAGAACTTATACCTAAACTTAAGGATTCTCCCTGAACCTCTACCATATAGCTTTCTACACTTCGTTGTAATGATCTTCCTAGACATCTAGATCTCTAAGGTTGGAAATCCTATCGTCAAAAAAGAAACTAAATAAGTATGAGGGCCTAATTAAACATCTTCTTAAGACATTGTTTATAGAGACAATATTGACAAAATTAACCAATAAATGTTTTTTAACATGTCTGAGTCTTCCATTTCATCATTTCCTTGAAAAAGGAGCATTTAATAGATATATATATTAATTTCAAATCATTAGCAACAATAAAGTAGTATTAGCAAAATGCATAATGTTGTCACTGGAATTGAAACATACCTAATGCTGAACTGCTTTCACCGAGGCAGATAATATCTGTAGACAAAACAAGATACGTTATAAGAACTAAAGCGATCATAACTCGACATTAAACATCTCTTTTCGAAATCTACAGTACAATACCCCTTTCTCTACGTCCAATATAAAATGTTCTCTTCCAGGGAGTTTGAATCTCAGAGACAGATCCATATTCTTGGCAAAACTGCTCCTTTGTCCACCTTGTGCCATCTGAATGGCAAAGAGTAAATGTACTTCCCTCTCTTTCCTTTTCTGTCCAAAATGCATCCTGAGCAGTACGTATCAGTTCATCATAATCTTCTGTTCCTGCCACTAGGATCCTTGGGGGGCTTCTTCAAGAATACTTTTTGATATCTGCCTGGTTTTTTTGGATGTTCGTGGTTTCCACTCCATGGGACTCATTTTTATCTTGCAATACAATAGAAATATAAGGTTGGTAAACTTCCTTAAAGCTTACACTAATCATGTTAATAGTTATA
>CM017898.1:0-63032 GCA_008369825.1 Triplophysa tibetana
TGAATTAACAGGCTGGTCCTTACTATCATGTGCGTACTCCGTGTGGCTCTTTTTTTCTGCACATACATGCAATGTTTTTTATCAATGAAATATTGTTCTTTACTGCCCTCTTTCAATGTTTGTTGTTGGCATCGCGGCGCAGGAGGGTTAATGTTCCTTTCGCGCGTCGCTGCCAATGCGCCTGTGTGCGCGTCAGTGGGAGTCCCCTTCACTGGGTCCCTTTGCAGAGTGTGGACAGGAGAGTTGTACACAGAGCCGAGGAGAAGCGTGAACAAACACAAGTAGTGCCATAAGTGAACATTGACACTATCGCAAAGCTTTTCAAGACTTGTCACTTTTACCGCGTGGATCCGTCTCGTACAGTCATCGGAGAAGAGCTTATAACGCGCGCACTTCAGCTGTATGAGCTAACCCCCAGACATGAAACCAAACCTTTCTTGTCATTGGGTAAGTTCACCTCCAACTCAAATATGTTTATTTTTACCAACTCGTGTTTGGACGGATGTAAGAGGCTTACATTTGCAAAGTTCTGTATCTCTGCATGCGCTAAAATATAAACGCTGAACAACTAACGTGAACGTTAGCATATAATCGCTCCAAACGCTAATGTGCAGACGCGGCTGAATGCTTTACATCCCTGTTTCTCTCGTGATAGAAACCAAAGCAGATATAATCGGTTTGAAATGCACATTTGTGAAGTGAATGCTGTGGATCAAGTCAGTTTTAAAACGCAGACTTGAGATAAACGAAAAAGTGGGGCGCTTGTTTCAGCGCAGATTCGCCAAGCATTGGCACGCGCTCAGAGTGACATCTCATTTACTCTCGAGCTTAGTACTCTTTACTGTACATGCTTCTCTTGTTATGTGGTTGCATAAAATATATTTATACTGCATGAATGCTTTTATTCGACGGTGGAGAGTCGAAGCATGTTCGTGTCGTGCATGTCCTTGGAACGCGTGATCCATGTGTCAAAATTCATTCATCGCAGAATGCAGACTAGCGTGAGGGATTGTTTCTTTACAAACGTAAACAACATTGCACATCACTCAAAAGCGCAGCGAAACATGTCGTTTTGATGCCGATTCAAGCATCACGTCGGAGTTTCGCAGGAATTGATGAAAGCGCAAAGCCTCGAATCCAAATGGGAGGTAAAAAGCAATCGTCTCTTTTATTTTATAGTTAATTTTAACTCACAGATGTCTCATCGATGTTTCACTCACGTTGACCTGTATAACGCTGTAAACGCTGTTTATAATATTATGAAAGTTGCAAAAGTGTTTAGGGTGTGACTTGGAAAACTTTCGCGTGTGTGGAGCAGTTTGACAAGAAAAGTGACGTGAAACGTCAAAGGCAAGCGCTTTCCTTTCCCTGTATTTCTAAGTGTAGATAACTTCCTTTGTGTCCAAGGAGCAAACGAAACGCTTTAAAAAATACATATCTTATTTTAAAGCCACTGCTGAGGAGAAATGTAGTGTGGCTTCCATACTTGTTCAGTGTGGGGTGCGCGAGAGCTACAATATTCCATGATAATAATAAAAAAATCATAAAAAATAATTCATTGTATCTTTATTTATAACATTAGTAATCACGAGATAGCGAATGTTCTTTGAATTCCAACGGTCACTGTGATTATGAAACTATTGAGCAATTGGCTGCAGTCGAGATAATGCGATATCTGCCAAAAATAGACAAATAGACTAGAGATTTAGATAATGTGGTATATATATCAAATATTAATAACCTGTCTTTAAAGAAGTATTTTTCTGTTAATATATCCTAGCTGCATGCTGCTTACTCATGCAGGTTTGGTAAAGAGATACAGTCCTAAATAAATGATACACATACTCTCATGTATGGGCTTACTTCCCATGCCGAAGATAAGCTCACCAGTCACAAGTGATTTGATTCACTCACACATACTGTAACCAGCATCCTCTGCGTTCACTCAAGAGCTGTAGCCAAGACTGGTATTGTGTAGGCATCTCTTTATGCAAGAGTCATGTTACACCTTGACATACATCATCACCCCATCGGTCACTGTGATGAGAGACAGGCGGAATGCCGGGTTTCCCAAAACCCCGTTTAAAAGCACATATTCCCACATAGCAGCACCAAAGCCACAAAGTGCATAATAGATTTCTGTTAGAGCGCATTTGAGTTTATACCGGAAGTGGGGGCTTGAAATGCGGCTTTATAATTACATATTGTTCTATAGGTGTATGTCGGTTCTGTTTGTAAATCCTTCTAATTGGAGCTGTGCGTCTTTGTTGAGGATACATTGTGTATTGTGGAAATGAGCTTTTATTGTTGGCAGAAAAGTGCGTGTTTGGTTCGTTTATGTTGTCGAAAAGCTGTGGTACCCGCTCCGTTTCTTCTGTAATTTTCTGCGGTTGAAGACAAGTGCAGTCTTTAACATCCATAATGAATGATTGTTAACTTTAATCTCGCACCTTGCTTTATGCCAGAAGGCAGTATTACTATCATATGCCTTTTATGAACCCACTCCTTAAAAGAGTTTATGGAAACTCTTGAAATGTCTTTTGTGTCATTCAAACAATTTTTATAAATGATTTGTGATTTATTTATATAAAGCATATTTGTCCAAAAATAATAATAATGGAAGACGAAAATCATTAACAATCCAAACGCAAACATGTGGCTGCTTGCGAGTAGAAATGTAATTTCCTGCTGCATGTGCAGAGATGCTGGAAGATCCGCGTCATGCCCTGGCTTGCTATATTCAGACACATAATCATTTAAACAAGAATGATTACTTGCATTTACAAATGCTTTGTGAATGTACTCACATTAGTATGCTAGATGTTTTTTTTATGTTCGTTGTGCTATGCGCAGCGTGCAGAACAGGTCGGGTTTACAAACTGTTTTTACTGCCCTGGGCACAGGTGCTAAATACCTCATATTTGTCTATTTTTGCCTACAAAGATTTAATGAACACTTTATGGAAATCACAAAGCACGTACTATGGACTAAAACTTGTATTGCATCAGGAATAGTGGAAGCCTTGAGATATTGCTCCCTGTAATGCTGTATATCATTTAACGTGCCCCTTCCATGAGCAATCAGCATTGTACAGACTTTGGTTGTGTTTTATTTAGTAAAGCAAAGTATTTTGTGCGAACTCTGTGTTTTCTGGTGCTTCTGAGTGACAGGAGGTGGGGTCTCCTCCACCCCCATCGGTGAAGTTCATGGTCTTTGATGAGAAAGTGACATTCATTGTTGGGGGGATGCATACCTCTGTCGGTCATAATTCACGAACAAAGGTAGCGCTGGGCGTGAGTAGTTAAAAGAGATTTAATTGGGTCTGGGTGGATTGTTTACCTCTAAAACCCATGCAAGTTGTGTTTTTTTACGACGGGGCAGTTTTAGTTTTCTTGCCGGATGCTTTTTGCCCCTTTTGTGAGCCGACTGCAGCTGTCATTCTACTAGGGAAGTTTTATAGGGAAAGTTAATGTCTTAAAGGGATAGTGCTTCTGCTTTATGTAGGTTTCCTGCACATTTTTCATAAAAAACACCAAATTAAGGTCAGCAAATCTTGCATGGATGTCCCCCACCAGTGTATTTCGATGGGGGGTGTGTTTTGATTGTGTGTTTTTAACATGTTTGATCACATTTGTTCATACCCTATTTATGCATGTTTTCTAAAACACATGTCTATGACCCCTTAGCTGTCCCAGGAATCGACAAAGCTCTTTTATCAATGCTTTCATATATAGTCAACCGCAAAGCAACTTTGCCGATGTGCGCAAAAATAGTGTTCAAAGCAGTAATTTATGACAACCATGCATCAAACTCTTGTTAATATTTGTGATTTTCAACCCCCTGCAGTTGCAACTGTTTTATCTATAAGGGGAGCTGTGGACTATGAACCTCAGACCTTGACTTCTGAACCCATATGTATTATCAGGAGAAGCATGTGCTTCAGGTTTAGAAATTGGATTTCACAATATTATAACAGATTTTAGATTCTGAAAAGCTTTTATACTATAACTTATACGTTTGCATTATAATTTTTCCGATAAAATATTTCTCAGTGTGGTGTGCTTTTTAAAATGGAATCAGTGATCGTTTATTGACAGTTCACGTCAGAAAGTATAAACTTCTGTCTATAGAACATTATACAGATTATGCAGTTTATTTGAGATGATGTGGCGGAAGCACAATAAATGGCTACACTGTCCAAATCACAGCTCCATGGCATTTCTCTCAGACATCAGCTTTGGGGTAGATAGTCATGCTGTCTGGCACATAAGAAGGTGCTAGTCAGTAAAGGACCGTGGCCAATATGTGCTGTGGCTACATGAGCACATTTTTCTATTCCTTTGCTTTGTAACTCATGTTTCATGTGCACACGCAATTAGGCGAATGTTCCTGATACACGTCGGTGTAGCTTGACGGCGTCAAGGCACTAAAAAAAAAGTGATCTAAACTGTGTGCGGGGCTCCAGACTGAGACTAAATGGTAGCATTTTGCAACCTTTTTTCGAGACAGTGCAAGCATTTTTTACAAGTACTCTCGCATGCGCGGCCTGGAATTTTGCAATTTCTTATTGTTGTTATTTCATGTGGAAAGTCGAGTGGAACGCCAGCCCGCCACCAATGCAGGCTGTGTTTGAGTCAACTGCGCGACTATCCTTGTTGCCATTGATAAGTTTACCAACTCGCAATGTGAGCACATTACTACGAGTCGTGGTTTGCTGCTACTGATTTCTTGAGGACGAACGATTTGATATATGATGCGTTTAAAACGAAACTAACCGCGGAGAAGTTCAGGAAAGTCTTTTATCTCTTGATTACTTAAGACAGCGAAAGATCATTTTAAAGGCGTTCACAGCAAGAACGAATGAATGACAGGCGAATGTTCTTGTTAAGTTTTATTTGACGTTACATTTACGTGTTGTGAACATGAGGAAAGGTGTCTTAACACACAATAAAATCATCGTAAGAACATTACACGAGGCATTCCATTTTGCGTTAGTGTGTAACACTGTAGATAATTAAATTATATACTTTTGGAGAAGTACAGTCTCTCTGGTACCAATCAATAACAAAACTTCTTTCTAGACATTTACTTTTTCTAAATAAGCAGAATAAAACAAAAATCTTCTGTCATCAAGTAACTTATTATCAGTAACAGTAATACAGTTACTTTGGGGAAAATGTGAATAATTACATTGCAGGGTGATTTATGATGTGCCGCTAATTATTTCGCTTGCGCTCCTAAAATTTTCAGTCAGGGGCTACAGTGCTCCTGGTAAAAAAAGCTTGTCTGGCCGCGTTGGTGTGTGTAAAGGACTCTGTCCGTTAATGCCATAGTGTACACTGGATATCTAAAACAACCTTGCAGATTAGGACTGTGATTGTAATTATGATAATCCGTATCCATTACAGCAACCAAATACGATGACAACGATAAGATGAGCGGATTTCTATGCAAGTAGAGACTGATGGGCCGTGAACAAATTTTTTTCCCCACATCAGGTTTTTGGGGTAAGTCAGACGTTCTCATCCTACACCCATCTAAACCTCTGTATGTTTTTACCAGGAAGCCTGTGAGAGTGATATACGGTTAGCGAACGCCTTCCCTTTTATCTGTCCACAGACAGTCTTGTCGACTCCAGCTATCAGAGTCTCACCTGGGCTTCAAATGTGCTCAGAGACGCGTTGGAGATGTCAGTCGCACGTTTGAGTACGGCTACACGTGATACTTAATGGTGGATACAGCGGGGATGCTTTTTTTAACTGTTTATATAAATCATCCAGTGTGTCAGGGGCCTTAATAGAGCCAGTGTCTCTTTCACAGAACCGCCTGTCCATTGACGTGCATTCGGAGCCCCCCTCACCTTCCTCGCAGCAGAACGCGCCGCTTATTATCCATTTGCTGTGAGCGGCGATGCTCTTTGTCAAGTGGCTGTTGAGCTGTGGCTCACTCCAGCTGAGAGGCTTTTAATCTTGAAGGTGTGCGAGCCAGTAGCTTCCTGTCGCTTCAGTGTGTGTGCGTGATGTACACCGCAAAATTGTACCGTTTTTATTTCTCTGTACATTTTTGAGTGTACAAATATCTTTCAAACTAGAGGAGCAAAGAGGGAAAAAGGATTTGTATTATATATGGCTATTTTTTTTGTTTATTTATATTGAAAATTTTTACACAATTAAATCAAAGGGATATTTCACTTAAATAATGTTAGTTATCATCATTTTCTCACCCGCGTCACCGTCATGATTACAAGCCCACACAACTTTTTGTTGAAAAAAGGGAAAGGTGGTATTATGTTGAATGTTAGTGACTGACAGCCATTGTCACATTTCACTTTATGTCTTTAGAAAAAAAGAGCTGTTTTCTCTTACTGGTTTGAAAAGATGCCATGAATAGATAGAAAAAAAGTATTTTCTGTTTTCTGCATTATCGTTATAATCTCAAGTTCTCTGACAAAACAGTCTCATCATTCACAACTTTACTCTTCATGCAAATGCATCTGGTTTGAAGAACGTCCAAGGTTTTTACTGGTAAATAGGACAAATACTGATTAACAAAATCATTATTTGCATTGTAAACGTTTCTAGTTCAAAGTGGATAAGTAGAGCTGACTGCTTTGTGGGAGGTAATTGTGGTTTGGCAGTTGTCCCTTTGTCGTTGTTTGCATTGGAAATCCAAGTTCAACTTCCACTTCGAATCATTTGCTCGGCATTGCTCAGGGCTGAGAAACGTGTTTACGGTGGAGTTTGAAAACGCCTGTGGCAAAATGTTCTGCAGAGAGTTGGGCAACGGAGTTTTCAGGCAAACAGGAAGACAAGCGGACACAGAGACAGACGGCCAAGCAGGCAGGCGCTGGCAGTTCCCTTCACATCAATTTGTTGCATACCAGAAGGCTTGCATTCCAGCGCCTGCAGAAACGGCACCCGGCTAGTTCAAGTGTCACATTAAGATGGTTTCTTCTGTTTCAGACTGGAATGTGTAACATGAGACGGCTTCGTATTGTAAAGACCACATCAGAGTCCTAGAGCAGGCGTGTAGGTGTGTGTGTGTATCTTATAGGGTGTGTGAGAGCATACTTGAGACATCCAGTCAAGTTTGAATGAGAGACGGCTTGTTTAAAATGCAATGTTTCAAGCAGAACAATTGAGCTCGGAGCTCTTTTGCATGCCGAATGGAAGATTCAAGGTCAGGGGTCATGGTCAGGTCGCAATCTGTGGGCATAAGGAGCTCCGTCGTGAAGGATGGGCACAGAGAACCGGTACTTTTTTGGACCGGTGCATAATTAGGTAGATACCAGAGTATCAATAAGCTTCATAACAAACAATACTGTTAACGATACTTGTGTGATTTTATCTCTGTGTATTCGGGTGTTAAATGGCGAATTAGAGGCTGCCTGTCATTTTCCATCCCTGAATGAGGTCCGAATGGCCGAAGTTTGCTCGACGTATGCGTGATATCTAGGGCCATATGATTTCGGCTATGTATTTGTTATCTCCTTTTTTTGTGTGTTTATGAGTGAAAGAGTGACATGGTGGGGCTTGTGGAGCTTTCAGCGTCTGCGTTTCACAACGAGGAAGCTTCCGTCAAACACCCTTTAACGGCAACCAGTCAAATAAAAGTCCTTTTTGAGAACATAACATTGTTGTTTTTAATAATTCGGCCACCGAGTACATTGTAAATTTAAGTAAATGTGCTAGGAAAAATCATAAAAAAGTACATAAAAAAATTGTACTTAAATTTATGTAGACCAAAAAGCAGAAAGGAGAAAAGAAATACAGTCTACCAGCAAAAATACCATAGTGATGTTAAATAAATATGTGGAATTTCATTATGATGTGCACCTATGTGCACATGCTAAGTGCTGTAAGTGGTATGCTGAGGACACACTCACGTTGTGTTATGTGGGATTTTCTGTTCTGCATTTTCTACAGTTCTAAAGCTCAGGTGTATAAAAAAACGTAAGATGCTTAACATCTTTTCACATCATTTGTTTTTGCATCAAATTATAGAGCGTAGTATTGATAACAGTATTTATAGTACGGGTATCAATAAGCAGTATCAATATAGGTATAGATATCGATTAAATCTTAACGATACCCATCCAGCGTACAGAAGCATGTTGGGGAGCTCGGCAGTGTGAAAAAAAACGACCAACATCTTGCTGTCAATCTCTCTCAGGAAGGAGAGAAAACCACAATTTCTTCCTCCTTGTCCTGTTTCCTTGTTATGTCGGGTATGCGAAAGTTTACTTACTGAAGGCTCCTTAATAATGGATATTAAACATGTGATGTTTTAAAAAGTGATGGATGTGAATGGCTTACAGCACAAAAGAAAAATAATACAAATAAGAAAGAACTGACTTAAAGAATAGAAAGTAAGTCACTCCCTCCCTGAAGTGGTTAGCTGAGGGAACTGCGAGATGGCACATCTGGAGTGCTCCAGCATATATATTTTGTAACATCTGGAGAAATCTCATGGAATTTAAAGGTCCCTCTTTTGATTTTGCCCTTATCCCCCCTCTGCTCTGTGTTCGGCATGTTCAAAGTCTCAGGAACGTCTCTGGAACGTAAATGAAGGGGGGACTCCTATTACAGTGGGGCCGAGTCATTCCAGACCTTATTGTGCTCTAAATTGGGCTCCTGTGCCTGGTTTTTCTTTGTACAGGCAGCTAATTAAGTGACACAGAGGTGAGAGACGGTGAAGCGAGCACCAGTGAAACTCAACTCCCCATAAACGTCTTGTGAGACTGACGTCTGTAACAGTTTTTAAGCAAAGCAACATCCACTAATGCTTGTTGGAAAACTTATTTGGGGGGCCATCAACTCATGAACATGGTGTTAATAGATTTCATGTCTTTTTTAACCAAATAATGCATAAAGTAATAAAGCCTGTTTTTAGATGAGGTGACATCATTTAATTTTAATAGACACATTAAAACTATTGCTTTGCCAAATATTGCAATATACGATATTCGATGTGATAATTCTTGCTATATATAACCAACTTGTTTCCCTTCATTCGTATCGTTGATATTGAACCCACATAAGCGAGCAGACACAACAATGATAGTCTGTCTTACATGATATCTTCTGATAATCACTCAAGAAACATATGACTTTATGTATAAATCTCACAATTTCCAACGCTTCTTTAGAACGGAAAGTAAATCAAATCCCAACAGAAACCCCAAGCTTTAATTGTGAGTTTTTTTTTCAAGTTGAAAGCAGCTTTGATGTGTGATTGTAACCTTGCCTGAGCTGAGCCTCTTGTGGCAGGGAATTAAAATTCTGTTTTAAGAGACTTCAGTGGATTGAGCATGCATGAGGCTGCAGATCTCGCTTTGGAATTGAAGACACGTCATGGACTGACAGATGTCAGATTATTTCATCTTTCTGGAAAGACAGTGCATGTCAGCATAATCCCTCGTGTGATGCGTGATTGAGGATTTGTAAAAGATTTCTGTAATGGAGTGTCAATGTTCTGGAGCGTTGTTGAAAGTGATATGAAAGTAAGATAATGAAGGGATTTATTCTGCTGTAATGACCATCTGACTGTTCATTATTCTACAAGCTATTTGCAAAATAGATATCAAATTATTGTGCGGTTAGTTAATATGAGAATAATACACAAAATCACAGAACATGTACACGCCATTAGGTGAATTTGTTTTTATCTTTATCTTTAACTTCAATTTTCCCACCGTCACCCTCTTCATTACCTGGGGCTTTATTTATGAAACCCCATTTTGGTTTCATTGTTCTCTCCCTCTCTCTGTCTGTCTTTCAGTCTCTCATTCACTCTTTTTTACTGAGAGGGAAAAAACGCAGTTGGTTAATCGGGTCCTATTCTGTTCTGTCTGCGCACAGAGCTATTTTCTCGATGTTGCTGTGCAGATGGCCTACATCTTTCTGCTTGACTGCGTTGGGAACAGCAGGAGAGGCTGATGCACATCATCATCGAGTGCGCGTGTGTGTGTGTCGACTCTCTACATTATTTAATTCCCAGTCCTCCCTGCACACCCCACCACGTCCCTCAACGCCGTACAAATCAGGATTTTTTTTATCAGCGTTCCTAGAACTCGACGGGCACATCGTGCATCAACAATCGCTGCCCTTGACTGAATGGAGCACGTGCTTCTCTACCCGCAGCAGCCGTTTTGGACTAAGTGGGCTATTCTAGAATTGTGTCTCTATACATTATCAATAAATCAAGCCTGTGGGGGGTGAGAAGACAGGCGGCAGGTGTTACATTCACATACGTGTGCTTTTAGATTTGACTTTGAGGTCGGTCTGTCAGGTCACCTTGTACCTCCAGAGTCGCTTTGCTGTGTTAGCTTGGATTTTAGTGCGCAGAACTTCCTAAACTGAAATGACATACTGTCTCTTTTGTTTAGCGTCTGATATTGGAGTATTTTTTGCTATTGTTGTTTATTTAAGGTCGTTTTTTTTATTTGGGCACCATGCCGAATGCTCTCTGAACTTTTTTAACTTGATCACATCTCCACAAAGACGTTTTGACTGTAAAGAATGAATTATTCTTATAGACGCTGCTGATTCTTATAGTCTGCGTTGTTTAGGCATCCGGAAACCTCAAAAATTTACAAAAAGCCGCGATGAAGGAAATTCCATGCCACAATTGTGTATCTCTCAGCCTGGGCGTGAGTGTTCGTGGAGATTGTGGCGATAGACTGCACACCATGTTTTTGTTAGAACTGTGGGTGGCGAGGTGACTAAGACGCAGTTTTTGTTTGCCAAGACAGGATTTGCGAAACCGTGCTGTACGCCCCTTATTAGCCCTAGAATATTTTTAGAGCTTGCCACTGTTACAAAACGGAAAAACACTTTCCCTAAGGGAGTCCTATGATTGACAGATCTGACAGAAAACATTACTCAAGCCTGAGCATATGACCCTGAGGAAACGTGGAGCAGATATTAATGTTAAACCTCAAATGTTCACTTTTGTGTAATGTCTTCAAAGTTTGTGATGCTGATTGATGATTGAAGCTCTGTAGGCATTGTTTCTAGGTACTAGCTGATTTTAGGATTGGATAAATCGGCGATGAGGATGATGGCAGTGTCACACTTTTTTTTTCCGCCTGCTGTCACCATAGACCCATGACATTTGCCTCTTGTGAAATGTCACCTTGCATTAAGTCTCACTCTCAACAGCTTTTCTTTTTTATTCTACTTTCTCATATTCAGCCACCCTGTCAAACACCTCCATAGTTATTCCTATGCAGTTTTTGTTTTAGTTTTATCATTTTTATGAAGAACCGGGGCACATAGGAAATTATTGGACACAAGATAGATTCAGCATCCTTTGACTCAAGTGTAAAGAGATTTTTATCTCTGTCATTTCCTCACCCTCTTGTATTGTTAAATATAGGTTTAAAATGACAAGAGAGTGAGTAAACGATAGAATTTTCATCATGTGTAAACTATCACTTTAAGGCAGAAATATTAGATTTTGCTCTTAAGCAGACTGTTTGCAAACCATTGCCATGAATGGTTCAGCTCAGTTCTGACTGTGTCCCTCTCTCAGACAGCCGTCTCATCGTCTGTCTTAAAGGATGCTACTGTTCCTGACCATGTGTATTCAACTCCTTCAGTTGAGCGCACACACAGCACACTTCATCGACTAAGGCACCTCGCTGCTCTGGACGCTCCCCCACCTTCAATCCCAGACTCGGCTCTTCACAAAACACTGATAAAGCTGCTGTCAACATTTGTTTTGTAAATGGCCACATGCTGCAGAAATGTAATCCTGCCTACAGTTGATCACTCGGTCATGTGACCTGACCTAGTTTTCCTGCTCTCCGTCTTTCAAAACCATCTTCCCTTCTCTTTTCAACCTGTCGTCGCTTCTTTTTGGGAGGAAAATGGTGGATGATCCATATACGCATTGGCATCTGTTCTCGAACTTCCATTTTATGCACATTGAGTCATTGTTTTTGTCATATTTGAGGCCTAACTGCTCTATTTTTAGAGAAAAATTGATATGGTGTTATCACATATGTTCAAACGGCATACCCCTTGTTTGTCATTTATGAACGTCGAAATTTAATTAAACGCAGCCACCGTAGCATCGGCAAGCTGCATGGTTTTGTAATCACGACTCTGTTTACGTCGTCTGCTAATGTTCGTGTTTATAATGCATGGAAGATGCATGTTGAGAAAAATAATAGAGACTTTGTTGCTTACTATCTGGTAAATATGTAAGCTAAACAAAACTTAATTGTGCTTGTATAGTCACTTTAGTTTCCTGCATTGTTGATGTAAACCGTTTTTCACTCCTAGTGGTGGCCTTGTTAATTCAAATACCAGCAAGAAATGGACAATTTTAAAATCAATTTTGACATTTGTCTTCGTCGCACAAACGCTGTCTGTTATATCTCTAAACTAAACTCAATTTAAATTGTTCTCTTCTGTCAGCTTTGTTTCCTGTGTTAACATTCTTTCATATGTGACCGTGTGTAGGAAAATTATGATGGCTTGGCACATTAAAGGGTTTATAATTATTCTTTGCTTATGTGACAGGAACAGTAAAAAGTTAAGAAGGAAAAAAACGATTTTATTGCACTTATCTTTATTTTACATAACTTTTTTATTATCTTAAATCAAATATTAACTTCCTGGTGTATTGAACTTTTGTTAAGATTAACAATGGCAGTTAAAGCAGTTCTTGGTTTAGCTACTGTTCATCAAAATGCCTGTCGAATAGGATTCTTGAGGAGGTTTTGCACATCATAGTATTTAAGCTAACGTAATGCCATCTTGCGATTGCTGTAATGGAAGTAAACAGACAAACGTTTGTTGCGTGTTTAACACTGCAAACAATAGCGCTCAATGGGAAAGGCTAAAGATAATATATAAGGTGCGCCACTGCCATTGCAATAAATAGTAAGAAATGCAATGCTAAATAGCTGCCCTGAGGCGCTCTTGAGTAAATAGCTGTCTGAAAGGCCGGAAAGTGTCATTACTTTCATCAAACAGACTTTGGCGTGGTGCTGTAGACGCTCTCTCTGCGTGTGTGCTGGGTTTCGTATGCAGTGTGGAACACATGAAATACATTCTTGATCTGCCAAATTCGTACATTATTATTTTGGTACAGTGGGATACAATACAGCTTCTAGGTTCTTCTGCTTCCGATGGCCGATCAGCATTATACTCAACAGCACATTGCTTCTCGTGCAGGCAGCCTCGCTTCACCGCCCGACCAACACTCGCTTTTACATATTTACTTGTGGGGAGCCAGTTCAGAGAGTAATTAAGAGCACGCAATGAATGAACGTAAGCATATTGGATTGTGGAGGCCGTACCGAATGGTTCAATATATATTGAGAATTGTGGCATCTCTAGTGACTATTATGTGATAAAAGTCGTCATTAATGTCATTAAATAAAATAAAAACTAGGAAATGTTTGCAGCAAGATTTGATGGGTGTGGGCAGTAAGACACATGTGTGGGGGCTGTGGGAGAATGGCGGGACTCCTGCAAAATAGCCTCTAAATATATAGTATCTAAATACAAATAAACTAAACACAAATAAAAACTATTTTTAAAGCGCAAGGTCGGTGGTAGCGGGGCTAAGCAGTTAAAGAGCAGCAGGTGGATCTCTATAGCAACCTAACGTTGATCATGAGATTATGGAGTCTCGCTTGAACATTGTGCAGGTATTAATGGTCTTATATAAATAATATAACTTTTTCTGTTTATTTAAATTGATGTCTGTCCTCCAAAGCCCATCTGACCTGCGGGTTCCCCAGGGATCTATTCTTGCTCCTATTTTGTTTTCTTTGTATATGCTTCCTTCGGGTTCAATTTTAAGAAAACACAAGGTATTATTAAATTTTTAATCATACGACACTCAAATATGTACCCAACAAGTACAACGACAATGCTGGTCTGTGTGCTTTGGTTGAGTGCTTGTCAGACATTAAGATAATTATTAAGACAATAATTGTTTTAATTTCAATGAGAGTAAGACTGAGGTAATCATGTTTGGACCATTAGATAAAGTAGACATTAAATCAAGTACTGGGTAGCTTAGCTGCTTTTGTGAAGCCATCTGATAAAACCTTGGATGTTATTTTTTAGTCTGTCCTGTTATTTGGTAAGCAAGTAAATGCAGTAGTCTAATCATGTTTCTTTCAGCTGAGCCTACTGGCTAAAGTCAAGGACTTTTTACTCCTGCGGAGTCGAGTTATACATGCATTCATATCCTCTCGTCTCAATCTATTGCAATTCGATTTATGTAAATTCGGTCAATCCTACATAAACAGCTTGCAAACAGTGTTTACTGGCATACGTAAATATGAGCACATTACCCCCATCTTACTCTTTCTGCGTTGGCTGTTTGTATGTTTTAGAATAAAGTTTAAGATTCTACTCTCTGTATAATCTTTGAGTCGCATTTAGCTAGTTTGTTTCTTTGTATTTTTTTGTTTCTGTTTCATGTTGTTTGTGTTTTTATTTATTTATATTTTAATTTTTTATAAGTATTTGTCAGCACAATGGTCAACGACGGTTGTTTTATTGTGCTGTATAAATAAACTAAACTAACGCTACTTCAGATCTGAAGCGGGAGTACAGACCAAACTTCCCTGGCATTTACAACAAATCAACTGAAAGTGTCATGTGCACAACTAATAGATGAAACTAACAGTTTATTTGTGACGACCCATGACTTTAGAACAACGTCAATATATTTATTGTCCTCATGCAGCTGACGCTTTATCGAAGCAGACTTACAAACGCAGAACCTCAGTGACACAGCCGCTAATATGAGAAACTTTTTTTATCTGTTTCTTTCATGTTTATTATAAACTTTTGCGGATTTCACAGAACAAATTGTGAATGTTGCGGATGAAAACAGGACACACTGTGAATTTAATACATGCGGAAGCAGGACATGTTAACATATATTATTCCCAGGAGTGTGTCAGAATCCTGCAGAACCGTTTGGGAATGACATCCGTTCCGCATGCAGGTTCTTCCAGCCATCTTCTTAAAGGTACAGTGTCAAAAAAATCACATGATCCGCGACTAGTTGACATCAAGCTTTAAATATCGCGCAAGAGCACTGCACAAAACCGTATGATGTACACGTGTTGTTGTCCCGTCTCTGATCAATCATTCCATGATGTGATTCACATCAACAGCATCTGTCCTAAATTAAAGTCGATCCTGTGAAATTCTGCCTTCTTCTCATTTCGAAGTACATGCTTATAAGCTGGAGTGTTTGCTTGGCAAACTGTTTGCGCTCTCTCTTCGTATAGTAGTTGGGCCTCGTGCCTCCCCACTTGACCTGCTGGGTGAGTTTAGCTCTCATTGTGACAGCATTGACTCCACACTTTGAGTGCTAATGCTCTGATTTCTTTATGTTTGCATAATTTTGTGTTTTCTGTCATCTGGAAAATGTGGACACAGGTGCCCTGTTTACATTTAGGGATTTAACATAAGTGATTGCGGGCATTTAAGGTGTGCTGAGGCTAGTTAGAAAAGTCAAGTGGATGTCTTTGGCTGTGTATAAATCTGAAAAATGTTAAGGATTAGAGGCATTTTTGCATCCTCCAATCCAATGTGTACTGTTTGTAACAGGAGTCGACAAAGTTGTTTTCCAAATGGCCTGTTTTAGGAAAGCTATGTCATTTGTTCTCTATGGTATAGATAAGTTTGTTTAAGCCCTGTCAGTTTTAGTGATGACTGTTTGATATCAAGTCTGAGATTTCCAGAATAACGAGCATGGCCTGGTTTATGTGATTTTGTTGAAAATTTAGTTTTTCTTCCTTTGGTGTGGAAAAAGGCCAAAGCATGTCATGCTTGCTATTGCGGTCAACTAATATTGAATACAATTCTTGGCACTTGTTTGTGTGTGTGTTTGTGTGTGTGTTGTGTGTGTTTAAAAATTGAGATTGAACTTCCTGTTCAGACAGCATGCTTGTAGTGTAAGTCTTATATGTGTGCGTACATGTTTTAACAGTGATTCAGACGAATAATAAAAAATGTTGAAATATTGACCACGTGCCAGAATTGAGTGTTTATCGGAAGTAGTTGAATTACTTGCTGTTTGATACCAACAAGTTACAATTTCTACCGAAGTTAACAACTTGACTGTTAGCGACACCTTTGTTTTGCCTGGATATAGTGCTAATAATATCTTGTAGCTCTTGTCATAGTATGTAGGATCTTATCCAGAACAAAGGTGACCATTTGCAACATCGTAAAACATCGTGACCTCTCAGTAGGGGGTCGCACCAGTGATTACAGATCCGGGTGTCGAACAGAGAATACCCTTTTGGGACGTCGTAAAACCACTGACCTATCAATAAGGGTATAATCGGCATCAGCAAATTTAGGGTTTGTTTGAAATAAAGAGGACCATTGAGAGTCGTTAAAACCATGACCTCTTGGTGGAACTACAATCGGCGCCAGCAAGTCTGATCCAACTGTCCTCTTGTAACACATCCATCAATTGACCAGGATGAATCCCAACAAACACTCATTGGACTTCAAAGAAATTCCAACAGGGACACCAGATGTGTTAAACAGGAATAAGGGCAAATGGTCAGACTAGTCTTGAATGTCTCGTTTCTTTTTTTTAACCACACAAGAATAGTAAAACGGGTTTAAACCTACATCTCCACATTGTATCTTTGTCCCCATGTTATTCGGCCTCAACTATAACCTCAAAAGCATGTGTGTTTAAGTGTATCCTCTTTATATTGTGTTCTTATTCAAACTTCAGGTCGATGAACTTATAATCATGGCTTGTTTTATATCCAAATGTTCCTCTCTCTATTCCTTAAAAGATGGTGTACACCACAGAAATGTATTTTATATCATACTCCATGTACTATTTTCTATGAATTATTACAGTCCAGATTATACGTGACCATAAATGCAAATGAGCCAATGTCCAGAACAAAGAAACCTGGATTTTCCCCCCAAAATCAGCTCATCACATTGGATCATTCAGTGTAGGGGCGTGAATTTCCCCATCTTTAAAACACGTGTGAACGGAGCAAACAGCGCTCAGTTTTCCTTTCGTGGTTTCGCGCGTTCCTGTTCGAATCACCTCCTGAGACCTGTCTCTCTCTTCGGAGACAGATTTTCCTGGCAGTTATACTTCGGAAAAGCTCGCGTCTGACTTCGTTAGCCAATCCGGCTCCAAGAAAGGACTCGACGAATTTGAAACCACCTGGACTCAGAGAACACTTTCCCTGGACACAAGACCTTGTCCAAAGCAAAGAACCAATGCAAGTATAGAATTTATTCTAAACAACTGCGTTAAGACGTTAAACCCCTTTTTACAAGGAGTCTTTCCTCGATGGTTTCATGCAGAGATGAAATACCTGTTTGTATAACTGCTAATCCTTTTGTTTATTAATCTCTTACTTTTCGTTACCTTTCTTTTATGTTTTATGTTAAGTGTATCGTGAATGTTTTAGATATTTAGTTGTTGTGTTCCCCCTTTTTAGTATAGTCAATAAACCCGCATTTGTTATCTACAATCGAATTGTGACTGTGTCCTTTTATCACATTTTGACGTCACTTAAACTGCTTGATTTCGTTATAATTTTGGTGAAGGTACTGTAGGCACTACAGTAAGGGTGTTATGTTTCCAAGGCCAGGAAAGTAATATTTCTTAGATGTGATATACGATTTGCTGATCACTTGGTGGACGAGTGAATCTAGTGTGTCGCGATTATTGGGTCTGCCTCATCTGATACAAGTGTATAAAATAAGTATAATTAATCATCATTAACTATACGTATTTTACTGTGATCAAACTCATAGTTCCCCGAAATACACTACATAATTGGTGGAGAATGCGGGCAGTTTTAAACGTTGTTTGTGAACAAAGACCAGTATCATAGTTCATTTGTGTTGGCATTTGTGTGTAATGCGCGCTGAGCGAAACTTAAAACTCGCTCTTTGAATGAATGACGAAGTTGCTGCGCCGAAACACACTCTGAGTTTCAATCCAGGAAATTCCAGTCACTGTTAATGATGGTCGAGCTAACTGCTATTTTAAATTTTACCCTATAAAACGAAGAAATCTTTTATAGTGAGTCAAATATTGTTTACCGGCTAATTTGAGCGAAGAAACCCTCTTGTTAGTGCGAAGGAAATAGTGGAGCGGATTTCCTCCCTGTTTCATGTATACGGCCGAATTTTGTGTATTTTAGACTGATGTAAAGCCATTGATGCATGTTCCAATGAGTGTTCAACTAAACATACACCGCTTCCCGAAGTTGAACCATTAGCCTAGCTAGCTAATGCGTGCTTTTTGTTTCCTCGGAAGACAAGGCGGAGGGATATTGTTTTTGTGCTGTACTTTACTGGATGTTGTGCAGTTAAACAATAGATGAAGACCGTTAAAAGGGAAGTGTTTTAAAATCTTGATCAAGTTAATTGTACGACGGCGAAGAAATCCCGTTGTGTGTCTGTTTGAATGTTACTGTGTGTTTATAAACCCAGTTTGGGCAGCGAAGAATCCTGCCGCACGCGTACAGGTAATGAACTGACGCGTAGCTTAGATCCGCCGAGATCGAACGTCACCATCTGTGACGCCCCTAAAGCGGGCGATTTGAATTTATATAAATCAGACGTCAAATGCTGTAACATAATTTTTTTTTTGTAGACCCAATCCGGAAAATAATTTGTTGACTTGTGTTTTGACGTTTATTTTAGATGTAAATTCTTTCCTACAGAAATTGCCGCTTGAATGTTCATCTTAAAGTGATTGTTAAAGTCTTTTGTGTAAACGAGACGGTAATCACGTTGAAGTCAGAGGATATGGTGTTATGATTGACTAACACCAGAGGGCAGTGTAGCGTGTTGTAAGTGACTAACACTTTCCTAAACTCCACCCCTTCCTCCCTGACTTCCCTTGTGGCGTGGCTCGACCACGCCCCCTTTGTGGTCCTCTCAGTCAGTCTCTTCCTTCTCTACCTTCTCGTTTCCATTGTTGTTTTGATTTCTCAGTTATTTTTATTTATTTACTTATTTGATTTTGAGTTTCAGTTTAATTAATTATTATTATAATAATAATTAGTTTTCAGGTTACCTTTTTTTTTTTTTATTTTTGATTTCAGTTTTCCACATTGTAGGTTTATTTGTTTTTCATTCCTCATTACTCCCCATACAGCCCCTACCTAGAAACATCATTAATTTAATTTGATTAAATTATTAGATGATTTAATTTACGGATTAAATATTTGATGATTTGATTTTAAATTGATTCACAATTTGTTATTTTTGGATTAAGGCATTCGCCCCTTTTATCGTTTGCTTGCCCATCCCTGTGTATTCCTGGCTATGCTATTAATGCTACCCCTGTTCAGCCTTCTTGTTTCCTTATAGGTTGCATTTCTCCTAGGGCACCTGGGTAGCGAAGTGACGACTCTCCTCCGTGGTACCCGGTGAGCGGATCCGGCTCTCTTGGCGTGTCTGGCGCTGGTGGTGGATTGCCCGGATACCTCTGTCCCCGGCTCTAGGTGACGGCACGCAGGGAGACTTTCAGCCACTGGCACTCCTATGTTTAGTGGGGGACCAATAGCGCTGGCTGGTGCACTGCAGCAATTCTGGGGTATATAACAACGGGAAGTGCCATTTAGCGGGAAGAAAAGCCTACGGGCTATGTCTGTTGCGAGTGGCACCCCCGGGTAAAACCCCAGCTTTCTCTGTGCCCACCAGTCTGCAACCCACTCGGTACGGTCAGGTTGGGCTGAGAGTCATAACTGTTTGAGAGGTCGCACCTGAGTGGCGTGTAGGGCTTGGGGTCCGGGCTGTTTGCTACTGTGTGTCCGGAGCGGTCGGAGAGTTGGACCTGTTTAACTGGGACCCATCTGGAAGCCCTCACTTCACGCCAGGTCTATGCAAGTAAGATACAGCCCCTACAGATTCTTCTATAGGCAGAAAGAGAAGTAGGGATACTCCCTTCCCCCATTTTCAAACTGTTTAGTTTCCCTTTTTGTTTTAGCTTAGCTGCCTCCCTGGGCTATACGAAACCATAGCACCCCCAACCAGCATAGCCAGGGCAAGCAGTCATCTCGTGCCCCCTTTCCTATCTTTTCATTTTGTTTTGTTATTGATTTAATTTTGTTTTCTGGAAGACTGAATCTGCATGAGCCATCAGGGAATTCTCAGTAATATGTTGATGAAGTAAACTTCCCTGTAATTTAGAATGACACCCTAAGTTTAAATCCATCAACACATTTACTAAGACCCCTTCCCTGTGCCCACACTCTCACTCATACGCCTCCTATCCACCCTGCCAATTCACCGCTAGGATAATTAGGTGTTTGAGTTACGTCACTGACTGATTCACCCAGTTAGCTAATATATAAGTGTTATAGAGCTCACTAAACTTGTAAGGACTTGCATTGGCCCTTTGTGCTTTTCTCTCTCACCCTCAGTGTGCCAGTATGTCCAGATCGCCTAGCCCTGCCACCCACTGGGACCAGCTAGAGACCTGGCTGAGCGCAATGACAGAGGGGCTCCCTCTCGACACCAAGGACGTACAGGGTTGGGACCGTAAGCAGCTGGATGACAACTTGAACCAGCTGATGGCCCAAGATCCGACACAGAGCTACACCCACAAGGAGCTGGCCAAGACTGTTGGTACCCTTGCCCACAACCTCATCGCCCAATTGAAGCTGAGCGACGGAAACGTCAGCCTCCTGGAGCAGGAGACAACGGCATTAAAGCTTCAGGCTGAGGAGGCCCGTAGGAACCAGGCAGAGGCCCAGGAAAACCTAGATCAACTGACCCTAGAGACCCAGGGGCGGACAAAAGAGGAGTGCGACTCCGAACTAAAGGAAAAGATGGAAAGGCTCGAGGACACCGTGACCGACCTCCGTGCAGACACAGAAGCCCGAGAACGGTTGGAAAAGAAGGCCCGCGAGGACCTAGAAAGCAGGCTCCGGAAAGCAGAGACTCTATTACGACGGGCTGAAATTGAACTGAAAGAGAGAGAGGCAAAACTCAAAGCCTCTGAGAGACACTGTCAATCAGCCCAAGCTGAAGCCCAAGACTTGGCTCAGCAACATGACCAACTTCGGTCTGAATTTGATACCGTGCAAAGAGAACTGAAGTACGCATATATACTTCAAGCTGAACGAAAGGGGGAGGGCTACACTCCTGACCTTCCCCCGGCAAGCAAGATCAGACTTCCCAGCCAAGCACCCTCCGAGCAAGGAGAAGCTGCCAGCCTGCAGTTTAAAACGTCACCTGTCAGCCTCCAAGAGCCTTTGACTGCCACTGAGGGGTGGAAGCGTCTCCAAAGAACCCCTACAAACCACAGCATGGCACCCAAGGACCTGGACAAGCTGGCCAGAAACATCCCTACGTTTACACCAAACCCTGCAGGAGGACACGACATACACGCCTACCTACAAGATATCAACTTTCATTTGAAAACCATGCCAAATGTTCCCACCGGAGACAGGCTGTATTTGCTCAGGATTACATCCAGTCGTGAGGTGCGCAGCTTCCTAGACCGGCAGTCCGACAGTGTAAAAGGGGATTATGAGCAACTGCAGCAGGCTCTAATAAGGGAGTTTGCAGACCCAGAGTCCGAACAGGGACTTGTTGCTGCCATGGACCTTAAACAGAGTCGCCTCGAAACCCCACAGGCCTATTATAACAGACTGAGACGAACCTACTTTGGTGCCAGAAATGAGCCAGAGATGGAGGAGGACTTTAACTTTAGAACTCTGTTCCTGCGTAACCTGCATCCTAGCGTGAGCCACCACTTAGGAGTCACGGCATGCCCCCGCACCATGACAACTCAACAGCTGCGGGACCTAGCCCATAAGGCCTATGTGAAACACAAGACTGCCTCTGAAAAGACTGTAAAAAATCCTGTCATACTTCCTGTCTCCGAGCAATACCCCGACCTGACTCTGGAGGGCTCCCAACCACGTTACAACGCTAGGCCTGTCCACAGAGAGGCAAGAGATTTTCCGGTCAGCCAGGAACGGCGTGACCGCACTGGTGCTCGACCTAAGCGTCAGGCAGGATACCCCGAGAGGCCCTGGAACAGGCCACGTTCGTGGGATGACCCACGGGGCGGTGCGGCATGGGAAGGTAGCCGCCGACCTAGGAATCACCGACCCACAGTAGCAAGGGAAACCAGCCCAAACCGTCACCAGAGGAATGCACCTCAACACCCCGGTGACCTGTCAAAACCTCATTGTTCTGCAGAGCAGAACAGAACAGAGACCTCAGAGTCAGCAGAGATCCTGAAGATACTAAGGGAGTTGATGCAAAAGGGGCCCAACAAGCAAAACAAGAAGGATAAGCCAGATTCCTTGTGACTACACGTGGAGGAAATCGACGATCCTTCAGAATGCCCCCCTCCTAAAGACACTTCACATATCTCTGCAAACGCCCCCACCAACTCAGAAACAACACCCCAACTTATGGCCGAGCACCCAGATTCAGACAAAACGGTGCTGTCAATCATTGAACAAGATCTCAAGATACCAGAAAGTGCTGTGTTAGTTGTCTGCCTTCAAACCGAACTACCAGAAACCAGCCCCAACTGCCTGTCAGTCACCACACAGGCCCCTGCACCAAGACTGCTGGGAAATCTGATTGAGAAAGGAGTGGCCAGGAAACTATATCTAGCCATCACCTTGGAACATGAGGTGAGGTTGGAAGCCCTTGTTGACACTGGAGCTGACCTCACGCTGATGTCATCCCAGTTGTTTCACAGACTCGGGGAAGAAGCTAAGAAACAGAATCGGACCCTCCAGCCGCAGAGGTGCGCGTTGAATGTACAGTCATACAGCCAAAATGAGGTCCGAATGGAACAAATAGCTCCCATACACTTGACCATCGGTCCCATGAGCCTGGTACATCCTGTTTACATCTCACCAATGGACACTTATCCTCTCCTCATTGGCAAGGACCTGCTAGATCGTTTCGAGCCGCTGATGGATTTTAAACAACTAAAAATCTGGGCTCAAGTGCGAGAACCACTGCCATTCCCCTCAATAAACTCAGTCAAAGTGCATCGCCAGGTCACAGAGGTCAATGGCCAAACCCCAGCCGGTCGCGAGAACACCGACTCAAGGTCAGCGCCAAGTTCAGGGACTCCACTCTGCTCCCTACAACCGGCCGAGGACCCAGATAACTACTGCCCTCTGGTCCAGGAAGCAATCTACCTGAACGACATGGAAATAACAGACACTGTTTTGGCATTATGGGCAGACAACTCAGCTATCAGCGCCACGCTGTTTAAAGCACTCATGCTACACACACCAGACATTCCCTTTGTAGCTAAAAGCACGCGATTCCCATTAGACTCCCACCTGTCAACCATGGTGACTGCTAAAGGAGTCTGCGCTTTGAACTTGAACTGGAATGGCCGGTTTTTAACCCATTACTTCCTTGTTCTTCAGGATTCACCACATGACATCTACCTTGGGGCAGATGTCCTTGTCCGCCTCCAAGCTCACGTAGACACTATTAATGATGTGGTGTGGGCCCCATTGATCTCACAACCCCCTGGGGACCCCATCAACCACACACACCTTGCATCGGGTCAGACCATCCCTGAAGTCTGTACCCTGGTGAATGAACTTGAAACCGCGGTACCAGCCTACACCAAAGGGGTCGCTGTTCGGCTCAACATGCGATGTGGTCAAACTCTCAACCACACACTGGCCTACTTCCAGCCATCAATGGACTGCATGGAGCTTGGCCTCACCCTGGAAGCCACACCCCTCACTGAAGTCACATCCCGTGCAGTATACATCCTGTTTAATAACTGCACGGCTACACCTATTAAACTTCCTAAGGGCTACCGTGTAGGATGGTTAATCAGCCAAGATTTCCATGACTTTGAACTCACCATACCAGTCATAGGTCACATCCCACCACCATTGATTCCGGAGGGGAGCTTAGATAACACAGCTTTCACATCACCCTTCCAGATGATCTCACTTGCTTCTGTCATGCCAATCGCTAAAGAACAGGTGTGCAGGACCGAAATGACCAAAGACTATCTTTCAGTGTACACTGTCTGTAGCCAACCCATCTGTGAAGACAATGAACCCAACGCTCCTGTAACTGTCAACCAGACAGATGACGCAACGATGGAGGAGCCTTACCCGGGATTTGAGGCACAAGTTCAACAAATCCTGAAGGATGCAGATGCCATACAGGACAGGGAAGACCTCCAAAAACTTCGACAGGTCCTGTATAAGTACAAAGCGTCATTTGCCAAAGACTCTTTAGACTGCGGCCTCACCAACCTTCATATGGTGCGAATTCCCTCGCACCCAAATGCTCCCCCCACGTTCGTCAGGCAGTACAAAATCCCCATTGCTTCACATGAGCCAGTACAAGAGATCATCAACTCCATGCTGGAAAAGGGTGTCATCCGGCCCTGTAACAGTACCTATTCAGCACCCATATGGCCTGTCCTCAAACCAAATGGCAAGTGGCGACCTACAATTGATTACAGGAAACTAAATCAACAAGTACCCTTGTCCCGATGGCCGATGACTCAGCTGGATCAAGAGCTCCCCAGGATAAGGGGGGCTACCATCTTCTCTACACTTGATGTAGCTTCAGGATTCTGGACTATACCGGTGCACCCGGAAGATCAACACAAGCTGGCTTTCACCTTTGGGAGCCGACAGTATACCTTCACACGGTGCCCCTTTGGGTATGCCAACTCACCAGCCGAATTCAACATCTTCCTTAACAAAGCGTGCCCGGATGCCAGAGTAAGAGGCAATCTCATCTACGTAGATGACGTCCTAATGAAAAGCAAGACTGTAGCCGACCACCTAAAAGAGATAGACCATGTCCTGGACCAACTAACCACAGCAGGTGCTAAGATTGCTCTCCATAAAGGACAATGGGGTAAAACCAAGGTGAACTACGTCGGACTTCTCATAGGACCACATGGTATTGAGCCCCAGTCTAGCCGAATTCAGGCCATACAGAACATTAAAACTCCTGCAAACATCTCAGAACTGCGAAGTTTCCTAGGAGTGTGCAATTACTCACGACAGTTCATTGAAGATTACTCCGACATTGCACGACCTCTAACTTCCCTTCTAAAAAAAGGCTGCCCATTTCTGTGGACTGAAGCCCAGGACACGGCTGTGACTGAGCTCAAACGACATCTTTGCTCAGCTCCATGTCTTGCCTACCCCGATCCTCATAAGGAGTTCTACCTCGAAGCTGGATTCTCTAACCACTGCCTCAGCGCTGGTCTGTACCAACGACACGACCAGGACAAGAGAGTGGTCGCTTATGCCAGCAAAACTCTGCTCCCACCCGAGCTGAAATATTCAGACTGTGAAAAAGCCCTGCTCTGCACTGTGTGGGCAATTCAGCGATGCTCCAATTACATTGGAGCACAAAAGGTGATCATAGAGACCTGCCACCAGCCTGTCATGTTCCTCAATAGTCAACGTATCAGAGATGGCGTCGTCACCAATGCACGCATAGCCATGTGGTTGATGGCCCTCCAAGGACGCAACATTGAAGCACGGTATGCTCAAAATCACAGGTCTGCACTGGGCAATGGACTTGCCGCTTGTCAAAGCTGCTCTGATGACACACCAACCACAACGTTAGAGACAATGGAAACCCAGCTGCAACAATCCACCACTCACAGGTACTTTGAAGAAAATGTATGCAAAGGCATGCCAACGGCGTACGTCGACGGTTGCTCATACAACCACCAGGGTACCCTAAAGGCTGGAGCAGGTGTTTTGTGGGTAAACAACAAACCTTGTCCACCCAAACACTTCAACCTGGGACCACAGTCATCACAGTGGGCGGAAGTGGCAGCCATTCTGATCACCCTCCAGATTGCCGCGGCTAACAGCATCAAAGAAATCCTTATCTGCACGGACTCAAACTACGCCAGACTGAGTTTCACATGCCATCTCCCTGGCTGGACACAAAATGGGTTCAGAACTGCTAACAACAAGCCAGTCAAGCATCAACACCTGTTCCAATCATGCAACGCAATCACAAGGGAACGTGACATGCTTGTCTACTGGAAAAAGGTAAAAGGGCATTCGAAACAACCTGGCCAAGACAAAGACTTGAATGACCAGACAGATGCCCTTGCGAAAGCAGGTGCACTCTATGGCGACCCGTGGTCGCCTCCAACCCACCCACCCACCCGCTCTGTGGCGGCAGTTACACGCAGCCGAAGTCTCGCTGACGCTGCCTACCCGGCTTCACAATCTCTATCACTAGCTCCCCAGATTTCTAACGATGACATAGCTTCACTCCAAGCCTCTGACGACACCACACAAGCTATGTTGAACCACCTTTCTGACCCCTCCTCCTACCCAATCACGTCTGCTGACCTTGTTAAAGTGCCCGGCCTCAAGCGTTTGAATGACATAAAGCACACGTTGCGTGTGACAGACAACATCCTCTGGTACGCCCCTGATGAACTCACAACACCAAAGCTTGTGGTTCCCCAGTGCCAAAGGGGGGTCATGCTAATGTATGCCCACGACGCACCGTGTGCTGGACACCACGGTATCAGAGCCACCTATGAGACACTAAAGCAGGTGGCATACTGGCCCGGCATGCAGCAAGATGTTACAGAGTATGTCAGGGGATGTCTGGTTTGCTGCCAATTCCAGCCGGCAAACCCAAATCATAGAGCCCCACTGCAACGCAGAGGGATAACTTTCCCATGGTCAGACTTACAGATCGACTGGGTCGGACCCTTACCCAGGACAACGAGGGGCAACAAATACTTCTTGACGGTGGTATGTCAGTTTACCAAGTGGGTAGAGTGCCTTCCAGCACCCAACGACACAGCCCAAACAACAGCATACCTTTTGATGAACCACGTCTTCTCCAGGTTCGGATTGCCATTGAGGGTTAATTCAGACAGAGGAACACACTTCACGGCTGAGATTATGCAAGAGACTTGGAAATTATTGGGTGTACGGTCCCAACTCCATATCAGTCATCACCCAATCTCATCCGGCCAAGTGGAGCGAACCAACCGGACAGTGGTCAGTATGTTAAAAAAGTTTGTGGCAGTGAACCAGAAGGACTGGGATGTGAAACTCCCCCTTGTGCTGATGGCTGTTAGAGCAACCCCGAATCGGTCAACCGGTGTGCCTCCCTTCGAGCTGATGACAGGACGACAGATGACTCTGCCGTTACACCTGTTATACCAGCCCGGAGACTCCAACCTGATCACAGCTTACACCACTCACCAGTACCTCGAGGAGCTGCACACGCATCTGAGAAAAGGGTTTGCATTCGCTCAACAGCAACTCCAGAAAACTGCAGAAGGGCGGAAAGCATACTATGATCAGAAAGCATCACGAGAGGAACTGGACGTGGGTGATAGGGTGTGGTATTACAGATTCGCCCGGCCACTGCAGACCGCCTCACATAGGCTATCCAAGAAGTTTTTGCCACACTGGACTGGGCCCTACGAGATTGTTGACAAACTCTCCCCTGTCGCCTACAGGATAAGGATTAGCCGGGGACAGACAGAACCAATCCTCAAATGGGTCCATCGCAACCAGATTAAGAAACACTCAGCCTCTGGGCGAGAGAGAGAAGGGGGGGGCAACACTAACTAGATTGAACTCCCTCCTCACCGAGTCAACAGCAGGGATCTCACCATTAGAGAAAGCTACGAACGAAGGCTGACCAACACAAGAATGTCACCGCTTATCCACTGCTTTCTTTCTTTTCTTGTCTACTGGAAAAAGGATGCTGCTGGGGCTTGCCACACTGATTCTTGGCCTAACTGGAGGACTGCCCCAGCCAGACGTTGTGTCGCTAGGCCCTACATCAGGCATCGTTTTGAGGGAGCAACCGGGCCTTCTTGTCACCAACTGCCGGACACACACCCAAAAGGTGTACGTCCGACTCAACTCCCGTGACGTCTACAGAGCACACTACCCCGTTGTAGCACCACAAGTCGGATGGGCTGGAGGACGATGGACACAAACTGCGCTAGACCATGCGGAGGCCGACATCAGCCACATGCTCACCCAACTTCAGAAGATGACTGTCACTCAGGCCGACCTGAGTGGGCAAAACCGGCGCAGCAAACGCTTCCTAGGAGCCTTACTGGGAGCTGCCGCCGCAGTCGGAACTCTGTTCAACCTCGGAATCACCAGTGTCAACGCCGTGAGCCTAGCCACTGTCAGGCGACATGTGAAGGAGATTCAGACTGAAATTCCCCAGCTGAGAGCACAACTTACAATTCAAAGCGAAACCCTGCAGACCATAGGCAAGTCGGTAAAGGGCACTGTAGTAGTCCTCAACACCCACAGTATCCTCCTTAACCAGACTGTGAATTCCATGAAGCAGCTCTTCTCGGTAATCCAGAAGGATTATGCACATGCTCAACTTGTGACAGCACTGATGTCAGACATGCTGCGAGAAGTGAGCTCGTCTGTGGACAGCCTCGCCATGGGCAGAATTCCTCCATACCTGGTACCGCTGAGCCTTGTACAGACTGTGCTGGCCTCAGCCACCTCAGGACCAACCAACCCCCTTCAAGCGCATCTTGCATACTCTCTGGGTAGTGCCATTCCTCTACACATAGCCCCCGAGCAAGGCGAGATAGCATTTCTTTTGAACTTACCCATTATTGAGTCTAACAATATTTACAGACTCAAAGACATGGTAAATGTCGGGTTTTGGCAAGGTAGCACCCATATTCGGATTCACACACCAGACGTGGTGGCGTACCACGACAGCAATGACCAGCTGTACCTAGCCCCAAACCTGCGCATGTGTACTCTGACCAAAGATATCCATTACCTTTGTCCAAGTAAGCCATTCCTCCGGGACAACACAGAGGGAATCTGTGGTATGCACCCCATGAGAAGCGACACCCGCTGCCCAGCGGAAGCTAAACCTCGTGTCCAGGTCACCTACACCCAGGCCGAAATTGTGGGAGACCGCTGGTTAGTCAACACTCCAGCTCGGGTAGCAACTCTAACCTATGACCAGCATGATACCGCCACTCGCATCAGCTTACTTAATCAGACCATGTGGATTCAAGTTCCGAAGGACGCAATCCTGCACATTGATGATTTGGCGCTCTATCATTTGCCCAGCGAAGAATACCACACCGAGCTGGAGGTCTCTACCTTTTTCAAGGACTATAATTTCACCCTCGGTCCTGAACTAGAGATGAGGATTGCAGAGGGGGGACTCCAGTTGATCGATATCACCCCCATCGACCAGGCCTTACTGACTCTTGATCGGATGTCTGCTCTTACCAACTCCCCTGTGGTCCGATCCTGGACCGCTGCGGACACCGCACTATGTTTAACCACCACGTTAGGATATGCCCTTACCCTTGGCCTATCTTTTGTCCTTTACAGAAGGGTCAACGGAATGCAGGAGTCAGTAAACAAGTGTACCGCGGTGTTTCCTCGGACCTTCAAGCGGAGCCGCGAGAAGAGGGACACGCAAGCTGAACCCGAACCAAACCTGATCGAGATCGACCCACTGTCAGGGCACCACAGCACTGAGGATGAATAAGACCCACCTGTCACCTGGACCATTACGATCCGACCAAACATCGCCCGCCTAAGCTTCTATGCGAACCCCATCGGCCGAAGGGGGGAATATGTAGGATCTTATCCAGAACAAAGGTGACCATTTGCAACATCGTAAAACATCGTGACCTCTCAGTAGGGGGTCGCACCAGTGATTACAGATCCGGGTGTCGAACAGAGAATACCCTTTTGGGACGTCGTAAAACCACTGACCTATCAATAAGGGTATAATCGGCATCAGCAAATTTAGGGTTTGTTTGAAATAAAGAGGACCATTGAGAGTCGTTAAAACCATGACCTCTTGGTGGAACTACAATCGGCGCCAGCAAGTCTGATCCAACTGTCCTCTTGTAACACATCCATCAATTGACCAGGATGAATCCCAACAAACACTCATTGGACTTCAAAGAAATTCCAACAGGGACACCAGATGTGTTAAACAGGAATAAGGGCAAATGGTCAGACTAGTCTTGAATGTCTCGTTTCTTTTTTTAACCACACAAGAATAGTAAAACGGGTTTAAACCTACATCTCCACATTGTATCTTTGTCCCCATGTTATTCGGCCTCAACTATAACCTCAAAAGCATGTGTGTTTAAGTGTATCCTCTTTATATTGTGTTCTTATTCAAACTTCAGGTCGATGAACTTATAATCATGGCTTGTTTTATATCCAAATGTTCCTCTCTCTATTCCTTAAAAGATGGTGTACACCACAGAAATGTATTTTATATCATACTCCATGTACTATTTTCTATGAATTATTACAGTCCAGATTATACGTGACCATAAATGCAAATGAGCCAATGTCCAGAACAAAGAAACCTGGATTTTCCCCCCAAAATCAGCTCATCACATTGGATCATTCAGTGTAGGGGCGTGAATTTCCCCATCTTTAAAACACGTGTGAACGGAGCAAACAGCGCTCAGTTTTCCTTTCGTGGTTTCGCGCGTTCCTGTTCGAATCACCTCCTGAGACCTGTCTCTCTCTTCGGAGACAGATTTTCCTGGCAGTTATACTTCGGAAAAGCTCGCGTCTGACTTCGTTAGCCAATCCGGCTCCAAGAAAGGACTCGACGAATTTGAAACCACCTGGACTCAGAGAACACTTTCCCTGGACACAAGACCTTGTCCAAAGCAAAGAACCAATGCAAGTATAGAATTTATTCTAAACAACTGCGTTAAGACGTTAAACCCCTTTTTACAAGGAGTCTTTCCTCGATGGTTTCATGCAGAGATGAAATACCTGTTTGTATAACTGCTAATCCTTTTGTTTATTAATCTCTTACTTTTCGTTACCTTTCTTTTATGTTTTATGTTAAGTGTATCGTGAATGTTTTAGATATTTAGTTGTTGTGTTCCCCCTTTTTAGTATAGTCAATAAACCCGCATTTGTTATCTACAATCGAATTGTGACTGTGTCCTTTTATCACATTTTGACGTCACTTAAACTGCTTGATTTCGTTATAATTTTGGTGAAGGTACTGTAGGCACTACAGTAAGGGTGTTATGTTTCCAAGGCCAGGAAAGTAATATTTCTTAGATGTGATATACGATTTGCTGATCACTTGGTGGACGAGTGAATCTAGTGTGTCGCGATTATTGGGTCTGCCTCATCTGATACAAGTGTATAAAATAAGTATAATTAATCATCATTAACTATACGTATTTTACTGTGATCAAACTCATAGTTCCCCGAAATACACTACATAGGCTTGTGCCGGTGTTCGGTAATACGGTACTCCACGCTAGTTAAAATGCACAGTAGTGTTATTGCGGTAACGTCAAATCAACGTAAAGAAAAATGTGTTTCATCTTTTCCTTTGACTGGATCAAAGAAAACGGTTTATGCTGCGTAAGCATCGTTCGCACGCGCACTCACGTGTTCTGATGTAAACAGCCAAGACTAACCTCACATTGAGAAGAACGGGGGATGGCGGCGCCATAACACTGATATTGGCTAATGTTTTAGATATGTTTTTGTTATGCATTTCTTTCATCGTGATACTACCGTTTACCGAAATAAAAGATTAAATTACCGCCACATAAAAATGTACTACCGGCACAAGCCTAGGTTATAGTGATATCTGGACTGCTAAAACGCAGTGTTGGGTTAGTTATTCTGAAAAAGTAATGAATTACTAGTTACTAATTACGTATTCAATAGTGTGATTAGACCACTGAACCAATCACTCTCTCCAAAAAGTATTTTTAATACTTATTTACCAATTACTAATTACTTTCTATATCATATGATAACCTTGATTAGTTAAGTGATTCAAAGTATTACAAATCTGAGATGGATATACATTTTAAATGTAGACTTTGACTGACATCTGATTCCATTTTCACTACTGTAGGCCTACATATTACACGGTATTTAGTTAATTACATCAACGTAATATTTTAATTGAATTACAGAATAAATAATAGTAATCCATTACTTTACTTTTTCAAGGGAAAACAAATTAAATTACAGTTACTTATTATTTAGTAACTAGTTACACCCAACACTCCTAATACGCAACCAATACTGTGTGTATGTTTGAATATGTATTTTACCATCACATTGTTCTTTTTACATGGTTATTTGTACTTAAACACGCAGAAACTCGGCCTGCTGGGAAGAGAAAGATAGCTGTAAGTTTAATGTTCTGTCTAATGCAGCAGTTTTAAGAAAGCTAAGACCCTTTCAACGTGTAACAGGATGTGGAGCAGAGGTCATCCACAAACTCCGCTTCTCAAACTTCTTCACATACTTTGGGGGTTTCGATGTCTGTTAGTTTGTAAACGCTTTATGTGCTGAAAATAAGTCTCGAGTTAATGAATATGGTTTTGGTTCCTCTAGATCAGACTCCAGTCATGTGTTCAGTAACAGTAAGGATGAGTCGGGCTGCACGGTTTTAAACGCTTCCTTGTCTCTGTCTTCATCAAAGAAGCCTCTCTCTTCATCCAGTCCAGTCACACAAATTAGATTATGCCGTTTGCCCAAGGATCTCTGAATGTTGGGTAGAGAGTAAAGCCCTTGTTTTATGTGCCCTGCGGCAGGCCTGACCTAAAGTACATAAGCCATCTTTTAAAATTTTTCCCTTAACCTTGTTATCATTCTTCTCTGTCCTTCCTGGCACCTCCCCGCTTTTCACCCCCACCTTCCTGTATGGCATGATTTTTTTAAATAACAAACAATGCAAAATGAATCTCTTTAACATGAAGCACATTGACTTGCAATTGCTTTCTATTGAGGAAGCACAAAAATAACTTGTACCATCTTTATCTCGACTTCCCCTGTTGGTTATCTCAAAGGTACAGCACAACAACATTAAGATTACTATCCTGCAGCGTTACTGTGGTCTTGAGGTTTTCAGCGTCACACTTGGGTGTCTGCTCGGTCCACGCCGTTTTTACTATGAACATTTGATGTGAGAGATGTTTGTGGTCACAACTGTGAGTGGCGCGACGCATTAACACCTACACGGAACCACACGGACATACAGTGTATCATCTTGAGAATAACACTGGAATAACACCTCATTTCACCCAACTGAAAATACACAGTCGATTTTTTTAAGATTTCCTCTCAATGCATACGGTGTTGCATGGTTTCCTAGTGATAACCGCAGCTCTTTACTGGTTAGCTGTGCAACATGTGGGTTTGTTCTTGAAATGGCACTCGAAGTGGCAGTGAGTCACAGTAATCAACAACCAACTAGCCGAAGAATGTGTATGACTGGTTTATCTAGATTTGCGCATAGTTCCTGTCAGTCGCGATTTCTTTAAGACTGCAAGGGAAGCTCAGCTTCCCCTATAATTGTCAAAAAATGAATGGTCAAATATATGTACTATTATGTTAACATTTTATTGACTAAAAATGCGTTAAACACGTTCATCTCGAACGAAAACAATTTCGTTCAGAATCAGCTACTTAGGTCGGCTGACTCGATTTCCTTCTCATTCATTCCCGTAGCGTACAGTGTATTACTCTGTTGAAGCCCAGCGTCCATTGACTTCAATGGGGCTGCTGTAAACAGTTTTTTTCAGTGCTTAGAAACAAGACAGTCATTGGATAATGCTGCGATTATGTCCCGCCCACGGACGCTCAGCGTCTCTGGGATGAATGGAGGAGTGGGCTGGCCCGGACTCCGAGCGTCTGCGTGATGATTGGAGGGTCTGTCGAAAGACTGCATCTCGTTTTGATTGACAGCGATTTTGTTCTATAAAAAGTCGCTGACGCTAAAGCTATTCAATCTCAGTCCCATTGCGGATTTTTCAAGTGTAGTTGAAAGACAAACTGCTGCAACCTATTTCTTGGTATTTGCTTGCCGAAATTGCTTGCCAATTTTCATCATACATTGCACACAATTATACACCACATTCCTTGTTTCAGTTTAATGTATACCCACATTTCCTCCGTCGTGTTTATATATTTTTTTAGATAGTTTGTTCATTCATTCATTGTGAAATGAGCTTCCCCTCTTTGAAAGACCAGCAGCCTCCACTGGTTCCTGTAGATATTTTTAGGGTTTGTGCTTTTCGTTTGCGTTAATGGTAAAACTCTTTTAGAAAAGCTGTTATTAAAGCTGCAGTCTGTAATTTATGCCTCTCTATTGCCATCTTTATTCATAAAGCACAGGGCACTTTAGGTTTACATTAAAAATACTGAGTAAAATATATTTTTTATAATTTTATTATTTTTTACACATTTTACTCAATCACGTTTATTTCATAAATTAAGTAATATAAGTATTTGAAATTATAATAAACTTTTTTTAGGGATGCACAGATACCATTTTTTAATGACCGAGTACGAGTACCAATATTTTTTATGGTACTCCTCGATCCCTATAACCGATGCCTATATAATGTACGATTATGTTAAAAAAACAGTATCTTACTGGTACATTTTTTTTTCTCATGTTTTTAGGTCTACTTAAATATTGTTAAATTTTTATCATAAGTTACACATTTACTTCAGTTTGCTAAAGTAAACCATATATTCTGTGGTGAATTATAAAAAAAATTCAAGGGGGATGTTGTGGTAAAATGTGAGTGTATTATAACTTGTTCAAGTCAACCGGACTTTTATTTTGACGTGATGCCGCAAAGAGCGTTGGTTTTAGTAAAGCAGACTTTGATTTTGACATGGGTAGTCAAATGATGTCAAACTGACATTTTTGTGAAACGGTACCTGAGCTAGCTTAAATTAAAAATTATTTGAAATGAAAAAATAAATAATATAAAATATATTTAATTATATAATTTTTTTTTACTGTAAGCTGCTGCTTTTTATGAACTTGTCCAATAACAAATTTTTGTTAATTTTAGCAAAAAACGCTTGATCTGAATTCACTTTGAAGCACGGCCTTGACCAGTTGTTCAGATTTTTGCATCTTTGTTTTAGCAGAATGCTGAAACAGGAAGTTTGTGTGTTTATAGTGCAGGTCTTAAGGGTGGTATGGGGAGAATGTGGTATTCAGTTGAAAGTGGCAAGAGCCTGATGATACCAGCTTGGCGTGTTTTCCGAGAATGGCCTTTGACTTGACACTTAAAACCACTGTGCTCTGTGTGAGGCCACCAGGCAGGCTTGGTGTCAGTCCTGGTGACCTGTCCTGTTTTTTGATTGGTCAGACTGGAACACCTGTGGTCTCAGCAGTGGCCCTTGCCACGGGTGGAATTTCAGAGCTAGGTAAAGTTACGCCCCCTGCGGGGAGCTGAGAAGGGAGGAGCAGGGATGGTGAGAAAGTGTTAGAATGTGTTAAAATCTCACGCAAAACACAAACATTTTCAAAGATCCGGCTTCTGTTTTATGTTCATCACTTTCATTTGACCTCTTGATGGTGTCCTCTTTTCTAGTTCTTTTGGGGAAACTCTGATTTGCTGGTTAAAGGTGATGTCACATGCTTCACATAGCTATATACAGTATACATGTATATATATAAATACATATACAGATTAGATTAGATTAGATTAGATTAGATTCAACTTTATTGTCATTACACATATACAAGTACAGTGTAACGAAATGTAGTTTAGGTCTAACCAGAAGTGCAATTAGCAAGTGCAGATATACAGTGTGAATAAATACAGAATACAATTTTAGGGAAATACTATACAAGTGTTGTATGAAAATATGACAGTCGGTATGTACTATGAACAATATATACAGAAGGCTAAATACTGTGAACATTAATGTACAGGTGGTATATATAGATATATAGGTATAGTTATATATATAGATATAATGTCAGTCCTTTTTATACTTTATATAATTGCTCATACGGTGAGATAAGATTTTCGTCATAATTTCCACCTGTAAGATGTTTGACATTTCCTTTGTGCAGATCGGCTTTCAGAAGATGGGTTGTTCAATGAAAGAACCATTGAACCGGTATATCATTAGAGTTCATCCAGGAAACTCAAAGTCAGACCATCATCTCTGACGGGCTTTGATGAAAGCTGAATAACTGTCAGTGCCATAATTGAATCTAATGAGAGGCTTCTCCGTCTGATTATTTTTGTAAGTGGAAGGCAAACATCTGAAGTTCATTTTGGTTACCGCAGTGGAACACGCTCAGGCCGTGAGAGTGTTTGGCACTTGCGTCCTCAGCAAGAGTATACTTTGAAAGCGTAATTGGTTCACCGGTTCAAGCGTTATTTAAACATTCTTCCTTCGTCCTTCGTGTTAGATTGAAAATACGTTTCCACATTCAAGGGTGAGGCAATCTGCTTAACGTCACTAGCCGTTAATACAGAGAAGACGATACAATAGGCTTTTCAAGGCTGCGAGGAATGTGCCTCTATTCCTCTGAGATCTCAAGTGTTGGGCTCAAGAAGACCCAGCAGAATGTATTTTTGTCAAATTGAAACTTTCTCTTGCAAACCATCACCACGATTCTGAGACTATAACACAAATCAACAGTAATTAAAGATGAAATGTTATTTTGGTAAAAGGAATTGTAAAAATCACATATTTTCTGCCCACAGTGTCACAAAGCTCATGTTACTGTAGTCATTTACTTATTGTATTTACATCTTGAATTGTTCTGTGGGACTAGGAAGAAGCAAGTTTCTCATTGCCTCCCTTGATGCTGGTGATGAACCTCTGCTATACTTTGATGTTGAGCAGGGATTGCGCAGTGAGATTTAAGCACTTTCAAACTGATCTGTAGTTCCCATCACATGCAGGGGGCCTTTGACCTTCTGTTGTCCCTGAGGTCCAGCAAAATCTGAATTTTCATAAGCAATGCTCTTAAATAGTAATTTGTGACTCCAATACTTTTGGGCTTTTGGCACTTTGTTCACAGAGACAGTAGAGATGAGGAGTAAGATTCAGACGTGACCCAGACCAGATTTAATGGTGGATATCCTGCATGAGCAATACGGCTTAAAGGGAAAATTCACCCAAAATGAAAAATCTTTGATCATTTACTCAACCTTATGTAATTTCAAACCTGTTTGACTTCCTTACTTTTGCAGAACACAAAATAATATATTTAAAAAAAAAAATTAAACATCATTGAACTCCATTTGACTTTCATTGTATGGACTCAAAACCACATTTCTCAAAATATCTTCTTTTGTTTTCCCCAGAAGAGACTTACAGGTTTAAAAGACATGAGGGTGAATAAATTATGACATTTTCATTTGTGGTTGAACTGCCAATTTAACATGTCTAGTGTATTTGTTTCTTATGCTAGGAAATTTTTTTCATGACCTCAATTTCTTTACATGAACATTCAAATCTTTGGATCCATGGATAAACTTCCATTTTTCACATAATACATCTGTCTAAAATACTTGTTTCTGATTGGTCATTTGTTGCGTCCTGTTGTGTCATCTGCTAGAAAGTCCAGCTTATTGTGTCTCTGGTTGTTATTTCATGATGGGAAAAAGTTCTGTTTATGTGAGCATAGTATTTAAAGACCGCTTCATCAGAGCAATGTTTTAATACGGTCAAACACATATTTACTCTGCATAGATTGTCAGGGAAGATAACTGTGATTCAGGATACAGAGACTCCAACCCCAAAGCCTTATCGAGAGAGAGATTAAATTTGACTCTAATCAGAGATTTGTGCCAGGCCAGGACATAAAGCTCCAGTCCAGAGGAGTCGTTGAAAGACAGATAACCTCATCTTAATATTCATTGAGATACAATAACACGGTTATGCTACATTGTTTACATGCAAATCTTTGATTAAAACCCGTAAATTAAAGCTCCACACATAGCTACAGTAGTCAATGGATTGTTATTTAGAAATTGAACTGTAAGAAGTGTAATGTTGTGGGAAATATGATTTTAGAGAATAGTTTCTGCATTGAAAAGTTCTTGTCTTATCTCTCTTCACAACTAGTCACCAACCATACAAACATTTAAGCAGTTAAGTATAGGGCTGCAACAACTAATCGATAAAATCGATTATGAAAATAGTTGCCAACGAATGTCATTATCCATTAGTTGGTGTTTGTTATCATGTGGGAGGTGCTCAGTCATAAAGGCTCCAAACAACGCGAGATACAGACGCGTCCCTCTGTATGCAGTTTTAAAACCAGACATCCCTCTGTGCCACGCTAGCTGTGCAATTTTAAAGTCAGACGAGTCAAGCAAGCTTGTCATTTTACCATTTCTTTGTACTTTCATTTAATATTATTGACCACGAACTAAGCATTCGTTTTAAACTTAAAAGCAAATTTGCTTTTTATTTGTGCTATAACACAAGTATATCATGTCATCCATCTTATACTTTTTGATAATAATGAAAAATGTTAATAAAGGAGAGGAAGTAATTCTAGTAAAGTCTAACATTCAACATCAAAATAAGTTTAGTCACTGGGAAAATTTCTTCGCCGGCATCTCTATAATGAATGCAGCTCTATTGTTTACTTCTATTTGGGACATTTAAATACGTTTTTGTGTTTAAAAACTGGACATATTTTTTTTATGTTAAAATTAAAGATTATCAGGACTTTTACTGTACAGGGTTTTAAAACATTTAATCCTGTAAATTATCTTAATTATAGTCCGTATTGAAATATCTTAAAACAAATCAGTGCCATTGTTTTATTTAGTTATTATAAGCAATATGAATAATAAATCAATTATTCATAGCTAATAAATTTTTTAACTAGAAACTACAGTTTAGGACCAAGATGTTTCATCATATTACATCATATGATGTTGTTGTAATATACATTTAAAAAAAATTGTGTATGTCTGTCTGTTGTTAAACATTTTAAACGTACTGTATCATTTTTCAATAGGTTGTTTTGGGAGTGTGGTTGAGAACTTTCCATCTTTCTGATTTAGCTTTTTTTGTTGAGTTCCCTGTCCTTTCACATTAGCTGCATTTTCGGAAAAGCCAAGCTGGACTGGGAGCGTTAGCTCATGTGTTAACGCTGTAATATTTAGTGACATCGCTCAGAGCGAGCGGGCATGCGTCATTGTCCGCCCTTCACAGGTTACACAATACTGAATGCGCTGTGCAGAAATGAAGGTGATTCACTCCGTCGGGGTTTTAGACAAGAGCTAATGGACCCGACTGACCAGCAGAGCCTCTGGGAAATGTTTCCCTAATGGACCAGATTCATTTTGATGACCGTCGCTGATTACTGCCTGTTTATCTCAGTCTTGTATTACATGCTTAGTTTGGTTTACACTTGCTGAATTTGTCTGATTCACATACTGGGTGAAGTGCGTCCTAGAGTCACATTAGATTTATGAGATTTTTAAGATTTGCTTTTTGCTGAAAGGAAAACTTTAAACCTTTAGCAAAGCTACTAGACTTTTCCTGCATTAACAAATTGGCTTCCACTTTAATCTGCGCAAGTTTTCCCATAAGCATTGACTAATCACCTGATTTATAAGCAGACTTGTGCTCGTGCTTTTATTAGTTCTTCAATAATCTCTTGTGATTTTCACATGATGCTGATTGTTCATTGATGCATATTGCGTCTGCTTGTTAAGCTCCCAGTTCATTTTTGTAAGACAAGGTTATTGGTTTAATTTAGATGGAGATGTAATATTCAAGTCTTTTGAGTTAAAGGGATACTTCAAACCAAAAAAAAACCTGCAAAATAAAACCCCTGTGGCTGGTATTGCTTAGTTTTGGAAATGACGAATCAAAACATCTAAGGAAGTTCAACTTGTGTGCTTCTACATCTTTATAAGCCATACAATATTACAACACCAGTCTTAAGTAGCATGGTATTATTTGTGGCTATAGCCAACAAAACATTTCTTTTGTGCCAAGAGTCATTAGGATAATAAGTAAAGATCATGTTCCATCAATATATTTTGATACATTTTCTACTGTCAATATATCAAAACTTTATTTTTGCGAAAAATTTACACATTAGTCACATAAGTTTTTTATTACCACGGGAACATTTTTAGTAAAAGACAAAAATACGTTGGATGGGTTAAAATTATTGATTTTTCATTTATGCCAAAAACCATTAGAGTATTAGGTAAAGATAATGTTCCATGAAGATATTTTGTACATTTTCTACCTGAAATATATAAAATCTTTATTTTTGTGAGTGGATGACCTGTCACAGTGCCCCTGATTTACAACTTCAAATGCAATTTTCTCAATATTTAGATTTTTTTGCACTCTCAGATTCCTGAGTTTTAAACGGTTGTACCTCAGCCAGATATTGTCCTATTCTAACAACTCATAGATCAATAGAAAGATTATTTATTCCGCTTTCAGATTACATACAAATCTTGACCCATAAGACTGGTTTTGTTGTCCAGGGTCACATTTGTACTTTTTTCAAACTAGACATTGTAACTGTAAACAATTGTATGAAAAATTACTATCTGTGAGGAGATTAATCAAAATCATATTTTTTATAAAATCTTTATACATTTTCTTGCTGAAAATAAATGCACACGTTTTATTGTTAACATGCTTATTTCAATAAATATTTAAATAAAAGGAGCCTTTCCTTAACAATAAAAGTATTTCCTGGACAAACTATATCTTTAAGAAACCAAAAGTTTACTTCTTTACGCTCTCTTTATTTGATTCTGTTTATACAGTACTTTTCTTCATAAAAACACGCAAATACCACACGTTACCCTCTTATCGGCTTAAAGAGTCCTCGTCCGTCTCTGACATTTTCCACGTTTTTGTCTTTTTTTAATCAAGCAGCCCAACAAAAGCAGTCTGTCTGTTTCCTGTACCACACGACCCACAACCCTTCCCCCCTCCCGACCAGAGCATCAGCATCCTAGCCAGCTTATCATGGGGAACTAATTCAATATCCCTGCGCCTGTTTTAAATGTCATTGGCTGAGCTCATCTGAAATGACATGTCTTTCATTGTGGAAGTAAAGGCGCTTTATTGAGCAGGGACCAGAACGGTGTTGCGGGTGCCCTTCACTCTTCATATTCGCTGCGATCTGAAAGGTCTACGTGCTGTTTGAGATCATTGGGTGCTTATTGAGCACAAGCCCGCTCTTCCTGTCCCTCTGTGGCTCTGAGTCATTGTGCATCCTTAACTGACTTGTGAAAGTAGACTATGGTTAAAGTTTGGTGCTTAAATGTCAGTCCTTTGGTGTTAGGAACTTATTTGTTTTATTTTATTCAGGTTGTCCGTCTGTCTGGCAAGTCTTATGATTCGTTCAGAAATCATATTTTGTACTGCGTGTGTTTAGGGTGGCACCACCTGTTTGAACGCTGCCATTGTTACATCAGATATTACTTATTTGGACGATTTCAAATACGCTGATTTAATTCAATCACATGTCTTGAATATTGACCGTCAGAAAAAATCTTGTAGCGCTCTTTAGGCTCTCACCACATGGATGATGAAATCAGTGAACCCATTGTGCCGAAAAAGGTCCCATTTCAAAGAATTAACCCAAGACCCCAAAACAGTTCGTCGTCTTGCCACAACCCCTGAAGTCGTGCCTGTCTCATCTGGCCTTCTGCACATTTTGACTCATCCACCTCTCGGTCTCTGCCTCTCTTAGTTCTCCCCGGGCTCTTCCCCCCCCTCCATCCCACCCTGCAGGACCAGCAACCTCGGGGGTTGTGGGTCATTAAACAGGGCGAAGCTGGAAATGTGAGGGGTCGGATGGGGCAGCGAGGGGGCCAATGTGTGAGGTGGAACGAGTCGAGGGGCATTGCGTCTTTAAAGATCAGTTTTGAACAAAAAGGGCAAATAAGCATCTGCTCTGACAGACTCGTTTAGTATTTATTTCTTTAATATCTCACCATTTTCTCTTCAGCAACGGTAAGATTAGATGGAAGCTTTATGATGTTTAGATGTTTCTTGTGAAGGAAAGACCCCAGTTGTGTCCTCATGTGTCTCCTCTTCATTATATCTCATGAGCTATGAAAGAGCAAGTCCGGATAATACAAATGTCCTCTGGGTAACTGATGGGCAGTCAGAAATAATAGTTTGACACATGGATCAGTCAGTGCTCACCAACCCATGGGGATTATTTTGTGTTAAGTGTTTGTGAATTGTCGTTGTCAATATTTAATGTACTCACAGATCTCTTTGGTTTCCTCTTGTAGGGTTCCTGAAGCCCCAGTGCTCAATTCCACCGCATCCTCACAGAGGACGAGAAGTATGTACGTGTTTCAGCGGCATGTGTGCTCTTCATCAACGCAGGCTTTCTACAGGTAATAAACACGAGAATCAAATAAACATCAGATTGGTCGTCACATACTCACAACTGCAAAAGTTCTCTATACAGTAACTCATTTGACAGGTCATCGTAAAATAATTCTGCTTTGTGTGCAACAAAAACTGTTCCCATGAAACCTCATGGTTTGTGCTTTGAAGAGCAAACATGCATAAATCACTGCATTTAAGTCCTCCATTACAGCCCCGATTTCATCCTAAACAGATTTCCGACCGGGCTCGTCCATAACTCATGGCGAATATGTCTGGTCTTGTCTGTAGAGCCTCCAGGAAACAAGATACATCTTGCACCACATGCGGACACATACACAAACACGCCTTGTGATCTGAATTGGAGTCTGACCTCCTGGCATGTGTTATGTCGCTGTAGTGTATGATTTACAGTTTGTTTTGCTGGTTTAAGGGGCCTGGCTGATGGACACATTAGCACAGCCTATACAGTCAGCAGGGTTCCTTTTCTCATCACCTCTGAGAAATCCTCACGGGCCGACACTGACAGTAGCAATACTGCACATTCCAGCCCTGATCCTGCGGTATGTGGGGAAACGTCCCACTGTTGCCTGCCGTGTGGCAGTGTTTCCTTAACTTATCTCTCTGTTGCATTACCCACGCAGGATGCACTTGACAATTAAAAGGAGGTGTAACCGGTTTGATAGGTAAATAAATGACTTTTATGAGGCGGTTCTTTTTGATGAATTGGTCATAGAGATGTGAAAATCTTATTAGTGGGCTTGGTGTTTTTGTGCATAGGATTGTACATAAAAGAGGGCCAGGGTCCAAAAAGTCTGGGATCATTTATAGTCAATCTGTTGTTTTCTTTGTTATTTATAAATGACCTAGGACATTTTGAAACGTTAAAACTTTTGAAACAAAGAAAGATTAAGGTGTAAAATCAAGAAATATCGATTGAAATTAGTTTTGAGCTATTTCTAGGTTAATGAAATGTTTGTGGTAAGACAAATATACCGTACATGTTTCCTATGGCAGGACACCAAAAATATTTAAAAAAAACAGTTGATATATTATTTTATATTATTAATGTGTAAATTCCTTACATTAGCCTCACTGGCAGAGCTCCGACTCGTTGCGCACCGTTCTAACCAGCTTCGATTCCCGCCCCGTCGCCCATTCCCGCACCCATCCCCTTCTCTCTCTTCCATTTCGCTTCCTGTCCTCTCTCTCGCTAAAACTGTTCAAATAAAGGCAAAACTCCATTTTCTTCCTAATAATATATTTTTTTCATTAATATTCATATTTAGTCAAGCCTGTAAATTGTCAGAATGCAGATTTTTTATTTAAATTGTAATGCTGGTAATATTACAAAAAAGTTTTTAATTTACAAAATTGTATCATAGACATTTTAACTGATGGTCTGAGACTTTTAAGTCTAACTGTATGTTTTCAAAGGGATGTTTTTTGCTTTTGTTATTCGGTACTTCAAGCTATTAACACACAGGTTCCTCTAAAATGTTTGCTTGTAAAAAATGTTACGTTTCCTCAAAATGCAGTAATGGTCTTGAGACAACTTCTGACAGCTTTGGCCACGCAAATGAGCTTGCCTATAAACATGATTTCTGTCTACATATTTTTTTTTTTTCCACTGGCCATAATAGATGAGAGTCTGTCTTTTAAAAGCCTGCATGTTGCTGAGCGGCGTGTTCTTCGAGAAATGGTTACTGTGGAAACCTTGCGGTTTTGTACGAGGCGGCAGTGAGGGCCAGTCTAACTGGAGTCGCTCTTTTATAGACGTAGTAATGACCATGTTTCTAATGGGAGAATGTGTTGCCGTAAATCTCTTTGGTTTTGTTTGGGAGCAAAAGGATGTGTTTTCTTAGCCTGTCGCTTGTTTGCTGGTGACCATAATCACATATTAAAGCTTCCAGTTTGTCATCTTGTGTTGAAATATCAGAAACGGGAGCTAAAAGTGTAAACTACCTTTATATGAAGTTAATTAAGAATATTTTAAAGGTTAGTTCACCCCTGAATTTTTTTGGTCATCATTAATTTACACTCATTTTGAGAATAATCTCAATATGAATTGTTTCTTTTGTGAAACACAAAAAAGGTATTTTGAGAAATGCAACCATGGTTTTAGGCCATACATTGGGAGTCTATAGGGTCCAATGTTTTTGGTTATTAACGATTTCCTAAATTTGCTCTTGAGTTCTGTAGAAGAAAAAGTCACAGAAGTTTGGATTCGAAATTTTCTTTTTTGACTGAATGTCCCTTTAATGTAATAAAGTGTTCCTTTTCTAAAGAAAAAAGTTAGGTCGATGCCATAAATAGATGCAGAGTTACATTTCTTGCATGTTCTCCTCAACCAACCTACAACTTTTATGAAGAGAAACATTTCTTTGAAGAATACAAGAAAACCCCACAGAGGAATTACCAAATAAATTATTTTGGATCTGCTGACAGTTGTTCAGGGGGCGAATTGTATTGTAATAAAATGCATCCCCCTGCTGAACGCTGCAGTGAAACAGCTCAGCAGAGAAGTTGTATTTTTAGCAGATTTACTATTTTATTTGTTAAATGATTACAATTATCAAAATGAATTGCACTATTTTTTCATACTTTTTTCAGTACCACTGGAAGTAAACTGAGGTTTGCTAGCGGGCCTGTGTAGTGAAGATGGCGACGTTGGCTCATTGGGAAACAAGAAGCTTGCAGGATAACATCACCTGGGGAGATCTGTTCCTCGAACTGTACCGCGCTTACAGATGTGATGTTTGCAACCAGCAGTTTTTACACAGTTTTAGTTTTTCTACAAAACAAAACTTTACCGAAAAGAGGTCGTGAGAAACACAGCGCCCCTATTCAGTTCCAGCGTCATTTCAAAGGCAATCAGGTTTTTATGAATATGATTTTAATAGTGTGGTGAAAAAGCCTTTTGGTAAAGTGCTTGTATGAAGTGAGCAAGAGGGAGCACTTAAAAAGCGACTGTGGAGAGGCCTCACAATGCTGCCCTTGTGCTGCGATTCAGGCTCTCCTCGCTGCAGCGAGCCGAGGAATGGAAAAGATTATCCGCAGGAATGTTTGGGGTGCCCTCAAACAGAACGCTCCGCGCAACCGGCCAATGGGAGAGCGCGGCCGAGTGGCGGGCTAATTTTTTCCTGATGAACTCAGCCGCCTGCTCCATAATGGAGTCTGATTGCCAGCGCTGAACTCACATATGGTCCATGTTTGGAGAGCTCCAATGACAGGACCGATTCTATAGCGGGCCGAGGGAGAAACCAACGCTGGCCATGCTTTTGTTGTTTTATTAGTGTTAGGGAAGGATGAGCGTTTGCCATTGTTAGTTTAAAATGAAATATAAAGTTAAATATAGGACTGTTGCCATTTCTTTGTTTTATTACACGTTTCTATTGCATATTACTATGTTGACAAAGTGTTCTCTGACAGCCTCAAGGGATAGTTCACCCCAAAATGAAAATGGTGTCATCGTTTTCTATCCCAAATATAATTTCAAACCTGTATTACTTTGTCTTTGGCAGAATAAAAGAAGATATTTCGAAGAATGTTGGTAAGAGAAAACTGTTGGTCCCCATTGACTTGCATTGGTGTTGTGTCCATACAATATAAGTGAATAGGGACCAGCAATTTTTGTTTACCAAAATTCTTCATATATCTTTTGTGTTCTGAAGTAGAAAGAAAGTAATACAGGTTCCAAAACACAAAACTGTGAGTAAATGACGACAGAATTTCATTCTGGGGTGAACTATCCCTTTAACTATTAAATTTCATTCTGGGGTGAACTATTCCTTTAACTATTAAATTTCATTTTGGGGTGAACTATCCCTTAAACTATTTTACGAGGTGGCTATTTCTTTTGAATGAATAATACAAGAACTTATGATTATTAGATAAAGCCCCGCCCCTAAACCTAACCATCACTGCCATGAAAGCATATCATACCAAAACGTATGAATGAGGCCGATCAAATATGAAATATTAAAATATTAAATCAAATCTTTAACCTTATTTTCCCATACACTTTCAGATGATCACCTTTGACATTGCATTACATTTTATACTTTTGTGTGCAGCCACAAGTGTTGCATTTTCATTTTCAAGATGATGTGTCGCTTTAAAAATAGCCTTTTAAAACACATCACAGTCGTTCAGGCAACACTGACTAATCGCTTTTGAAAGTGTGTAGTTTTGCATATCCCTTACAGCAGTGCTCTCGGTGCTGAGTCGACCTCCCCTTCCACACTCTCTGCCCACCGCAAACCACCTCCCCTTTCAGGTGTGTGTTTTCCTTTAATTAATCACTTTTTACGGTCATCGCTTAACTTAAAGGGCTCTTACACCCACGGCCAAGCTTCATTACAACTAGCCACACTTTATAGCCGACTTAATTATATTGCTCGGGTCACAGTGCAACCAAGTAATCTTACGACTTCATAAATTCTCCCAATTAATTTGGAGGCTATTTATTGCGAGTTCTTGGAAAGAACTCCATCCCCATTACGCCAAGTAGAGGCAGATTTAACCCCATAAATTAAAGAGGAACATGGCCGAATTGTTGGAGTGTTTAACTCCAGTGGAAACCCGGCAGCAAAAAAAAAACCATGTGGTTGAGCTTCGGAGACCGAAGCATGTGCTTGTAGACCTTGTGGTCACACGGGAAGAGGCGGTGGGCTCCGGGGTCAAGGCGGCCACCGGCTCCTTGTGTTTCCCGGAGTGAGGTCTCAGAAAGGTGAGGGGGGTCAAGGAAGGGAGCTCATTAGCTGCGACATGTTTCACGCTCCTTTTTTTTAATTGGCTCTGGTTGGCGTCCGCACACATCCTCGCCACTTCCTGTTGGTCACGTTGCCAGAGGGGCTTGGAAACTCCAACTTGTTGATTATAGAGTCGGGCGTTCTTCTTTCTTTCCTATTCATCCCAACCCAACACACTCGCTATTTTAATGCCCGTATTTATTTGAACTGCGCTTCAAAGGTAACCTACTGGAAGGAATAACAGTTCATCCTTCATTTATAACATGTCTTCATGTCATACATATTACGGGTTGGTTTAGATTCTTACTGTGGGATAGTGCCTGCAGTCTGTCATTATTTGGGTCGTCGCTGCCAAAAGGGTTTGGGCTAATTGGATTTCGAAGTTCATTTTCATCAGCTATTTGATAAAGGCCTGGCAGCGCTCCTAAACTCCATCCCGCCCTCTGTTTCCACACCAATGAGCACATTCCATATGTCCGGACTGTAATAAGTAGGAGAGGAAAAAAGGAGGCGGGCCACGTTCGGAACAGGGTGATCATCTGGGGGAGACTTTTTTTTGTTCTCTCCGCAGCCCCGTGTAAACGCTGGAAGCAAAGCGGGAGGGTTGTAATATGGGGATGAATTCCTCTTTGTGATGTCATCAAGCGTATTTTGTAATTGAAAGCAGCTTGTCCCATGTTAAAAAATGTCTACTTCTTGAAATTACAGTGATACGGGAATCATCTTTGATTACTGGTTTTAAACGGCTTGATTGAGTGTGCAGAGCTTTTAGATCATAGGTATTTGATGCTTTGATCTATATGCAGTGGGTCCAGGATGTCTGTTAAAAGGCAATGTTGTAAGCATTGATTTGTGTGTGGTACTGATGCTGTATCTCTAAGTTTGCTTTCTCTTAAGAGAGATCTAGTTGCCCTTTGTAACAGCTTTAGAGCCTTTAAAATATATAGGGGCGGTTTCCCGGACGGGGATTAACTAAAGCCAGGACTAGGCCTTAGTTAAATTTGGATATTTAAGTCGTTTTTAAAGACATTACAAGTGTGCATCTTTAGACAAAACAATCGCACTGATATATGTTAAGATATGTTAGTGCAAGTTGTTTTCATCACGACACCTCGAACAGTAAGTCTGGGATTAGGTTTACGCCCTGTCCAGGAAACCACTCCATAAAGTTAAAGAGTTTTCTAATGTTTGTATATTTATGTACAGCCTATTTGTGACCCTGGATCACAAAACGTATGTATGTAGTCTTATGTAGCATGGGAACATTTTTAGTAAAAGACAAAAATACGTTGCATGGGTCAAAATTATCAATTTTTCTTTTATGCCCAGAATCAATAGGATATTAATTAAAGATCATGTTTCATGAAGATATTTTATAAATTTCTTACCTTAAATATATCAAAACTTTATTTTTGTGAGTGGATGAACTGCCACAGTGCCCCTGATGAACAACTTCAAAGGCAATTTTTGCAATATTTAGTTTTTTTGCACTCCCCGATTCCTGAGTTTAAAAGGGTTGTATCTCAATTAGATATTGTCCTATTCTAACAACTCGTACATCAATATAAATATTTATTCAGCTTTCAGATTATGTAAAAATCGCAATTTCGAAAAATTGACTCATAAGACTGCTTTTGTTGTCCAGGGTCACATTTTATTATTTTATGTAACTTGATGTTTGTATTTACTGTATTTATTTTTTATTGTGTTCAATAGACAAAAAGTAAGTGTCACATGGATTTCTAAATATGTTCAATTTTTGTGTGATTTTGTCTTTTTTTGTTCAATTTGTGAAAAACTTTTAAGAGGGACTTTTGTAAGTATAGACGTGTGCACTTTGGAAATTCTCAGTCTGCCATTACTAAAAAAGATGCATTTTACACCAAATGAAACGGGACAATAAGCATCATTATGATCTAAAGTGATCACTAATGGCAGTTTAGTGGTTATAAGATAGAAATAATTGTATATAGCTTACTGTTTATAAAATAAGCTTAATATAGGGAGGTGTGTGTTTGACGGTCTGTAATATTGATTAATACAGTGCTGAGGTGTCCATTTGACACATTCGCACAGAGATTCTTGCAGTGATTCACCAGCCAGTCAGAGCAAAGGAGACAAAAAGAGCATGAGAGGAACAAAAATATGAAAAAAAGAGCGAGAGGCCCAAAACTGAAGGAGGAACCAAAATAAAGCTGGAAAAAGGGGAATGAGCTAAAGAATTAGTGACCGAGGAAGTGAGACGGAGGATGAGCGAAGTGACAGTGTGACTGCCGCCGCTCCTCACAGCGACTAAAGCCTTTGATAAATCTTTGAGCCCTTAATCTCTTTGTGCTACAATCACAGATAAATCCTTCCTCATTGTCACTGTAACCGAAGGGGGTGGGATGTTCCCATTGCTTACTGAGATACGGATCCTTTTTCAGGTCTTCTTAGCTTTGTCAATAATCATTAAAAGGCCAATTTATGGTGAATTTGGTTCTAGGACTAAAATGTAAGAAATGGGAATGTAAATTGAAACATTTTAAGTTTTTATTATAATAACTGCTCTGGTTCTAAAAAATTGTTCTGTATTGTCTGATGTCAGTTATCCCTCCTATTACCAGCACAGGATTGACATTTGAAGGTTTTTTAACATTACATTTTTTTTTAATTCGGAAACGTTTACACCTTTATGCAACAGATGGCTTTTCCATCTGTGTTATTTCTAACGTCCCTCTGCTAGACCATGAACAGAAGTGTCTGAAAAACAGTTGGCTGACACTTAAAAATACTAAAATATTTTATTTTTATTATATCCCAGCCTTGTTTTCTTTCAATCCAAGTTTAGATGTGTTTACAGTGCAGTTAACAGCTGGACATGCACCGATATGACACAATCTTTCCAACCCCCGTTAAATATTTCGAATAAATAGACTGTATTGTTTATTTGTACCGAGCATTGTTTTAGGATCACACTTATGGCGACATAAAAATAATTGCGAATTTGATGTATTGCAGTGTCAGAACCTTTTTTGTTTTGCTCGGCTTGTGGAGAAGTTTTTCTTTCGGATTTGGGAGGCTAACTGTAGTGAAGGCCGACATTCAGCAGGGTCCTTCTAAAGGAATGGGCCAATCTGGGTGATTTATTTATTGATCCTGGTTTTCTTCCGGATGAATGAGTGCGGCTGCCTGCACATAAATTACTGTAGTTATGCTCGTAGGTTCTCACTTATCTGACTGAAAAATACAGACCCTGAGAAAAATGCTAACACTGGCCGTTTGTGTGTGCGTGTACGTGTGAGTTTGCATGTTTATGTCTCCGTGAGTTTATGAAAGACTTGCTCCAAGTGTTGTTTGGACGGACGCCTCCTCTGAAGTCATCCAATTCCAATATGCATGAGGCCGATTCTGCCAGGGACAACAGGATGCTCTGGATCCCACATACGTTTCTAAACTGAATTTTGAGGGATATTGATTCAATAACTTATCCAGATTAAGTCGTTAAACACATACTAAAGGACCTTTTTTAAGATTCTACTGTACACTTTAAATTCAAATCAGGTCTTTTTTTCCCAGGTTGAGACATTTGTGTAATCTCTAATATGAATAAACGGTCTCGATCATCTCACGACAGATGACGCATTCCTGCCACTCACCAACGCAATATAGCGTGCGTATTATGTTACGCATATCTTCATTCACGTACGTCCACCCCTGTATGAACGGCTCATCTGTTTGTTAACTGGACCGTGCCCGAGGCTTAACAGTTGTCGTTAATCTCAGGTGTCCTTTGGAAAAATGAAGAGCATGCTCAGTTAGCTTCAGCCACAGTGCAGGAATGCGAAGGGCAGAAGGAAGCCAGTTTCCCTTAGGGGAGCCGCTCAGAGATCGAAGGGCAAGAGGCTCACAGGGGAGGTCAAGGTCTGGGGGGGTGGAATGCCGTGGGTGTGGATCTATTGGTATTTTGAAGCTAAAACGATTAGACACACTTGGCATTATTGCCGGTTTTGCAGAAGAGCAGAGGAAGGCAGCTGGAGCGATTGTTTGATCCGAATACCTCCAGAGATGGTCTCATAAAATGAGGAGCTCAGAGTTGAAACACCTGCCACCCCGGCTGAGAGCGCCCACCTTTGGACAGCACCCTTGTACCGGGCCAACCCAAAAATGAAATGTCTGTCATTATTTTTCTCAAACATTTATGACTTTGCTTTTGTCATTCTCAGCCCCTATTCACTTTTTTTGTATCTGTCAATACTGATAAAGTCAATATTTGTTCATATTTATTAGGGTGAGAGAGGATTGTGCTTTGACCTTCCGTTGTGACACAGTTCTACAGTAAGCAGCAGGGCCAGCCAAGTGTACTAATTCACAGCAAAGCATGATGGGAAGCAGTTGGGCTGGGACGAAGGTGTTACTTGTTGTTGTGTGTTTGCACTGGAAGTGAAGAATCGGTACTGCTACAGCTAATGGAAATGTCTTGTTTGGATGTGCCGCTGTGCAGGGAAACGCAACTGAGCCTTGGGAAGTTAAATGACTTTGAAAGCCATCCTTTAAAAATATGAATAAAATAAAATAGAGGATCAGTTGTTGTGACAGTTATTTAGATACACCGGGAGCTGTTAAACCAGTGATTCAGGAACGTACTGGATACTAAGCATACTGCTCTTTTTTATTATTTTTGTAATATTCTGTTCATCTCGCTTCTCGGCTCTGTGGTTTCGGCTGCACTCGAGGTTCTTCCAGAGGAATTTATGCAGAAAACTGACCTTTCGCCGCACACACTCACTGTTCGGTTGACTCCACAGCACGTATGGGAGGGAGAAAGTAGCGTGTGTTTGATGGAGCGAAACCGAAGCCACAGGGGCATCATGTCCACAAGTCCATTACAGCCTATGACATTGAGCTAATTGACTGATGGCTATGCAATAAAGCGCATATAAAACTATCAAGCACACGAATAGGCCATCAGAAAACATGTTGTGAGATTGTAGAGTGAGATATAAAGCCAGCGTGAGACAAGAGGTCAACTTTATTTTAGCTGATCTTTCGAGTAGTTTATCAATTTAATTATCAGTAGTATTTCATATGTAGTCTGTTGTTTAAATATAACCTGTCAAGAACATATTTCACCCTTAAAATCAAAAGGGGCTCAAAATTATTAATGAAGCCTGTTTTTAGAGACAGTTCACCCTAAAATAAAAATGCCGTCTTCTTTTACTCGCCCCCGAGTTGTTCCAAAACCTCTATACATTTCTTTGTTCTGATGAGCACAGAGAAATATATTTTCAAGAATGCTTGTAACCAAACAGTTATTGACCACCATTGTAGTCAAAAGTGCCCCAGAACCGGTTTCTTTCTTACATTCTTCAAAATATCTTAATTTTGTGTTCAACACTTTAAAGACATTTATAAAGCTAATTTTTGATCAAGTCAATATGTGTTTAATGTGTCTCTCCATTATTTCAATGAAGAAAATAGTCAAATGGGTTGGGGAATGACAGGGTGAGAAAATTATGCCAGAATTGAACCTTTTTAGACATAGACTTTATAATATGATAAATGTTTTACATAATGATTTTCATTTTAATTATATTTTTATAACATTTGTGCCGGAGACTCTTCTGTTTAAGCTCATGGAAGTGTTTTATTGACGAAAATGACTTTCCCTTTTTAAAGTAGGGTACAGGGAGTGATTTTAAGTATCTGATGTGCATAAATAATGCTAAAAAACGTGTATGCTTGTGTTTGTCATATAGATGGGTGGCAGTTCTCTTTAGTTGAGATGGTCATAGATCTCCCATTCAATGCTCTTTATTCTTTCCATGCTTTTTTCTAGGAGAGGAGAGGGAATCGCATGAAAGGGTTAACAGTGTGTACGTGACTGTAGCGAGGCCTGTTTTAATAGTTATGAAACCTGCCTGCTGTCTCGGTACCTTGTGTCCGAAAACAATAGTGATTTCAAACAGATTACCGTAAAGAGACGCCACCATTTTCCGTTATTAAACATGTACATGGGTATGTAGACAAAATTTTAGGTCCACTCTTTTATTGTGAACCATCCTGCATGTGATGTCAGGGCAGCTTTTAGACCGTCACAACTCCAACGTCCTCAACATGGAACAAGGCCATCATGCGTATTCAATCTATCCGCCAGCGCAGATTATCAGCGATCCTGTATATTTGCAAGAATACTCGGATCTAAAATGGCAGCTGTTTGTAATCCAAGCTGATAATGCGTGCACATTGGTGTTTATTTAACACCTAACCATCTGGCTCAATGTATTGCGATACGGCATGGACGTGCGTGGAAGTCCAGCATGATTACACAATAGCAACGAGCCGAGCGCGACTCGCTTTTTATAGAGCTAATTCACCCGACACTCTCGCTTGCGGCTCAATTATTCAAAACCCTTGCGCTCAATTTGATACCGTAAGGGATGCCAACCGCCTGGGCTTAGGCGCTTTCCAATTCAGAGAAGATCGATAACAGGCTCACATCTGGATTCAGTCGAGCCCGAGCGGAGACGCTTGGCTAGCGATCGGTCACTATAAAACACAGAATCCGCGCAGGACTAATTCTCCTTTAGTCCTGCTAGTGTTGCTTATCTGTGGTGGACAGGTTTTATGTCACAATTGGAATTCTGTTCAATCTTGAACATGACATATAAAGTGAGGCAGAATTTACAAAAGAATGACACGTCCTCAAGGTTGCTATGATTGAGGACATAACGGCGTGACGGCGTCCTTTTGCTACAAACCATCAAATTCTTTTTACTGCCTTCTTTTATTGATTCAAATGAAGATAACCACATGTGATATTTTTCTGAATGTCATAAGTTGTCATCCAATACAGGCAATGCTGCCATTTACTTCGTCTATTTTGTGAATATTTTTGCCTCATATGTCAAGTGTAGAGGAGCAGTGCATTTTTGTGATATAACCGTTACAACCCTGATGCTTTTAGCTAATTGTGGTTCAAAGTTGCTAACAGCGTTCTGTCTATTGATTGAATTGATGTAGTTATACTTGTAAATTATGGATTGTGGAAAATCCTTACAGCACTTTTTATTTAATGATGAACATTTCAGTTTTCAACTTTTACCTATTGATATACAGGAATTTTTATCATTATCCCTTTATCATTTATACCTTTATACTATTTTATCCTTAGAATATGAAATACAGAATAAAAATATAACATTAACATTTATTTGAATCAAAAATATATATAGGAGTTGTAGGTGTTCAGATAAATCGCTTGTTTTTCTCAATTTTAAGTCACATTGGATAAAAGCGTCTACTAAATGAATAAATGTAATATAACATTAATTTTGGATAGAAAAAACTTTTTTCTAGTGCTGTTTATTACAAGATTGTAACTTCGACCACAGAATGCCATCAACATAAAACATAGTTTCTCGTTATTGGAATGGACAAATGCTGGAAATAAAGTTTTAGAAAAATGACAGTCATGACAAAATTCCTCTGTGATGAATGTCAATTGCTAGACATTTTTAGCAGACACATTTGAATATATACATAATAATGATTATATCTATATATAAATGAAGTACATTTTTTTAATATTCCACAGGGCAAAAATAGCCAAGTTACACCCAATACATTTAGGTAAGGTCACTATTTATACAGTATTGTTTTGTGTGCGTCATGAGCACTATGATGCGAAAGAGGATTTTAAACTTTTCGCTTCCCTGCTCAATGTTTTGTTATGAGTTGTGAACATGTATTGCATACTTGCACTCGCAAAACAGCAAAGGTTGACATTTGAATGCAGTTACATGTGCATACATGTACATACAAGTGGTATCGCGTATAGAATTGTAAGCTGTGTGCGTTTTAGACAAAGGCAGATTTGTGTAAAAAAAGAAATCTGCACATGCTGTATGGACGTTGTTCATTTGCGTTAGTACTGCTGCCATGTTTGAGCTCAGTGAAACGTGCAGTCATCTTTTCCACCGGCTCGTTCTGGACACTTAAGAGTCTCCATTAAACTTCCAGGCTTTACGAGCGAGCGAGAGTTTTTATTCTCTTTGTGCGCATTTGTTACAGATCGATGGAACGATTCTGCTTTCAAGATCTGTTCCTAAAAGAGTCTTCTCATAAAATCTGCTATTGTGTGTGTGTGGTTTGGTTAAACTCTAGGATCATGTGTATCCCGCTGTGTTTCTCCACAGGAAGACCGCCCTGAGACTTCCTGTTTGTGCTAAGAGTGAAAGGAAGAGCCTGAGAAGTTAAAGGAGATACAAATTCGATACGTGTCGCTCGCTCACAAATGTGTACACCTATATTATGCATGTGCATCAGGATTGAGACTGAGAAGTCAAAACACTTTTGTAGGAAAATGACAAGAGGTTAATTCAATTCAATCAAATTAAATTGTTTTATTGTAAGGTGAACATTATGTAATCCACAAACGCATAATATTTTTTACATAATGGTTTATGTCTGTTTTAACATTCACATAGAAATGCTTTCCATTCCCAAGATAATCACTTCAATCAGCCGTCCTGTTTACAGTTAAACTCGTATTCTTTCTTAACCAAGATCACATCCGTTTAAAATACAATTGAATACAGAAAATCATTAAGCATTCACTTTTCATCCATACCAAAGCAACACAACACACTGTCATTTATCAGGGTTCTGCGCTCTTTGTTGTAATTGACATGTAATCCGTCGGGCCTTTTCTGCCGAGCAGATGTGACAATTGTGCTTTTGCTCATTGCCTGAGCTCATAAAGCAGGAGATATCAATTGAGCACAGTCACAATAGAGGAAAGACAGAATCTTCTCCGTCACGCACTTCCAATAACATCCATACGCAAAAACACACTGAAGCCTCCTCAACCCACAGATAAGACGTCTCGGCAAAGCCTTCGTCGATAGAGATGCTGCAGGCTTTTTGATCTCTTCCTTTTGTTGATAGAATGAGTGCGGATCGGTTGGAAAAACATTAACCTTTGCCTCGCGGGTAATTCCCATTTATCTCGCTTCATTGTGCAGCTGATTGGCTGAGCAGACGGTCGTAATAGGGAGAGTGAGAGGAGGCATAGACTCACGGTCTCTTAAGCAAGCCGAGGAACGCCGGATGATTCTCACTGTTGTCAGGCTCTTATAATTTTATTGCTCCGGGCGAATGTGTTGTTTATTAAAATAGGGCAGTTGTAGGAGACAGAGACGGTATTGTGCCGATACTGATTGCAGATCAGGACAGGCGCTTGTGGATTGGAGAGCTGATGTTTCCATCTCTTGCCTCGCGGGCTGAGTGTTCTGGTGTTTAGATGTTTGTGAGATTCGGTGGTTTTCTGACAGATATTATGGGTCATTTACTACTATTGGAAAATAAAGCTTTAACCAGCTTAAGATGTCCTGCTGGTCTTAGCTTCCTGAAGGGAATAAAAACAGCCAAAGCCAGCCTAAACTGGTTGCCTGCTGGTTTAAGATGGTCCTCCTGCCTTACCAAACTGGTTTTAGTTGCTGGATCAGCTGGATTTAGAGTTTTTAACTTTTGAGCAGGTCAAATGAGGGACTAGCTTAGGAAGACCATCTTTACTGAAAGAAAAAAAATTAAATTGAATTTTTTTTAAGCTGCATCTAAATCTTTCACTTTTGAAAAGAGTGAACATAACTTTAAAAAAATTATAAACCCAAAATGTTTGAATGGTTTGAGTTTCCAGAAGTTTTTACGGTGTTACACCAGCGAAGACCAGCAACACAGTTTAGACCACTTTGAGCAGTTTTTTAACATATTATCAGAATGTTGCCATGTGATTTTTGAAATGATCAGTCAAATTCGGTCTTAAACGTTTATATCTGCACATTAAATTATATTTTAGCTTTAAATGCAGGGTTCTCGATCATTCTTTAATGGTTTCGTTTGGTCGCAGGTGGTTAAACACATTTGTTTTCTGTTCATTTTTTTAGGATGGTCCTCCAGCCCGACCAAACTGGTTTTCAACTGGTTTTAGCCGGTGGATCGGCTAGATTTAGAGTTTTAACTTTTGGACTGGTCAAATGAGGGACTAGCTTGGGTAGACCAGCTTTACTGGAAAAAAACCCATCCATTGTGACTTGTTGCATCTAAGTCTATCACTTTTGTACAAAAAGTTATAAGCCCAAAATGTATTTGAATGGTTTGAGTTTCAGAGGTTTTTCCAGTGTTACACCAGTGAAGACCAGAGACAAATTCAGTCTTAAACGTTTATATCTGCACATTAAATTATAATTTAATCTTTAAATGCAGGTTTCTCGATCATTATTTAATGGTTTCGTTTGGTGGCAGGTGGTTAAATTACTTTGCGGTGCTCCAAGACATTTGTTTTCTGTTCTGTGAGCTGTTTTTTCCCCCACACCTGCTTGTAAAACTGTCAATTAAAAATGATTTGTGACGCTCAAGTCACCATGACAGCACTGTGGATCAACAAATTATTTTCACCCAGACGAGCAATCCATCAAATTAAATGGGACACATTAGCGATTTAAGATTCCGCCATCTTTGCACATATTTAAGCATTTTTGAGCCTAAAAGCATGTCTGTCACAGCCATCGCTTCAATTCATGGGGTCTGGAACAACATTTTTACTTACTGCAAATTACAGCCCCGGTAGCGTCCCTTTTGCCTTTCACATAGATATAAAGCCGAGGGACTGTAAGAGAAAACCAATATATTTGTTTTTATTAACAGGATTTGTGTAATTTAAGCCCTTAAAATCCACTGTTGCTAATGATGACATTTCCCACTCTTCTTGGACCTGTCAACACGGTGGTCTCAAGATGCAGGGCTGACTGAATGACTTTTAGCCCTCTCAACCTTCCCGAAACACCAGATCAGGGTCACTGAGGGGCCGTGACCCTCCATCGCTCTGTGCTAGTTAGCTCCTGACCGAGGAAAGCCGTACTCTTTATTTTTCTAGACTTAGTTGCTGTGTTTTTGAACATGTTTCGGTGGAACAGCTATCATACTTTAAAAACCACCTTCAGGCGCTAGCTTGTTTTGTTAATGACCTCAAATAATCTATAAGGTTGAAACCAGCTGTCATGTTCCACAGAACCATCTCACAATTTTCCAACAGGGTTGAGGAACTCCGACTCCTATTTCTAAGCTCAACGTCTCGATCGTCTCTTTCTCCTTTTTAAGGTAGAAGGAACAAGAAAAAGGGAAAAGAGGTGAGCGGGTGGGGTTAGGAGAATGCTCTGATACTCCACTGAGGATTGTGGGAACTGGCTGGTGTTTAATCCCTTGTAAAGCTGGTGTGTATGAGACTGCAGAATACACACAGATCTTTTGTGATCGGCAGGAACGTGCTATGTGTGTGGGTTTGAGATAGCGCATTCAAGATTTCAAGGCTTTTGAGCTTCATAAAGTACACAAAAGCCCCGTAAAAAGTATCTTTAAAGTAGTCCATATGACTCATGCGCTTTATTCTAAGTTGTCATAACTCGGAGTGCTTCAGGAAAATGAAGACTTTGTTTCAAAAGAGTTTGCATATAGTGAACCGAGTGTATGGGCCACTTCTATGATGCTTTAAAATCATATTTTCGAAGCCTATAAACCTCATTCAATGTTCATTGGAATTGAATGGAAAAGAGCCTATTCAAGTCATTCCGGTTTGGAAAGTCATGACATTTTTGGCTGAACTAATCCTTTAAATGCTTTCTTTTAGGTATATATTTAGTTTGTGTGTTCCAAATGAACTGTTTTCTAAATAGTCCTTCTGTTTTCTTTCGAAATTGCTGTCATTTAGTCTTATTTAGCACCGGTTTTGCTTTTGAACTGTGTGTGGTCTGTGTTGTCCTGAGCGTTGTTGTCACTAAACACGCCTGATGGCCGTCTGTATCTGCGTGTGTGTGTATGTGTGTGTTTTCTGGCAAGGCTTTACTGGAATTTGGATCAGGAGCTGATCTTGTTTTGCTGCTTTATGAGTCTGAGTGGATGTCTGTAATTGAGGTTATGGTGATTAAACTCTGTATGCCCCACACAAACCTCTCGCGGCTATCAGTCAGTGTCACCCGCCATCTCCTGCGCTCAGCCCGGGACGGACTGCATCACCCGCGGCCCCCCTTCTGGATTTAGGGCGGGTTTAAGAGTTCGATTGGCTTGAAATGGAAACTTTATTTGATGACCTTATGGCTATAATGGCTATATTTTGAAGGGATAGTTCACCCAAAAATGAAAACTCTCACTCAACCTCAAGTGTTCCAACCTAATAAATGTCTTGTTTGGTTAAACACAAAGAAAGATTTTTGGAAGGATGTCAGCAACTGAGATTTATGGGGCACCACCACGTTGAACACAAAAGTAAATATTTTGAAGGATTTAGGAAAACAAACAGTTCTGGGGTAGCTTTTGCAACCATTTTAATGGTAGTTAATGATGCTACAGAAATCGCAGTTGCAAACATTCTTCCAAATATCTTTCCATGTGTTTAAGATAACAAAGACATTTACACAGGTGTGGAAAAACTTGAATAATTCATGACAACATTTTCATTTTTGATTGAACCATCCCTTTAATGGGTATATACAAATCTAAGAGTTAGTGTATATAAGTGTATGTTATGCATACGTCTTGGCATGCATATGTAAGTCTTTGTGTGTTTATACAAGTGTGCGTTTAATATCTGTGTGTATTTGCATTTAAATATGCGTACAATTGCGCTTCTATAAGCAGAAAAGTCATCATCTGTTTGTGAAAACGTTCACGCTTGTGAGAGTTTGCATGTACGTGCATGCATGCGGTTGTATTTTTGGTATTCCGATGGCCGGAGGCGTCGTGATGTTTGCCGGCCTAATTGGCATGTTAATGCAGACGCTGTGGGTGGGAATAGAAGAGATACGCTGGCAGCTCGTGTGTCTTATCTGGACAGGCGGTGAGTGACCGCGGGGGAAAACATGTCCTCCTCTCTGCGGCCCCTGAACCATGCTGATCTCTCGCGGCTTCAGAACCTCAGCTGCATGTGTATGGCCGTGTATATGTACGCGTGTGAGTGCAGGGACGGAGGTGGTCCCTGTTCGCAGATAACAGTCGGTTTATGATTGCTGATGTGTCAGTTAGAGCAAAGCCGTCTTCATTAGCCTCATGTGGGCACGAGCGGCGAGTTCATTAAATCTTGCGATACGGAGTCATGTTAGGTCAGCTTGTGCTCTAACTTGTAATCTGTGTTGACACTGCTGAAAATCATTTTCGTCTCGTTTTCCTGTAAAAATGTCTAAACATTATTAAGCAAGATGCGTTTATTGGATAAGCAACACAGGGTTTTCGATAGAGGTTACAGAAGTGTTCTTAAAGGGATAGTTCACCCCAAAATGCAAAATGGCATCAATTACCAGTATGACTTTCTTTTTTCCACAGAACTTAGAAAAATATATTTTTTGATGAATGCTGGTAACTGAAGGTGGTACCCATTAATTTGCGATGTTTTTGTGTCTCATTACTTAAGATTAAAAGGCATACTGTAGAAGTGAATTGGTAGCGCTGTTGTTCGGTTTATCAACATCTTTCTAAATATCTTTTATTGTGTTCTTTTTGAGTGAACTATCCTACTTATCCTACTTCCTTTAACAATGTCTCAAGTTTGGACTCAATGCAAGATTTTCATTAAGGATGTTTTCGGTCAATTCGTCCAACACCAAAAATCTAAGATATGCTATTAACATTGTTAAAAACATAACACAATATATTATTGTATACTCGAATTCTGTATATTTGTTTTTTAATTGTGTGGCTGTTCCCTTTTGCAATTTTAGAACGTAAATGAGAACTAAATAAAGTCTCCCGATTATAAAAGAGCAACTTCTGAGCAAGTTTTACTCCTGAAAGATATGAAGGTTTTTTCAGGAACACATCTTGGACAAAAAGTTTTTTTTCTCATCTTAGTGGAGGTTTTTTCCTGTGTTTATGTTTAGTGTGCCAGATAGATAATTTTATTTCAAGATACAATTTATGAATCTGAGCTTAAATATAGTTTTACTTGTCGCATGCATTCATCTTTCTTTTAAAGATGTTTAGATTTGTTTTGCTGAACAGGATACTTCTTAAGAATGTGATTCGATTTTTTGTCTTGCACGTGTTTGTTTGTACGTGTGTGGGCGCTTTGAATTTCTTTAATGAAGTAAACATGAGTCCTTCAGATCAGTGGTAACTAATTGGCCGTGATGATTTAACCACCGTCTTTGGTTTAATTACGCGCAGTCGTCTGTTTTGATCTGTAGCCGGTGGTGTTAAGATGTTTATCTGTAACTACGAGTTTACCTCTGTGAAATATTTACAAAGCGTCGGTGGATTTCCATCTTATCTTTTCATGGTATTTTTGGCTCTTGAATATGGAAGTGAACAGTCTGCCTCTCACATCACAGAAGCGTGTAATTTTCTTTATTACAATGTCAAGTCGCTCATTTCGGCTACAGGGAAAAGCATGTAATACGAGCTTCGTCCTTTTGTTCTGCGTCATGAAGAACTTTTTTTCTGCCATCTTCCTGCAAGTCAAAGCAGAAAAGAAAGCCGCACGGCTTGTGGAAAAATCCTGCCGAAAGCTTGCCTTAATGTTCTTCTCAGGTTCGTCTTGTGTTTGTTGACTCTTGGCCAGCCGAAAAGGAGGAACGTCAGGAGTCAACAGACCTTGATTTGGTTTGCTGTGGTTTGGGTGCTCAGGTGGTCCGGCGTTGGGAGTCTGTAAAGGTGTGTGTGTATTTAGGCCGCCCTGTGCCCACATAGTCGCCTGGCATTGACGTTTCCAGAACTTACTGGAGCCAATCAAGACTCTGGATTTATGGGGCTATTTCTGCAAGCCATGAAAAGCACCTGCTTTCTCAAACATGTCTCAGGTGCCAATCACAACACCTCTTATGTCGGGTTTACACGAGTTAGCCAGTTATAACGTTGTATGGTTGGGGGCACTGTGGGTCTCACGGGAAGCATGAAATATGAGATGTATCTTGAAAGTTTTTCAGAAAAGACACTTTTTAGGAGCGGCGGCTGCGTTACATCATAAGACGCTAATGTTCCTGTTTGGAAAAATAGTCGTCGATAATACTAAGAAATAATTGTTCTGCGCAGCGAAATGAAATGTGACTCATGGAACTAAGATCATTTAAAGTTGAAAAATAAAGAGCGGTTTTAATGCGTATGTGTGCCTGAGAAGAAAGTGGCTAAATTAAATCGTTCTTTTGAAACAAAACACTATTTTGACATGCCATGAGCCAATGAGAGGCAACAGTGAGACGAAATGTGCTTATATTGCAGCTCTCTGTCTTTCTTTCTTGTTTTGCTTCTCCTTTAGGAATAAAGAGGACATCTGATGTCCCTTTCGGATATACGCCGACTATAATTCACTCGGACAGGTTGAGCTTTTAGGCACATGTAGTTTTTTAGCTGCGGAGAGGTCTGGGCTATCTGCTTTCCTGCTTCTGCTTGATCAAAAGTGCGTTTGGTTTCATACACCCTTTTCAACGAAAAGCAGATTATTTTTTTTGGTCTCAAGCTCATGTGTAAGCACTCTGATGTCTTTGTGACTTTGCAGAAGGGCTGGGTTTATGACTTAAAGTCGGCGTGAGGTTGATTAGACATAAAAGGGGCGAAACGTTTGAAGTGTTGTTTTGTTAGGGTTGTACATTTGGAGGTGGTGATAAGGGGGTTGTTTGCGTTCGGGGAGAGCTATGATGGGTGTCGAGAGACAAAGCTAATTGGACATGAAGCGTTTTTACAATGAGTAACGCGAAGGACCGTAGTCAGTATGCACCTCACATCGCTCAGTATAAAAGACTCTTTCTGAACCCGGTTTATCCAGGCCCCAGGGTAGTCCCTCTGATGAGAACAGGAGCGAGAGAGAGAGAATCACTTTTAGAAAAGTCAAACTCAGTTTTTCTTGCTGTAGGGGTGCATTTCGAGTAGAAGGGACATGCGGACTCCAAATGGTCATGAAGGTGCCAGTTTCTGTGATGGCTTATTTAATAAACATGCCCGTCAGAGATGATTTGTTTGGTTTTATATTTATACGCTTGATTACTACAGACTGATAGAGCAGAACCGAAATGATTTGGATAATTTAGGCAGTTAAAATGTAAGAATGTATTTGCATTATACAAGTAAATATCAAAGCAATGGACGTTTTGTACAGC
>CM017898.1:63132-165632 GCA_008369825.1 Triplophysa tibetana
AACCCTAACCCTAACCCTAACCCTAACCCTAACCCTAACCCTAACCCTAACCCTAACCCTAACCTACCCTAACCCAAACCCTAACCCTAACCCTAACCCACACCAACCCTAACCCTAACCCTAACCCAAACTACAGCGAGAAGCTGTGGGGGAGACCGTCATATACACTTTTTCTAGCACCCTAACCCCAAGTGCGTCTCACTGGTCTAGAGGGTATCCACGCTTATGTTCGGTCCCACAGTTCTGACTGTCTCGTGCCAAGATGGACAGCTCGGCTGCCGTCAAGAGTTAGTCTCTGCCGCATGGGCATCGGTTCTGTGGGACAAAAAACTTCATATAACACACTTCACTATAAATTTCAAGAAAGAGTTTTTAAGAATCACCTTATCTGCACCAAACTCTAAACCTAATGTGAGGAACCCTACTCGTTGCAACCCTATTGGGAGGTTGGCCTTAACAACTGTGCGTTAGATAGGGGTCCTTCGACATTCAGAAACATGCGACGGCCAGTGCCTTTTTTCCCCGGTCTCCTATCCCAAACTATAGCGAGAGGCTGGGGGGGGAGACGGTGGTATTTTTTGAAGCCTAACTTTTCACGTGGTAAGGCAGACCGGGACTCGGAGAGTTGCCTCCGAGAAGTAAGAGGGAGAGTCAACCAAAGTAGAATATATTTCAATGGTAATGGGGTTGGGGACAGCAGAGACCCAGGAGAGTCCAAGCAACAACGCGGTAGTCAGGGGTCCGGTGACACTTTCAAAAAACATGCGTCGGCCCGTGCCTTTTCTTCAGCTTCCTACACCAAACTACGGCAAGATGCCGTGGGGGTTGCTGTCGTATTTCGTATTCCCTAACCCTAACCCACAGGTCGGACTGTCTCGTGCTAAGATGGACAGCTCGGCTGCCATCAAGAGTTAGTCTCTGCTGCATGGGCATTCGGTCTGTGGGGTAAATTTAATGCAACATTTTTTTCAGTATAAATTACAGGAAACAGTTTTTGAAGAATCGTCATATCTGCACTTATCCTAAACCTTGGGTCAGGAACCCTCTTTAATTTGGCCCCATAGACTGGTTGGCCAGAATCACTGCGAGTTGGATAGAGGGTTTTTTTAAGAATCGCCTTATCCGCATCAAACTCTAAACCTAATGTCAGGAACCCTGCTCATTACAACCCCATGGGGAGGTGGGCCGTAAAAACCTGTGCGTTAGATAGGGGTCCTTCGACACTCAAGAAACATGCGACGGCCAGTGCCTTTTCCCTCGGTCTCCTATCCCAAACTACAGCGAGATGCTGTGGGGGAGACTGTTGTATTTTTGCACCCTAAGCCCTAACCCAACCAACCCTAACCCTAACCAAAATACTTTAGTAGAGAGACAAATCTGTTTAACATTGTACGTTAATAGACTGCTGTAGAAGGGTTAAAGATAAAAAAACAATTTTCAAAACAAATTCAAACTGCAAAAGGGCCAGTAAACATTATTCGTTCTTGTATACTTTGTTTGAAAGGACAAGAAAAGAAATTCGCTAGCAAATCAATGCAAATATTCATCTTGATTTAAAAAAAACTTTAACCAAAACCTTTTTGGATTTCTAAAAACAAATTAAAATTAAGCGTTGTACGGCTAAACAATAAAAGAGATCCCTGATTGAAACAAGTAAATCTGACTTTAACAAGATACAAATTCGCCCGTTCATGGTGCTATCCAGATTCAGCACTCAAAAATGTATAAAGCACATTTATTCTAAAGTTGGTACACTTTCACACAATATTAAGTGAAAGTTAGAGACCCTTAATACATAAACCAAACTATCTGATAACATTCAAAGATTGACAAAATAAATGGCCATAAATTATACAACCATGAGATGCACAAACCACTTTCCTCTACCCACAATGCAAATACTTAGTTTAAACAGAACAAGAACAATTTATTTAAATTCGAACAAGCATTTTAAAGATTAAATTCCATAACTAGCAACTGGAAAAAACACATTAGGAGGCAAATGCCTCATAACTTTCGAAACTGTGCTAAGCACAACCCAAATATTGACTCAATCTGCAATTACACTGGGATAGAAGTACCACTTAGAATGTCCAAACAAACGTATGTTCTTCGAAAAGACTTCAACAACAGATATGGGACTAGACTAGAGAATTCAAGGTACAGGAATGTACCTAAAAAAGTACAAATGCTCTGTCGCCCCAGCTGTACCCTAGTAAAGTACAAAAATGTACCCTTCATTATGGCATACAAAAATGTACACATTGGAAAGGTACAGAATTTGTACCTAATGAGGTACAGTTGGAGGGTCATGATATTTTGTCACATTGAGGCAAAATAAAAACAAACCTGTGAATTCAGGGAGGATATAAAGTTTTTTTCCAAAACATTCACATATTCAAAGTAGTGTTATGTAATCACAGGGCAAGAAATTCCATTTTATAGTTTTAGTTACTCATTTGTGTGTGTTTGTAAGAAACAAAATACTCTTTGCATGAGTTTATGCATAGACAACATTTTCTTGAGAATTTAAACTTAAGGCATGAGGCTGTAACAGGTTCTAATTGCATGTTTCACAAATTTTTGTACAGAGTATAATGTACAGATCGGTAATACAATTAAAATATACAAAACTAAGCACACAGACAGTGCATATTTTACAAATTTTAAAACAAAACAACAAAGTTCTTTGTATCAAATTAGCACCTAGTGGAAGGCATTAATTGGTAAAACACCCAACAATTAACAATATCAAATAAACAAGATGTGTTAAAAAACCTTTAGAACTAAAAATACAAAACTGAAAGCATCAGGCATAAGGAGCACTTCATTAATCAGCTTCAAATCCAAAATTCTAAAGCAGTTTAACACATCCAGTTACCCTTTAGATCTACATTTACATTTCATCACTTTGTATTTTGGAAATTACTCCACATATCTGTCAGTAGTCTGGACAGAATGCAACAATGGCGTGTGTAAAGGGGAAGAAAAGTTCTGTTTACTAATTAACACTAAGCATTCAATTCATCTGCTGTGAAATCTTAAAACCTTCTATAATAAATGCCTTAATCCAACATAAAGATTGTCATCAACTGAGTATGTGTCAAGTGACGTGTGGTCTAACTGATTTCCAGGTTGGAGTAAAATCCAGTCACTGTCTACTTTTACACGATATGCATGAAAATGTGAGTCAAAGGACAACGGAAGCAAGATTTTACTGTAAAGAACTCACGCAGTATTAATTTTAAGAATGTATTTGATCTGCCCAAAAACAGGAATGTTTTCAACATGTAAAAGATCTATTACAAACATATCTTTAACAGCATACTTGATGTTATTTGCAGTCAATTGAGAGACACGCTGAATTTCTTTGCCCTCAAATTCTACACCTATCCATCCATTTTCTTCCGTTTATCCGGGGCCGGGTCGCAGGGGCAACAATCTAAGCAGGGAAGTTGGAGTTCTACAGCTATAAAGTTGCAATTTTGTCTAAAGGCAGTCTGAAGATCCGTGGGAAGAGAAAAAAAACTGGTGTGCAGATGCTTTTGCCTGGCACCCTATAAAAATCACCCAAAATATTATCCGGTGAAATTCCCAGCACTGTTTAAACTGATGACGAATGCTCAGTGTGAATGTAATGTTTACAAAATTTCGGCAATTATTTGTCAATTTTTTTAAATAATGGTGCTTGCCTTCAAATCTCATGCACCAATGAGAACGAAGCGGACCATACATCAACAATAATCTTGGATAATGTATGAGGTAATGACATTTAGGTGTTAAAACATTACCAAATATATCTGTCATTTCAGAAAGAAATGCATGTACAATAAATTCTAGATATGGTAGTTCATCTTCAATTTATCAGCCATTACAACATCAGAAATGGCAACAATCTAAAAAGTCACCATTTTTGGGAAACAGTTCCTACTATCCCTGAAGCTTGTAAAAGTCGTTCAGATAACAGCACAGGCTTGTTAGCCTTGTCGTTTTGACCAAAAATGAATTTTTGAAGCTCTTCGTTCAGTTCATTTATAGTAATATGCCTTTGTCTATGAGCTCCACAAATAACAAGCTTCATTGTCAGTGGAAAAACTCCCTCTAACATGTCATGCATGATGTCTGGAGGCAAAGACTTGGTCACATCAAAATAACCTAGTGCATCAAATGAACTAATGCCACATACACCATACAAAGAAACACTTTCCTTGTTAAGCTGGACACACTGAAGATGGTACTCATGAACTTCTGTTGTTCTCAAAACAAAACTATCTTCCTGGAACTTCAGATTTATTTCTGAATGGGATGCCATACAGTAATGACAAATCCGTCCTGTGTGAAAACACATGCGGAACCCTCCAATCAAATGAGCTGACAGGTTGTCAGCAGAAAAGGTTGCTAAAGGGGCATAAACTGTGCTCTGATCCGCACACATTTAGAGAGAAGCCCTCAGTCGAGAGTTGTTTTAAATCCTCAATCATTGGTTTTAAAATTACATCCATACCAAATGGTTTCAAATGTGAGTAACGAACCAACATAGCCAAATGAATGTGCTTTAGTTGAGATCGATATTTTCCACTTAAGTTCCCAACAGTGTAGTTAAATGCACACAACTTATACTTCGTTCTCTTGCAGCCTAAAGGGTAACACATTTAAAATTCATCTTCATATAAATGAAGCCTTAAAGCACCTGGATGCTCTCTGAAAAACAAATGTTCTTTAAAATAAAGACCATCTTTATAGTCCCTTAGAAACTGTTTATCTCTGACCTTGTTATTTTCAAATACTATTTGACTCCAGACATCTTCATGAGAACAGTTTTTTTTAAAACTTCAGAGATAGGAACATAGGAATAGGCTCCTATTTTTTGTCCTGAAGAGCCTCTCAGTGTGTAGTGTACTGGTTCTATATAATCCATCTTGGTCTTAGTGTTCTTTAATCATGTGTGGAGAACGAACAACTTCACATGCTTTATCAAAGAAATCAGACGAGTGCAAAACCTGCTGAAGTTCAGGGCACTGGGAGATATTAAAACCACTTTTTTCAAGATGGTAAGAAATAAATGAATCAGTTTTCTTTGAAAAAGCAAAAGAACAATTTGACATCATCAGTAATGTCTTGTTGGACCGACAAGTGCAAAAGGTTTTTCTCTCTGCATTTAAGAATGAATCTAAACAAATTATCTTTAAAATCTTCAAAAAATGTATCAAAATGTGGCTCAACTACTTGTGGATCAGAAGTACTCGGATCGGTCTCAGAATTTTGCTGATCCAAATCTAAACTGTTTTGCTGTACTGTGGACTCTTCACTGAGACATGGCATTGTCAAGTCATTTTTGTTGCATCTATGCTTCCTGTACATATGCTTTTCTCCCTCTTCCACGATACTGACAATGCGCCTCTGAACGAAAGTCAGTGTGTTTTTCAGGTGCACTGGATATGCAATGTTGAAGGCAAAATACATACTGAAGGCTGTTATAAAAGCTTCATCAATGCTGGTGCACTGAGACACAGCTATTCCATCGACTTTCACCACACTGAAACCTCTTCCACTGATTGCCAATATCCATTCATTGTCCATCAGCTGTATGGTTGGATAGGGTGTAGCAGGGTCTCCCTACATTAAAACAAAACCATTCAAACATTTTACAAAAAAAAATACTACAGAAGTTATTTAAAGTTAATAAGAAAGATAAACATAAAATGAATTTCATGTCCTTTTAAGTAAATATGAACTTTTAACAGATTTTAACAGTTAATCACAGCCATATACTATTTTTAGGTTTCGCATATAACAATACTGGCATTGAGGTCAACTGCATTTTATGCTTGTGCTCTATATTTTTCGTAGTTTAAAACTAAAAAATACAAATAAAGCTGAAAGTCATAAATCAACATTTTTCTGTGCATGCATTAACTTAAAATTAACCAGCCATCACTGTGGGAAAATCCACACAGACAAACCTACCTATCCTACAGTGATCAAGTGTTCAATCTTTTCTCTGAAGATAGACGACAGAAAGATAAGTCCAAATCTCAAGTCAATTCCTGAAATGTAGAAAACTATTCTGTTTTCAATTCAATTCAAGTTTATTTATATAGCGCTTTTCACAATGTGTATTGTTTCAAAGCAGCTTTACAGGGCAAACAGGAAAAACAGAAAAGGTAAAACACAGCACAGTGCATTGTATTTATACAACGAGTATGATCATACTAATAATATATAATTTCTAAATAAATAAATAAATGCAGTCTCCCGGTGAGCAGGCCAACACTGCCCTGCTGTGGCGAGGAACCCAAACTCCAATGATTGATTATTGGAGAAAAAACCTCGGGAGAAACCAGGCTCAACCGGGAGGGCCAGATCCCCTCTGACGTGTCATAGCTGCACTCAAAATGCTGACATGTGATTTAAGTTTAGCATTTAATACAAAATATTGTAACTTCAGCATTAATAAGACAAATAGTCTGTCTTTGCTCTTGGTTGGGGATGTATTGGTCTGAGCTGGGATGGTCCGATGGTCATATTTCTCTTGGCTGGTGGTGGAATTGCCTTTGATGGAGCTGGGATGCCCAGTCAGTCTGCAGCTGTAGCTGGCGATATCTCAAATTGGGGATGGGCATCTGTCGGTCGTCTGGAGATGGTGGAACTTCTTCCTACCTCGGAATGGGCATCCCGAGGCAGAGGCGGAAAGAGAATAAAGAGAATAATTAGCGTAACTGCTGTTCATTAACTATGCATTAAGTGAAAGCTTGGCTGAAAAGATGTGTCTATAATCTAGATTTAAATTGCGAGAGTGTGTGACCCTCGAATAGTTTCAGGAAGGCTATTCCAGAGTTTAGGTGCTACGTATGAGAAAGCTCGACCCTCTTTGGTGGATTTAGTTATTCTAGGTGTTGTCAAAAGTCCTAAGTTTTGAGATCTTAGTGAGCGTGTTGGGTTGTAACGTGATAAAAGCTCGGTTAAGCAAGTAGGGGCTAAACCGTTTAAGGCTTGCAAGTAATTAAAATAATTTTAAAATCAATACGATACTTAATGGGTAGCCAGTGAAGCGATGATAAAACTGGGGTTATGTGATCGTATTTTCTTGACCTAGTAAGAACTCTGGCAGCTGCATTCTGAACTAACTGTAGTTTGTTTATCGATGATGCAGGACAACCACTTAGTAGAGCATTACAGTAGTCAAGTCGTGAGGTCACAAATGCATGAATAAGCTTTTCTGCATCAGCAAAACAAAATATTTCGTAACTTGGAAACATTTCTAAGGTGGAAGGCTGTTTTTGTGATATTTGAGAGGTGATTTTTAAATGACAGGTTGCCGTCTAATATAACGCCTAGGTCTTTAACTGTATTTGTTGGAGTGCAGCTTTCAATTTGCAGGCTGTAATCGGAGATATTCTGTTTACGTGTTTTTGGTGCTAGAAGTAATATTTCCGTTTTGTTAGAGTTTAAAAGAAGGAAATTACTAGTCATCCAATGTTTTATGTCCTCGATGCACTCTGCCAGTTTGGATAGTTTGAAGGAATCATCTGGTCTTGATGAGATATATAGCTGAGTATCATCTGCGTAACAGTGGAAGCTAATTCCATGTTTTCTAATAAATTTGCCAAGGGGCAGCATGTATATGGAGAAAAGCAAGGGTCCTAAAACCGATCCCTGAGGTAATCCATAATTTACTTGCGTAAGATATGACGATTTCCCTTTTAAATGGACATATTGATATCTGTCTGTTAAGTAAGATCTGAACCATTGTAGTGCCTGTCCCTGAATACCAATATAATTGTGTAAACGATCTAGTAGTATTTTATGGTCTACAGTATCGAAAGCAGCACTAAGGTCAAGCTGGACTAAGAGTGAGATGTTACCTTTATCTGATGCAATAAGAACGTCATTTGTAATTCTAATGAGCGCAGTTTCAGTGCTATGATACGGTCTGAAGCCAGACTGAAACTTTTCGTGCATGTCATTATTTTGTAGGAAGGTACACAGTTGAGTTGACACTACTTTTTCTAGTATTTTAGACAAGTACGGGAGATTTGAAATCGGTCTATAGCTTCCAAGTTCATTGGGGTCCAAGTTTGGTTTTTTGATAAGAAGCTTAATTACAGCCAGCTTAAAGGGTCCTGGGACATGTCCTAGATTAATTGACGAGTTGATTATGTTACAAATGGGCTCAATTGCAGCAGGTAGTAACTTTTAATAAGGTAGTCGGAATGGGGTCTAATAAGCATGTCGTCGGTTTGGATGTTGCAATAATTTTAATTAAATCTTCCTGATTTATAGGAGAAAAACACTAGCTTTTCTTTTTGGGTGACGGTTGAAACTAATTCTTTCGACACACTTTGAGGTTTGGTTTTAGCCATGTCTCGTATTATTTCGATTTTCTCAGTAAAAAAACTTCATGAATTCCTTGCTACCAAGGTGCGGCGGAATACCCAGGTCAGGTGGAGTCTGTTTGTTTGTTAGTTTAGCAATTGTACTAAATAAAAACCTTGGATTGTTTTTGTTATTTTCTATGAGGTTACGGAAGTGCTCGGCTTTTGCCATTTTTGTAACAGCTTGCACTCTCTTCCCATGCAATTTTAAAGACCTCTAATTGGGTTTGTTTCCATTTTCGCTCCAGTTTACGCGTTTCTCTTTTTAGGGCGCGAGTGGTGTTATTATACCATGGTGCTATGATCTTTTCATTAATCCTTTTTGACTTCATAGGTGCGACCGCTTCTAATGTATTAGAGAAAATGGAGCCCATGTTGCTGGTCATGTCATCGAACGATTCTATATTAGTTGGAAAGGTTATTAGAGGAGTCAGATCTGGCAAGTTCTTTACGAAACTATCTTTAGTAGTTGAGGTGATTGTTCTACCCTGTCGATAACGAGATAAACAACTGATTTCTGCAGTGCGCAGTGTACATGTTATAAGATGGTGAGCGGAAACATCGTCCCTTTGAGGTATAATATCGATATTGGTTAGATCGGCTCCGTAAGATATAATCTATGTTATATCTAGGGTATGATTAAGTCGATGAGTAGGTCTATTGATGTATTGTGTTACACCACAAGAGTCTAGTAGTTCTTTAAACGCCACAGCTAATGGATCGTTAGCACTATCTACGTGGATATTAAAATCTCCAACAATCAGTACTTTATCGACGTTAACCAATAGATCCGATAAGAAGACTGCCAACTCTATCAGAAAATTAGTGTAAGGCCCAGGGGGTCTATACACAGTAACCAATGTAAGAGAGACCAATGATTTTTTACTTTTGTTTGGAACTGTTATGTTCAACGCAAGCATTTCAAATGATTTTAATGTATGCATTGTTCTCTGAGTAACGGTAAGAAAGTCTCTAAAGATTGTTGCAACACCACCTCCTCGACCAACCGGACGTGGCTCATGAATATAACCGTAGCTTGGTGGAGTAGACTCATTTAGACCGAAGTAATCATTTGGCTTAAGCCAGGTTTCAGTAAGGCAAAGGATATCAAAACTGTTGTCTGTGATCATTTCATTTACAATAACTGCCTTTGGATTTAGCGATCTAATATCAAGTAGCCCAAACTTTAGGCGTTGGTTGTGCTCATTAAATATATTGTCTTGGTTTAATCATGATAAGATTTTTTCTGACTTTTAAATAAATTATTATTTGGTTGTATTATTCGGGGGACAGACACAGTCTCTATGCATTTGAAAGCAGTAACATTCTTAACAGTAACATTCTTAACAGTTGATTGAGAGGAACACAGACTATGGTTAAAATTTGTACTTACTAGTCAAATGGTAAGTACCGTCTTTGAGATGTTGTCAGACAGAATTTCCGCACCAATGCTGATGGGGTGCAGCACGTCGGGGCGGAAAAGCCTTGGTCGCTCCCAGAACAGATCAAAATTATTTACAAAGAGCAGCTTCTGTTCAATACACCATGACATTAACCAATTATTAAGCGTAAATAGTCTACTGAACTTTTCGTTCCCTCGTCGGTAAGTAGGAAGCGGCCCAAATATGATGATCCTCGCCGTGGGCGATGCGTTGCGAACAGTATCGACCAGACTCCTGAAGTCCCTCTTTAGGATCTCCGACTGCCGCATTCTCACATCATTCACCCCCGCGTGCAGTACTATGGCTCCCACTCTTGCATTGTCCTCCAGAATCGCAGTTACATCGAGAACACGGGCGCCGGGAAAACAGTGAGTGCGCTTCTTACCTCCATTGAAGGAGGCGCGTACGTTCCGGACGATTGAGTCTCCGATGACCACAGCGTTGGATTTCGTCTCGAAGAGGGCAGCATAGCGATTTCTCGTATAAATTGCGAAGACCGGTGGCGGCAGTGGGGGAGAGTTCATCGCTCCGGTCCTGGATTTCGCCTCTCGCCGTGCGTGTGCCGGTGCAGGAGTGAAATTCATTTCGGCTCGGCGTGATCTTGAGGCCTGGGATCTGTGCATAGAAACACTCGGAGTAGAAGTGATAGGAGCATTACAATCACATCGAACACTTCTCGCAGCTCTGCAAGCGTCAGCCCGGGATGTTTCCAGTGCCATTTTACGTTCTCGCAGACGTGTTTGCCTCGAGTAGATCGTGGATCTGCTTCTCCAATACTTCCAGTTCTGACTGAAGTGCGAAGAAAGATTCATCATCTGCACTCAAAGGTAACGTTAAACACATATCTGAATCATTAGCTATTAGTGTTGTCATAATGAGAACAGTGAGTTAAGCAGTAAAGGCAGTACTAGGAAACTAAAGGCTGGGAATGCTAACAGCCTGAGTGCTAATAGCGAATATTCATATAAAACAGATGTACATGTGCGTTATATGACAATATTTGGTATAAGATACACTTAAGGATACGCTTTACACTCTGAGTTATCAACTTAGAACATAAATCTTAAAATATAACAGGAATAAATGATATATTTAGAAAAGTTTGACGGAGCTCTGTCTCAAACCACACGCTCTCAGCAAACAGGAAGTGATGAGGTTCAGGTGCGGGTGATCAGTTTTTAAAATTACATTCTTAAGGGTGCAATGTGATAATTACAACAATAAAAATCTACAAATGTATTATAAGGTTCGCTACTAATGTGATTGTTGCTACCTGGTAGATCTTCAGCAAGGGCATCCTGTCTTGCGTCAGTGTAATGTTTTGTTAGGTGAGATTGTCCCTTGGCAAGTTTCAGCACATTTGGCAGAACAGCGGTGAAGCAATCTCTAAAGCTAGCACAGAAGCTGATTGTCGAAGGATGAATTTGGTCAACCTCATTAAACAACTGTAGAAAACACATTAACACATCAAATATTTGTACTTCATTAAATATTTTGAGATGTACAATGTAACCTTTTTTGTATATATACAAAATGTCCCATAAATGTTTTCATATCACACTTTGACAAGTAGAGTGCTCCCTACAACATTAAGGTGTTTTCACAATACTTACTCGAGAAGGCATTCTTAAGTATGGGTATTTTTTTAGTACATCGTCCACAGGCATCCCTTCCGTGACTTCACGACATCTCCATGAGAATGTTCGGGCCATGAGCTCTTTGACAGACGATACATCTGGTTGGGTCTTGCTACACTCACTTTGTAGCACCTTCACGTGGGCCTCAACAGACATTAAATCCTCCCCAACACAAATATCCTTTGGCAAAACAACAGAGATAATGCTTAGATGGGGACAAATAATGACAGAGCCAGGTATACGCTAAGGGGCTACATACTGATTGTACAACAATGCAATGTGCTTTAAAGAAAGAAAATAGAAATGAACTACATATACAAAGGGCCTTATTTACAGTCAGTGGCAGCGTAATAAATATCTGTTAAATGTATGTTTTTTAAATATCAATTAGCAATTAGTTAAGAGCAGTTGGTGACCGAACATACCAAATTGAGTTTGGAAAGTGCATAGTAAATCAACAATTTACATTATACTTAATATCCAAGCATCAAATTAAACAAATACATTGTATCCTAAAATGGATTTAACTGCTACCTTTTATTCTCGTGAAGTTAAATTTCTGCAGAGCAAAGACCCAACATTAATACTGTGATTGGCAGCTTCAGGTGTTTTATTACAGTTCACTTGTTACAGTCAGGTGTGGTAATGTGAAAATCACCCATTGTGAGTTACACTGTAGTAGACAGACTTTCATTCAGTGGTAATTGAAGAGTTTCTCACCATCCAGCTGACAAGCAATAGGATTTATTCAGCACTTTAACAAAGAAGATGAGCAGAATATTAAACCTTAGCAGAGTTGATCTGATTGGTTCTGGAGTCCTCATACAAAGAGACTGAAAACAAACAGAATTAATATGTGTTAGAGTAAAGTTTGTGGTATATTGTGTTCAGCTCTGGCAATTCCTAAAGCAAGCATCAAGTCGGCAGAACTTTCAAGAAAGTACCATCTTCTGTTTCTGTATACTGCATTGTAACTTGAACTTAAGTGATGCTTAGGTTGACAAATCTGGGCACCAGTAACAAACTTCAGACCTCACGCATAATGAAAATCCAAAGCAGAATCCAATAGTTTAGTAACCTCGGGGACAAAAACAGAGAGGGAAAGAAAATGTAAACAACTGCTCATTACTCCGACATGAATTGAGTGTCCACGACTAAAGCGATGTGGCTTTAAAGTTTAGGCTACGGTTTATGGATAAATAAGTGGTAGTTGCAGTGTATTTAATGCCTGGTCTCCAACAGCAGACAGGTTTACTCTTCTGTAGATGTACATCTCTTCAGAACATTAAAAACTAAAAGGCACCTGAAGCAACCAATAATAGCCATACAGTTCACACGAGTTACAAGCATGGTTAGTGAATCAGAATCCTTGCATTACTGAGAAAAAGTCATAGCAGACACTAATTTATTGCACACACACAGGGTTGGGTCTTTGGGGGAGAGAGAAATAAATGCACAAATGCAAACTGACAGAACTGTACATTGAAATTTTTCATTAAAGTGATTTCATTTTCTGAGGACTGCAAAAAGTCTTGAATGAATAAAAAACAAATCAAGACCAGAGGGAGCCAGCCACCCCACCACCGTCGCCAAAGCTTTGAGGGAAGAACAGGTGGAGATTGTTCGCTTGATTTTCCTAGCCACACCCACTGACCGGCCATATCAGGAAGAACAGGAGACTCATCACTCACCAAACCTATAAAAACTCCCCAATTACCTACCAGCCCAATAGAAACAACCCCACTTGTTTAGCAAACCTGTAGAAACCTCCAACATGCAAAATCATCCCAAATCTTTCGCATGACATCTCTGCTCGCTCAGACCTGCAGAAACTTACAAAGCCTATTGGAACAGCTCAGTTACTTACCAGATTTATAATATTCTGCCAAATACCTACCAGACCAGCAGTAACGGTCACTCACCAGACCTGCAGAAACATCTCCACTCGCTCACCAGACCTGTTGAATCAGCCAGCCTTGATCACAAGACCTGTACAAACATCTCCACTCACTCACCAGACCTGCAGAAACATCTCCACTCACTTACCGGACCTGCAGAAACCGCTCCGTTAGCTCACCAGACCTGCAGATACACCTCGGCTCGCTCACCAGACTAGCAGAAATATGCCCACTCGCTTACTAGACCTATAGAAGCAGCCACGCTCTCTCTCAAGACCTGTAAAAACACCTCAGCTCACATACCAGACCAAAGTACCGTCTCCGCACGCAAACCAGACCTGTAGAAACCTTGCCACCTGCTCACCAGACCTGCAGAAACCTTGCCACCTGCTCACCAGACTTGCAGAAACCTTGCCACCTGCTCACCAGACCTGCAGAAACCTTGCCACCTGCTCACCAGACTTGCAGAAACCTTGCCACCTGCTCACCAGACCTGCAGGAAATTCCCGACTTACAGAAAATTTCAAATTCAAAAGCCTGTAGGAACATCTCATTTACCAGACTTATGGACCCCTCCCAAATCTTACAAGACCTGTAGATGTAAAGTGCCAACTCAGGCGCACGCAGGAATTCCACCCTTGTGATACACATGTAACCGGCCACACCAACGTTTTATAAAAATACAAAGTTTATTTATACAACAGTTTAAAAACTAAATGTCATTGTATACATGTTGAAGGTAACCAGATATAAATGCTTCAATTCAAGGACTAGGAGTAATGGTATAATATGGCACCCCCTGGCTAAACAGCGATCAAGAAACGGTCGACACACCAATCAGACCAATAGTCATATACAACAGCACCCAATCACACGTGAGATTTACACTTCAAGAGCAAATAGCAAATTTAAGAATGTACTGGTGTAAACACTTCAACATCAACTCCACACATTAGAAATAACGATAGGACAAATTAGTTTGATCAGTCTGTTGGCTTTAAAAAGACTCGCGTAAAAACAATGGAAATATAACCTAGGCGAGCATCCAATATCTCGCTAGAACGAGAGAAGGTTACGTAAGCAAAACGTCATAATTGTATCAAGTTTAAAAGCAGAGTTTCGTCACACACAACCAAAAGTCTCGTCACTCACGACCCAGTCCACTTGGCGCTCGTAGCGCAAAGGAGAAGCGCCCAAGGCGAGGTGATGACAGCGCAACCACACAAGTCCCGGCTCCGGCGATCTCAAGGACACGAGGATCAGCGAGGGAAACCGGAACTGAAATTCCAAACTGTCAGGCAAAGGAAGGCCAATCAGTCCCAAATAAACACGTCAGTGTCACTCTTTCACGAACAATAAGAATACCCACTTCCCTCAATAGAAATGAATAGCGCGCGTTGATTGTTCTCGTGGACCTCTCGCCACCAGGGGTAATGGATATCGTCGTCACTGCGTTGAGTTGAGTTGAATACCCTGAGAAATCGGCACAGAGGCAGTCGCGCTTGTCGCGTAACGGCGTCTCTAACGGTCCGGGCTAAAAGCACCGAAAGGACCTCACGCTGCTCCTTTTATTCAGTAGATCTTCCAATCGCGTTGTACCACTGACTCATCAGTAACATTGGCCACACCTGCAACAAAGACTTACAGATACACATTCACACCTGATAGACATTTATCCACCCTCACCAATGGTGAAACAGTTAGTGTATCCTCCCGTTACATAGAACCATCCCAACTCTCTCATCAGAACCCTCGTCAACAACCCAACTTGTTCACCAGACCTGCAAAAGCATCTCTGCTCACTCAATAGACCTGTAGAAACATTTCACCTGTAGGAATATTCACATCACTCACCATTCCTAGAAACACCCGCAGACCTATAGAAACACCCGCAGACCTGTGGAAACACCCGCAGACCTGTGGAAACACCCGCAGACCTGTGGAAACACCCGCAGACCTGTAGAAACACCCACAGACCTGTAGAAACACCCGCATACCTATAGAAACACCCGCAGACCTATAGAAACACCCGCAGACCTATAGAAACACCCGCAGACCTATAGAAACACCCGCAGACCTGTAGAAACACCCGCAGACCTGTAGAAACACCCGCAGACCTGTAGAAACACCCGCAGACCTGTAGAAACACCCGCAGACCTGTAGAAACACCCGCAAACCTGTAGAAACACCCGCAGACCTGTAGAAACACCCGCAGACCTGTAAAAACACCCGCATACCTATAGAAACACCCGCAGACCTATAGAAACACCCGCAGACCTATAGAAACACCCGCAGACCTATAGAAACACCCGCAGACCTATAGAAACATCCCAATTCCGAGTCGAGTGTCAAGCAATGGTTAGGTCAGAAGGATTCACAAACATTTGCACTCCTCTCGACGACTAACCAAACTATCAAACGAACGTTTCAGTGATGATGCGCGTTTTAAAGCCCACGTTCTGTTTCAATAACCAATCATTATCAGAAGCGTCCATTCAGCCAATGAGCTTTTAGGATCGCTTCAGTGCGTCATTGAAAACGAGTGAAAAGTGGATGTGTGTCACTGGTGGAGGATGTAATACAGGTACGTAATAGGAGAAGCTCCCGCGATGTTTGATAAGTTTGATGAAAAGCGGAAAACTCTCTCACTAACGCCTCTGGGTTAAAGCTGCTATAAAGTTTGTGAGTTTTCACAGATGTCCTATTTAAACCACCATTTGTCTTTACGCAGTCGTGTTTATGTAGCTCTTTTTTTTTGAAATTGCAGCATAAAGGCCGGACAAAATTACACTCAAACATCAGATACATGTAACTCACGATGTAGTGTCAGTAGGGTTTGTTAATCTAAACACAGTCACATTAAACATTACAAACGAGACATTTAAACTTTTGAGGCTGGGGTTTAGTATTTTACAAAAGCCACTGGTAAAAATCGCATAATTCTTCAGGGGAACAAAACCATGGAAAAATGATCTGGACACAATACATTTACATTTAGTCATTTAGCAGACGCTTTTATCCAAAGCGACTTACATAGAGTTAGGGAGCAACAAGCGATATGTCATACAGTAATGACATTGTACAAGAAAATGTAATACAGCACAAGAAAATCATTTCCATCAACAACATTTTCACCAGGTGTTTAGAGCCGTTAAATAAAAACACCAAATGTGGACAAAGAACAGAAAACTATTATCTTGGGTACAATTGTTCAAATAAAAGTTACATTATAAAAACGAATTAAACTGTTTTGAGAGAATAGGAAAATAAATGTAACAAATTGGTAATCGTAGCAAAACATCTATGAAGTATTTTCTATAAGTCATCTGGAAAGATCTGGAGATCTGGACATCTGCTGTGTAACATCTGATGAACGTCCTAGAAAGAGCAGTTTTACATCCATTCTAAATTATGAAAATCTTTCAGATGTAGATGTCTGCCAGATGTTAGTGTTCTATCATGGTTATAGGGCACTTTTTTAAATTTGTTATATATAAAGTATTTCTGTGGCAAGGACCAAACAAAATTCCAAAAAAATAAACAAAAGATCCGTTAAGGTTTCGAAGCACCGTGAAGCGTCTATCGAATCACTACTGTAGACAAGCTATATTAACTACAGTTCCCAGAATTCCTTGCGCAGACTAACCCGGAAATGCCGTCGGTTCTTCCAGATTGAAAGTGCTGTTGTAGAAAATGAGGTAAAACAACCTAAAATGCATGTAGAATTTGATGTACTAATATGACGTTTTATTTGTTGTGATTGTGTGTGTTATAAAACTTTTTCATTTGACTGTGTTGATGTTTCAGCTCGTGTTGTTTCTGTTGTTGTTGATGTTGATGTGACGATCAACGCATTCAGATAAACATACAAACGATTGAAGTCTGTATTTCACTAAACGTCTTAAATCGCTGTTCGAGATGAATTTCTCTGTAATGTTATTGTCCAAAAATACAACACAACAACACAGTAATACATCTAACTTCGTTTAAGAATTTTTAATTTGTGAAATGTCTCTAGTGTCACATATGATCCGACACATACCATTAAATTGCGAAGAAAGTTTTATTTGTTCTCTTGTGTTTATTTCTGTATGATTTGTCTGTATGACAAATGTGATCTTAAATAGTGTGTGTTTGCGTGCGTGCGTGTTTGCGTGCGTCCGTGTGTGTGTCCATTCAGAAGAGCTGTTTCACAGAGATGATCAACAAAATGTTAATTCTGCATCCCTTACGAAAATTCCCCAGGATTAGATTTATAGTAAAAGTTTGATAACCATGATGTACGCTGAATCTTGGTCTGTTGTCAATACTCTTCGCTTTGTGTTGCATAGGTATTGTCGTGTGTGAGCAAGACATGGTGCCGGAACATGGAAAGCAGCAGAAACGTTCTTCGGCCGACAGCGAGGGGGACGGATCCTTTGTGTTTGAAGCCCACGAGGCCTGGAGGGATTTCCACAGTTCCCTGCAACACTTCTATGAGAACGGTGAACTCTGTGACGTCACACTAAAGGTATTCAAGTGCTTACATCAGGATTTCTCTGTGCACTGCACATTATCAAACACACTTGATTAAATGATCCGATCAGTCTGAGTCATCTTCATGAACTGAAGGGTCACTTATTACAATCAACTCTTCATATTTTCCAGTTTTCTTTGCTCAAGTGCATCTTGTGTTTTCATTGAAGGTCGGAAGCAGACTAATTCCATGTCACAAACTAGTTCTTGCCTGCGTTGTTCCATACTTCCGAGCCATGTTCCTCTCAGACATGGCCGAAGCCAAACAGGACCTGATCGAGATACGCGATTTTGACGCAGACGCCATCCAGGACCTGGTGCGCTTCGCGTACTCTTCGCGGCTGACGCTGACGGTGGATAACGTTCAGCCGTTGCTGTATGCGGCGTGTATCCTGCAGGTGGAGCTGATCGCTCGGGCCTGTTGCGAGTACATGAAAGCTCATTTCCATCCCTCCAACTGTCTGGCCGTGCGGACGTTTGCAGAGAGTCACAATAGAGTGGATCTCATGGACATGGCCGACCGTTACGCCAGCGAACATTTCGCCGAAGTGGTGGAGTGTGAAGATTTCGTCAGCGTTTCACCGCAGCACCTGAAGACGCTGCTGGCCTCCAGTGACCTGAACATTCATTCTGAAACTCAAGTGTACAACGCTGCGGTGAAGTGGCTGAAAGCCAACGTCAAGCATCATGAGCTCTGGCTGGATCAGATTCTTTCTCAGGTTAGAATTTTGCTTTGGCAAAGAGGGCGTTTCAGGGAATATGGTCACGCCTGTAGATTGAAAGATCACGCTAGATCGAACGTCTTACTTGCCGAACCTCCCGATTTCTAGAGACATGTTTGAGGATTTAGGTACGTCGCTTGAGGGGTTGAAATGCTGTACACAACCCGCTTGGGCCTCTTGTTTCCATATTCGCTGAAACGCCCTCTTAGTTTCGTGGAGTTACAGTTAAGAGGAGCTTGTCCACTTGAGATGAAACCCGTTACAGGTTTGGTACAAACAATAACATCATACTGTACATCATATATACAGTAGAGCAGAGTTTTCACTTTGGCATATTTCTTTGGGTTTTTTGCTCCTACACAACCTTATGTGGACTAGTCGTTACTGCAACGGCGATTGCTAGCTTGTCTTTTGTCACACAGGTGCGTCTGCCACTGCTGTCGGTAGATTTCCTCACGGCTACTGTGGCTAAAGAAGAAATGATCAAGACCAGTTTGAACTGCAGAGACCTCTTAGATGAAGCTCGCAATTACCACCTGCACCTTAGTAACAAAAGCGTTCCTGACTTTGAGTATTCAATACGCACTACACCCCGCAAACACACGGCAGGTGAGAAACGGCCTGCTTCCTTTCTATCCGCTAACAGAGTCATCTTTAACAGACACATCGTGCCTTTGATAGGTGTGTTATTCTGTGTTGGCGGACGGGGTGGTTCCGGTGACCCATTCCGCAGTATCGAGTGTTACTCCATCACTAAAAACAGCTGGTTCTTTGGCCCTGAAATGAACAGCAGACGCAGACATGTGGGTGTGATATCAGTGGGAGGTAAGAACAACAAATAATAACATTCAACTCTGAAAAGTTACTTTGATTTTTTGCTTTTATCAAAATCCACTTTCATTGCATTAGTTTCTGAGTATGTGTTATCCCTGGGATCCAACCCATGACCTTGACCTTGTTCTTTGGCTTTGGCCTTGATCTTTTTGGTCGCAATTGTACAAAGGCTGGATAAGAAGTACCCTACCAGGAGAAATCTTAGATTCACCTTCTCATTCTCTTTTTTTTTCCACCGTTCGTAAGAATAGACATAAAATTTAAAAAAAACATAAATGCTACTCAAAACGTGATTTTAAATAAATAAAAGCTGTTAAATGTTATCATCTTTAGTGACTTTGCAGAAATGTTCTCTTGTCATTTGGTGTCATTGACTTGAGGTCTCAACCTGAGATGCTTCTGAAACCCTTTTAAAGGAGTTCACATCTATTCTGAGGATTTTAGTGGAAGAACGAAAGTGGATGATGGTTGACACGTTTTGAGTTCAGTTGTGTTTCAGCTCAAGAAGGCTCAGCTCAGATGTTACCAACTGTACATTTACAGTCATTTTATGCATTAACATCTTGTTTTGACTGAAAATACACATGAATCAATCCACAGGGAAGGTTTACGCTGTTGGAGGTCATGACGGCAATGAACATCTTGGGAACATGGAGGTGTTCGATCCACACACAAACAAGTGGATGATGAAGGCATCTATGAATACTAAACGGTACAGTATCACGCAAAAGTCTGACTGTGTGTCTGTCTGGGTGGTTTTAATGTCGTCCTGTGGTTCACTTGTGCATTTGGTGAACGTTAAAGCAGATATAGTTAAAAGTGTTAAGAGCTACAATTGTTTACGTTGTTTCAGAAGGGGGATCGCTTTGGCTGCTCTGGGGGGTCCCATCTACGCTATCGGTGGTCTGGACGATAACTCGTGTTTCAATGATGTTGAACGTTATGACATCGAGTCAGATCGCTGGAGCGCCGTGGCCCCTATGAACACACCCAGAGGAGGCGTCGGTTCTGTGGCTCTCGGGGTATGACACACGCACGACAGTAACAGTAAAGAATGGGTATGACTTGATTTATTACAATACTGACTATACTCACACAATTCTCTTGTTTACAAGCGATTATAAGCATGGAAGAGAAAAATATCTGTTGCTCTATGGTGTCGATACTTCCAATCCATTAGTGTCGGCAAGGTTCTTTGAGTAACATCGGCTCTTTCAGGGATATGTGTATGCAGTCGGCGGAAATGATGGGGTGGCATCACTGTCCAGTGTCGAGCGTTTTGACCCTCATCTGAACAAATGGACAGATGTGCGGGAAATGGGCCAGCGGCGCGCTGGAAACGGCGTCAGTGAACTCAACGGTTGCCTCTATGTCGTTGGTAAACTTTTCGCTCATACTTTATCCTGTAGGTCACATGATGTGTTTGTAAAGCAGACTTGAGTAACGTGTGCGTGTCTGTGAAGGTGGTTTTGATGATAATTCTCCATTGAGCTCAGTGGAGCGCTTCGATCCCAGGATGAACCGATGGCAGTATGTGTCAGAGCTGACCACCCCGAGGGGAGGAGTCGGTGTTGCCACAGTGATGGGCCGGGTTTTTGCTGTGGGTGGGCACAATGGAAACATCTACCTGAATACGGTGGAGGCCTTTGAGCCACGAACAAACAGGTGAGAGAAAGCAGGAACGTTTCATAGGAAGACCAGAAGCCATTTGAATCTGTTGGAAAAAGTTTGTTTGTTTATGTGTGTTCTAGATGGGAGCTGGTGGGCTCTGTGTCTCACTGTCGGGCGGGTGCAGGCGTTGCGGTCTGCTCCACTCACATCAGTCAGATTCGAGACATTGGCCAGGGCTCCAGTAATGTGGCCGACTGCATGTAGCCACAATGTCACATCACACGGTTTAACTTAACACTAAATGAAAAGCAAACACTGGACGTTCAAATATCTTGTGTTGTGTTTTTATTTCATCACTCTTACTGGAAACTAACTTTCATTGTGATTTTATTGCTTTTGAGTTTGTCTAGCTTTATAAGTGTGTTTAGCTGCTAAATGTCTTTCTCTTCTGTAAGATGACATTAGTTTAATAGACAGTGATTTCGGACTACTTGTGGAAATCGTTTTTTCATGTATGTAGCAGTTGACATCAGATAAAAGCGCAAAAACTACTTTGTGACGATCACTTTGTAATGACAGGTGTTTTTTTGCGTCTGTACAATCACAGAATCACACAATGAGAGACACAAGCAAAGCATGTGCAGTTAGGGTAATGCAGGGTAAACAATCCGGTTCCTGAAAAGTTTCTTTCCAAACACAATCTAACTCACCTGCCTGTGATTTTCAGCTCAAAGGTGAAACTATGATTGGCTGATTCAGGCTGGTTTTATTCAGGTTGTGTCTATGATCTGCAAGAATATAAAGCTCCAGGAGCAAGACTGAGCACCACAGTAATGTGGACAAAATCTCAGAACGTTTTCTTGCAATAGAGACACTACAAAAATGCTAGACTGGTTTTTGTGTCAGTCAAAGATGTGTGGGGGGGAAGAATCTCCTGCTTTTCATTGCCAAGCTAGATCTGCAAACTGAAATAGAAGCTCAGACATGTGCTTTTATATGTTGCTTTTGTAAAGGTGTTGTACATGTTTCTCCTTCATAAAATTTCCTTCAAACTACAAATATTTTTTCTTTTTTATAATGTATGCAGTTTTCTTTGAGCGTGTTAATCTTATTTGAAACAGACTTTGAATTCTGCATAAAATATTTGGTATCTTTATATTGTCATTCTGAGACATTAGGAAAAACATCTGAACAATGAATATTGAAATGTGTTTCTGCATTAAACGATGGTCACAGATGGTAAAGGCAACAATAAGAGAGAGAGAGAGAGAGAGAGAGAGAGAATCTGATATGAGCTCTTCTGAACTATGACAAATATTGTTTTCAAACTTGTGTGAATTTCTTATGAAATTCATTCACACATGTGTACATGTACTGTTTTGTTTATGAGATTATTTATTTCAATCAGAATATTTTTCATTCACATTTTAACAATTAAATAAAGTAGCAAATCAAATATGTTCTCTTTTTTTCCCTCGTGATACAAACATCATAGATCATTTGAATGTATATGATACTTTCAGAACCAAAGTTTCAAGAAATCGTTTACTGTTAGACTGTGAATGTATTTTCTTGAAGTTAATTTATCTAGTGGATTATTTAAATGAATTGTAAAACCACTGACAGTGATGGCCCGTTTGGGGCATCCAGAAAGGCAAGAAATCTGGGAGTAGTGATAGATGATCAGCTTAACTTCATAGATCAAGTTGCCAGCACCGCCCGGTCCTGTAGATTCATCCTCTACAATATTAGGAAAATTAGACCCTTCCTATCAGAGCATGCTACGCAGGTCCTCGTACAGGCTCTTGTCCTGTCCAGACTGGACTACTGGGTGGACTTCCAGCTTGCACAACCAAACCTCTACAGATGATCCAGAATGCTGTGGCAAGAGTTATCTTTAATGTACCGAAGAGAGCACACGTTACTCCTCTACTCATTAAGCTACATTGGCTCCCTAAAATCGCTTGCATCAAATTCATAGCTCTGCTCCTGGCCTACAAGACCACCACTGGTTTGGCACCACCTTATCTTCACTCACTAATGCAGACATATGTACCCGCCAGATCCCTACGCTCTGCAAATAAACGACGTCTTGTGGTGTCATCCCATAAAGATAAAAAATCTCTCTCACGTACCTTCTCAGGATCTGTTCCTCCTATGTGGAATGATCTGCCTGCTGCTACAAGATCTGCAGATTCTGTAGCCATCTTTAAGAAACGCCTGAAAACGCATCTCTTCCGTCAACACCTGACTGATCAGATCTGACTTCTATTTCTTCTCTACTCTTAAAAAAAAATATATATATATATACTATATATATATATATATATATATATATGCTTTGTATACTGTGTTAGGTTCTATGAGGCAAATTCTTTTTTTGATTGCACTTATGCTTTTGTTGTACGTATGCTGTCCCAATTCCTTCCATTGCCTAACCCACCTGTAAGACGCTTTGGATAAAAGCATCTGCTAAATGACTAAAGTAAATGTAAATGATAAATAATTGGAATTTTGTATTTGCTTTTTTTATTGTTTACTTGACCTTTGTCATTGTAAAAAAGGTTAAAGAGTGACAACGCAGATCTTATTTAAAAGATATGATCCTGAAATATGTGCTGCCATAATGAAATAACCTTTATTGGACTTTACATTTTAAAGGGATAGTTCACCCAAAATAAAAAGTCATTTACTCACCCTCTTATTGTTTCAAACCTGTGTGACTTTTCTTTGTTCTGCAGAACACAAAAGAAGATATTTTTGAAGAATTTTATTAACCGAACAGCGGTGGCAGCCAATGACTGCTATTGTATGGACACAAACGTTATGCAAGTGAAAGAGCTGCCCTCCCTGTTCGGTCAACAACATTTTTTAAAATATCTTCTTTTGTGTTCTGCTGAAGAAAGAATCTCATACAGGTTTGACATGACAAGAGGGTGAGTGAATGATGACAGAATTTAAATTTTTGGGTGAACTGTCACTTTAAGTATGTTCGTGGTGTTTAACATTTTTAATGTAATTCTTATCTTTCTCAAGCCCAGCAGATATTGTGTGGAATCAAGAGAGTGGTTTTAAACTAAATCAATCATATCCAATATTTAGAAAAAACTTCCTCAAGGTGGTCAACTTTACTCAACTTAATTTTTATAGGGTCAGGGTTACAATTTTCATTGTTACATACTTATTAGTCATACTTATCTTGGTATATTCAATCATATATTTCCCAGCTGGTCACATTTTCCGTGAGGTAAACTCAATATGTTCTGGGGGTTTAGAAGGGATTTAATGAATTCCTCATCATTTTAATCAACAATTACATAATGAAATATCTGTGAAACAACAATTCATACTATTTTAATTGTGCACTTTTTGTCCATCAAATTAAAAGGCTGGTTGTTGACTTTCTTGGTATGTTTTCTTTAGCTATTGGCCGAGCATTCACTTATAAACACATGTAACTTTTTCACTGCTGTAAAGTTAGAAATGTCAGTTATTCAGTATGTTTGTGTAAAATATTTTAATGGTGTGTTTTGCAGCATCAGGTGATTTGATGTTTTATTGTTGAATCTTTGGACTCTGATGGTGAAGAAAAGAAACTCAAGTGTAGGATGATGTTCAGATTTCTGGAGGACAGACGTTGTGTGCGTACAGCAGGAATGCGAGGAAACTAAAACCATTAAGGGACGATTTAGAAGCTGACAGTCTGAAGTACTCCAGGATAAGAGCTCAGTTTATGTACATGAACACATACATGAAGCTTTGAAAGAACAGTACAGAATGTTTTTTTTGTTCTGCATCCTCTTTGGTCTCATCCACTCTGGTAAGTTCATTTATTTCTAGTGTTTCATGTCATGATGCAGGCAGACAAGTGCAAAGTTTAAACAGGCAAAGTGCACAGAAAGACAGTTCATTTTATACACAGTAGATATTTACATGGACACATTTTGCAGACGTTTTATCCAAAGCAATTTACATGGTATTATACTATACACTTATTTCTGAGTATAATGTGCAATCCCGGGCATCAAACCCATGACCTTGCCGTTGCTAGCTCCTTCTTCTAACCACTGAGCTACAAGTGCACATGTATAATTGGTCAAACATAAACATAACAAAGCACATAGTGCAGATGTTGAGATTAGATCGACCTCATCACGACATCACAGATTGTGAGATATTTGAATTGATGCCTGGACAGAATGTTTTCTTCAGAAAGTTTTACTATAACCCGTGTGATGTTTATGATATGAGTATATTGACCTTGTGCAGTCAAACATTAGCAGTTCATGTGACCCCAATGTTTCGCCTTTACATCTTTGTCATGGGACTTTTATGATCCTGCACAAGTGGACTGCACTTAACACACAATATTAAACGCAGTGAAGAAATGTGCATGATTTCAATGGGCGCATCAATTCAATTTAGTTTTATTTATATAGCGCATTTCATTGTTGCAAAGCAGCTTGATAAACATCATAATTAAAAAAAGTGAAAATTAAAGGCATTATATTAGGATACATGGAATTATTGTAAGTGTTCCTCGATGCAATGTCCACTGATGATATTTGGATTCCTGATAGAAAAGCTTCATTGCTGTGGGTTAGGGTTATGAACAAGCTATTCATTTACATGTCAATTTCAGGCTTTGGTCAATGTGAGAAGGGCTGGAGACCGTATGAAGAGAGATGTTACTTCTTCTCCTCTGATATGAAGTCTTGGCATGATGCTTTGGAGGATTGCGTCAGTAAAGGCAGTAATCTGATGAGCATCCAGGACCTTCATGAGCGGGTGAGCACAATCACAGTGTAAACATTTATTTGAACCCATGCAGGAGAGAAAACAGACATCTTTCAAGTCTATGGTGTGTTGTGTTCAGACGTGGGTGCGCACACAGATCGGAACTTCTATCTTCTGGATCGGGCTGAATGACGTGGCATCAGAAGGAAACTGGGAATGGAGTGACGGAAGGGTTTACTACCCCTACCTGGCGTAAGACACAATAAGACCAAACTCACAGTTATACACATCAGATTCTCCATTTCAAAAGTTTTTTTGTTTTTGTTGAGGTGTCAGTTATCATTCTGCCTCTTAGCTCTCTGGATGTGTGTGACTTTACATAATATAGTAAAGTGCGCATGTGTGTGTATGTGTGTGTGTAGATACTGGAGGGAAGGCCAACCTGATAACTGGGCTGATAATGAAGATTGTGGGCAAGTTCTGGGTTCCAATCAAGGCAGATGGAATGATGAAGTCTGTACAGCCAGACGACAGTATATTTGTAAACGACCTAACCGTACGTATAAAGCATTTCAGAAGAAGGTGTGTATAATAAAGAAATCTCTTCAACCTTTCATATATTTTTAATCATATTTTCTGGGTCTCCAGCTAACCCGACGCCACTCTGCGACACTGGAAATGGCTGGGAACCCTTTGGTTCAAACTGCTACAAGCGGAGGGCGGGGCTTAAGAAGAGCTGGGCGGCGGCCCGCAGTGACTGTGTCAGAGAGGGTGGAGACTTAGTGTCAATCACATCTTCTGAAGAGGAGCAGTATGTCACGGGCCGACTGGATCCGTCTTCTTTTGACCTCTGGATTGGCTTTTCTACCCTGGTGACAGCCACTATTAGTTCATCACCTCTGCATGTTTTAAACAGAATTTAGTTTGGGCCTTTCGTTTTCTTTCTCTGTCACTTAAAAACTGTCTGCCTGCCTGCCTGCTCTTCCTATTATCTCCAGACAGAAAAGGAAAACAGGTCATTCATTCACTGTTACTGTGCCTGCCTCATTTTCACAGAAATGCACAACTCTGTCCTGCCAAATACAACCAAATGGCACCACCTTCACCTGGTCTGACGCAAGTACGTCTACTTATACAAACTGGAAAGAGGGACAACCAGACCTGATGTAAGAAAAACATTCCTAGTGTATGAAACCAACCATCTGCTTAGTTGCTAAAGTCTGGCTTCACTGTTGCTTTGTGTGACAGTAAAAAAATATGTTTTTTTAAACAGCGACAAACAGACTGGTGTGTGTACTGCTGTGATCAAAGACGCAGGAGAGGACTATGGGAAATGGAGAACACACGTGTGCCGTTATGAGAGACCGTACATGTGCAAGAGAGCTTTGAACAGTTAGAGACATATGACATATATTTATATACATCTTTTTTTCGTTTGTTTAGTCTTCTCAGTATTCATGTGTGAAGATAAATCCATGACATGTTTCATTCTTAACAGTGTCTCTTCTGTTTTTCAGCAATTTGTCCTGCTGGATGGTTGAGTTTCGCTGGTAACTGTTACTGGTTGGTCAGTAATCGCAACCTCTTGACCAGCTGGTATCTTGCTCAGACGCAGTGCTTTAACATGGGTGCAAACCTAGTGACCATCAAGAAGTGAGACTGGAATCAAGAGACGTTTCATTTTGCAATGTAATCTGTAAAATGTTTTTTGTTCATTGAACATCTTTGTTTTTTCCCCCAACTTGTAGTGAAGAGGAGCAGTTCTTCATTAATGCGCAGCTACCTGATTTTCATCAGGCAGAGTTACCTGATCTGTGGATTGGCGCTTCAGGTGAGTGTCCATACAGTAATTATTTAATTTGATTATAATGTATTCCTTAGCACGTTTCACAATTCTGAGAAAACCCATTTCAGCAGTAGAGACACAGGACAAAACCCTGTACGTTTAAAAAAACAGGACAATGATAAAAAAGGATTATGTGCCTCAACACTCGTCAAACATCTGCTTGTCTGGTTTTGTCTGTCTTTGACATCAGATAAAGACCAAGATGGCACCTTTAGGTGGGTGGACCAAACCGCGATTGCGTTTTCAAACTGGAGCCCAAATTTCCCCCAAAACACAGCAAAGCAGTGGGACTGTGGCCAGATTTACACTGGTGAGATGTTTTAATTGGTCTACTCGATGCAGAGTGACAGTTTGTTCCAACATTCTTACAGACCAGCTGTCGTTTCTCACCACAGGGAACTATGCTGGGAAATGGGAAACCACAAACTGCTTTAAAAATCTCGGCTATATCTGTAAGATGCCTGGAGGTCAGAACGTGAAGCCCACGGCGGCTCCAGGTGAAACTTCCCTCAAACTCTCCCAACAAAAATATCACTGTGTGTTTAACACGATCTCAATGTTAGGGAAGGGTGTGTGTATAAGGCTCATTGGAAGAGGATTGATTGACCGTAGCGAATGTGTCCGATAACATGTAACATATGTTCCCTTGCAGACTCGCACTGTGATGAAGGTTACCTGCTCTTTGGTGAACATTGCTATCACTTTGAGTCGGAATCCGTCAAGACGTGGCAGGAGGCGGAGAGTTACTGTGTGGCTCAGAATGGACATCTGGTTAGCTTCCACAACCAAGAGACCATCAGTTTTCTGACAGGTGAGACAGCGGGTCCCTACACATACCACCCTAACCATAAATACATTCTGCTGTCTAAAAAGACAGCATAAATGGTTATTAAATTTCGTTGATCTTATATTTAGTCTTTTTAAGAATACACTACGAGTGAGCGATAATAGTGATATATTATATAGGCCCTCAGGGGGGGGTTATAGAAGAATGTGCCGTACATAATAAAGCATTGTGTGTTTTCTCACAGCTCACATGAGCAGAAGTTCCTGGGTGGGTCTCAATGACATCGACAGAGAGGGAACCTTTGTGTGGACGGACGGGACTCAAATTGTAAGTTGTTGACTTGAACATTATGTCGTCATTTCATTTGGTATTTCAAGATCATCTTGAAAACATTCAGTTGTCAAACAATTCAAGTTCAAATCAGTAATGAATGAATTCTGTCTGTAGGACTTTCTACCCTGGGAACCAACCCAGCCTGATAACTGGCAGGGGAACGAAGATTGTGTCCACATTCGAGGAACAGAACATCATGATACGGGAAAACTCAATGATCTTCCCTGCACGGCCACATATCCTTTCATCTGCCAGAAGGGTTGGAATCTGAGCATCTTTATTATTCACAGATTCACTGCACTAGTTACACTAGTTGACTAACTTTCGTGTCAATTATTAATTTCTTTCATTTGCTTTCTGCAATCTTGATTTATTGTCTTGTTTTAGCAAAAGGTCAAGGACCACCAGCTCCACCAACAGCTGGTCCAGGTACAAAATATTAAGTTATTTATGCTGGTAACTTGTCAAACAATTCTTAGCAAACGTTGACTAAGGTCCCTGACAACATGATAGGGATTCAACGATGACAGAAGTTACATCTGACTTACATTAGTTGTTCCCTCTCAGGCTGGAACCAGAAATGCGGCTCGTGGGTCGCTGATCCATTCAATGACCTCTGCTATCTGTTCACTACTCTGTCTATGAGAAACTGGGCAGACGCTCGGGCAGATTGTTTACATCAGGGTGGAGATCTGATCAGCATCACAGAGCCCTTTGAGCAAGGCTTCATTCAGGGTTAGTATTCAATCACAGATCACTCCTACCAAGCTGTTGAATGATTAACACCACCATTGTGTGGACCCTTTCGAGGATCTCGTTGATGTTTTGGTTTGACTGACAGCTCAAATCCAGACAGTTCCCACTGGAGTTTCTCTGTGGATGGGCGCTCATGACTCCCTCACAGAGGGGGGCTGGACGTGGACGGATGGCTCCCCGTTCCGCTATATAAACTGGGCTGCAGGTGAGACAAGAAACCACATCATGACTCTCAAACTATTTGTCAAATGAGCGTTTGGTTCCAAATTGAATAGAATCAAGACAAGCGTCTCTTCATTTACTCTTAAAGGAAACCCAGATGATTACTTTGGTGAAGACTGCCTGTCCATTTTAATCAGCTCTGGATCCTGGAACGACGATAACTGTGACAATAAGAGAGGATATATCTGCAAGCGTCGTGGTACATTTCTATACATCTTTAATGAATCATGCAGTATTTACTGCAGTGACTTCTGAAGAAATGCCATTTTGTTCTTTTCAGGAAACACGCCCGAACCTCCACCGCCACATGATGGTATGTTACATTTGACTTGTTTGACTATTGAATGTTCTGCTCTTGACTTTCTGAGCGTTTGTTTGTATTTTGTGTTTTGTCCTGCTGCAGGCTTCTTCACAGCGTACACTTGTCAGGACTCTAGCATGGTCCTTCATTGCCCCACCAACAGCATCATCAACATCCAGTCGGCCTTTTACGGTCGCCGCAGTGACAAAATCTGTCCCTATGGAGATGGAGCCTCTGGTAAACCCCCACACTGACACCAGACGGGAGAACGTTTGCATTCTTCTGATGAATAACTGATGTTTTGACTTGATGTTCGTACTGTAGGCACCTGCACTGTTGATGGCACGTTGCCTATGGCCAGGAAGAGCTGTGACAACCGAGTTTTCTGTTTTCTGTTCGCACACAAGGACAATGACCCCTGCCCCACCATCTTTAAGTACCTGGAAGTGGTTTATAGCTGTGAACAAAACGGTGAGCAAAAAAATGTCAAGTAATCTCCTGCCTACTCGATGTAGTTTCACACGCACAACACATAATTTATTTGTAGGCATTCTTTCAATTGAATTATTTTCATTTAGGGTTAGGGTTTAACACATGCAATGCTGACCACATGCACAGATATTCAGAAGAACAATGTGCATGCCCAGTTGCATATTACGTTTTTTTTAAATATACAAAACAAACAATGCACATTTTCATTCACGTTTCAGGCATTTCAGGTGTACATTGTAGATGTTTTAGATAAAAAAAAGACTCACAGGTGCATTGATCATACAAAATCTCACACTGTTCGCTGATGCTTTGCTGGTTACCCTAAGCTCACATCATCCTGTTGTGTTGAATAAAAACAAGATGAACCTGTAAATGTGTGTGTTGTTTTCAGTTTGTGTGAGGGGTCTAGGAGTGGAAGATGGAAACATCACTAACTCGATGCTCTCTGGCTCATCGTCTCTCAGCGGGAAAGGACCAGATAAAGGTCGTCTGAATGGAAACTCCTGCTGGATGCCCTCCAGCTCTGGTCAGAAGATTTTTGTTTTTCCACACCCAGTGAATATATTGATCAAATGTAAAGTCTGAACGCAATGTAAGTATTTCTTCTGCCTATGTTCAATCTCACACTTTACGTCTTAGCTAATTCCTGGATTCAGGTGAATGTGGGTCAGCTGAAGAAGGTCACAGGTGTCGTAGTTCAAGGCTGCCCAGCGTCAGATAACTGGATTACTAAATTTAAGATCCAGAGCAGCACAGACGGTGTCACATGGACAGATTACACCAGTGATGGAGGGGTGAGTACTTCCATTGTTTTCAAATCAGGCAAATCATATCTGATGTCCTCCAAAACTCACAAACCATTGTTTTCCATTGAAAGTCTAACATAATCTGAAACAATTAGGAACCAGTGAGGTCCGTTTCACTAGTGACTTTAATGTATATATATATATGCACCGTATAGGTCTATATGCTGTGTGTTAGTGAGATATTTTAATAGGGTCAGGCTCATAGGGAACAGGCAAATGGGCTGCGTTTCCACTTGTGTTATTAAAAGAAAGATCCTGCAAGTTGAGTGATAAATGAACTGTCACAGGAATATCCAGGTTCTGTGGACAGAAGTACTCCAGAAACACGGCTGTTGGGGACACCGATATCAGCGCAGTACATCCGGCTTCTTCCGCTGGAGTGGAATGATCAAGTAGGATTGCGACTGGATATTCTTGGCTGCCTACCCGACTGTGAGTTTTAAAAGTTCTTCAAATAATCTGGTACATTTCTTAAAAAATGGGAACATGGTTTTATTTATTTACTTTTTTACACAGATGCTGTTTCTTGCAGCGCAAAGCCCAACCTGAACCACGCAGTTGACAGAATGACGTAAATTTATATTCTTTGCATACTACTGTTTATGGTCTTGAATATCTGGGATTTTGTCTGATGTATACGATCATTTTCTAATCTAATCTAAATGTCTCAGTGGAAAATCTTTGCTGGTGTGAAGTTTTTTTTTAATAGATTTCCTTAAACCTCTGTGTTTTGGGTTCTATGTATGTTTTAGCGTTCACTGTCCTGCTGGTTGTGCCAGAGAGCCACATACTGTGTACGGGACAGACATGTATCGTGGGGTAAGTGTAGAATAAATAAAAACAAAGGTTAGTTGTACACATGAATCATTTGTGAAAATGTTTGTGTAGGATTCTAATATCTGCGCTGCTGCCATTCATGCTGGTGTGGTTCTGAATGACATTGGAGGCGACTGCACCCTTCTCAAAGCTCCGGGTCAGAGCTTTTACACTGGATCCACCAAAAACGGAATTGTATCTAGACAGTAAGTTTCACTTGAAATGAGAAGAAAACAAAAACTGTACAGTGTGCTGTCACGCATCAGATTGAATAGTGTTTTTTGACATGTCTCAGGTTCGACGGGGTCTACTCTGTGTCTTACCAGTTAGCCGATGGTGGTGAGAATGAATGTTCTTAACTTACCACAACAGTGTTAACTACTGCAATCACAGATGAGACTCTTGACAATAACAGCCTCTCTCTCTCTCTCTCTCTCTCTCTCTTTTTTTAGAGCTCAGATGTTCTGGTCTAGACTGGTATGAGTTCGGGGAATTCTGCTATAAGCCATTTGCAGAAATGAAAACATGGCATGAAGCTCGTACAGCCTGCAGGCGTTTGGGAGCTGATCTGGTGTCAGTCATGTCCATTACAGAACAAAGCTGGCTAGAGAGCTACCTCTACATGGGTACTTTGTATGTGTGTGAGTGTGTGTGAGTGCGTGTGTGTGTGTGCACGTGTCTATTCTCTTTTAATAATTTCCTGTCCAACAGCCACCAGCGACGTGTGGATTGGTCTGAACGATCTGAGCTTCTCAGGTTTGTTCTCTTGGTCTGATCATCATGAAGTCACATTCACACACTGGGCTCCCGGAGAACCCAACAATCACCTGGGCTTCAGTGAGGACTGTGTGGAAATGTTCTATCAGGTATCTCAGCGTTACTAGCAGACATTTCGTTTGCAATACAGGATAATTCGTGATGTTTGATATGTTTTTGGTAGACGGGTCGATGGAACGATGTGACTTGCACAGAGTTAAACACGTACATCTGTAAAATGCCTAAAGGTCACTATCCTCTGCCATCAGTCAAGCCAACGATTTACGGTTGTCCACAGGTCAGTCTGCATGAAACCTAAAGATCCTTTCTCTTCTCAACGGTGTGAATGCATTCTAAAATTATTTTGTTTCGCAGGGATGGGATGTGTTTGAGTATTCTTGTTATTGGTTTGAAGAAACGGCTAGAACCCGTGAAGAGGCAAAAGCATTCTGTGGGAGTCAAAACGGCACGCTGCTGCACATCATGGACCTGTGAGTGATGTCACTTAAACTTGTGCCAGTAAAGATCTAGCACAAACAGTTCCAACGAGTGAGCTAACTCGGTTCCATTGACCTCTGCAGGTACGAACAGGCTCATTTCACAGCCCTGATTGGCCGGTACTCTGGTGACTGGTGGATCGGCCTGCGTGCCAGAGGAGGAGTCGCTGGTGTCGACTATTACTGGGACAGTGATGCTTTAATAACTTACACCCACTGGGACCGCAACCAGCCAGGTATTTTACTTGCTTAAAGGGATGAAACATGAGCCCATCTGAGGCTTTCAGTACTCATCGTTTCATTGTGGGTGTGTTCTCTAGATAACCACGCTGGATCGTGTGTCACTATGACAACGACACCACTGGCAGGATTCTGGAAAAATAAGGAGTGTGAAGGATCCTTCCCATTTGTGTGCGAAGCTCCTCGTAATGGTGTGGCTCCGCCCACACGACCTCCGACTCCGCCTCCAGCCACAGGATGTGAGAGCGGTTGGACTGCAGAACCTCACTTCAGGAACTGCTACCGAGTGAGAATATTAAGATCTCCGGTGTACTCCTGAAAGAATGCATTCGTTAAAGTGTGTGGTGTGTTTTGTGTAGGTCTTATGGGGTTTTTGGTTTCTTGTCATGCTCGCAGAGGCCTGTGGACAAACATTAGGGACATTAAAGAAACTACACTATGATTTACTGATAAGCTGCTCTGAAATGTTGCATTCAAACTGTGAAGAAGAGGGCTACACACATTCCTTGACGTGTGATACAGTATTTGTGTTTTGTGGTGTTGTAGTTGTTCACTGTAGACTTTGCACTGAAGAAGAGCTGGCAGGGGGCCCGAGAAGACTGCCGTGCCCGTGGGGCAGATCTGGTCAGCGTCCATAACCCTGGAGAAGAAATCTTCCTGTCCAAATACTCGAAGGGAAAAACCAAGTGGATTGGTTTGAGTCTCAACCCTGTAGAAGGAGGTCTGTGTGTCACCAAATGAGAATCACTACTGATTTTGCAAATCCTTCTTACATTTGTTTTGACCTGTGATGTTTGGTAAACGTTGGCAAGAGGATATTAATACCTAGATAAGATTAGGGTTTAGAGTAAGGGTTAATTGTTTGATAAGAAAAATCTTACGCTGAATCAACTACATATAACACAATTTTTCAAGTTGTCAATCAATTCTATCCAACAGAAAGAAGCTCAATTCTTGAAATTTGTTTGAAAAAAATAAAAGGATTTATCAATAATTGAATAGCTGATTGTACACACGTGTGTTGAGATGTAAGTGATATATATAAAAGAGAATGTGAAACACTGAAGAAGGTCATATGTGAACGAAACAATTGTTGATTACAAACATGCACTGATCATGTTTTTTGGAGACATACCAAACTAATGGTCTGATTCTCAAACATATCTGAAACCATTCCTGTCCAAGGTTACCACTGGAGTGACGGTACGCCAGTCAGCCACACAAACTGGGGTCACAATGAGCCAAACAATCACGGTGGGCGAGAAAACTGTGTGGAGATGGTGACCACAGAGAACGGGACGTCCTGGTGGAACGACCTGAATTGTGATGCCCATCAGGACTGGATTTGCATGATTGCAAAAGGAAAGAAACCAATTATACCCCCAGAACCACCGTCCCCTGTACCAGGTGACTGCCGAAAGGGTCATGTATTTAAAATCTCGTACATTCAATCACATTTAAATAGATTGGATATTGCATTGCTTAAAACGTGTCTTCATTGTAAGAACGTGAAGAAGCAAATACCCTTGAACAAAATGCTTTGTTTGTACTGCGTTGATTTGGTAGTTTGTTTCTTAACTTACTCTTTCAGCTCCTGAATGTGGATCAAACCCTGGCTGGAGGAAGAACAATGGAATCTGTTATTACTATAATGACACAGATATCGTTGACTTTCACATGGCCATCGTGAGATGTTATGAGGAGAAAGCTCAGCTGGTCTCCATTGCTGATGAAGCCGAGCAGTCGTACGTGGTCAGTCTGGTAGGTGACGTCTGTCCCAACACGGCGGCAGAGACATGCAGTCAGATTTATGTCGGTGTCCTAACACTTTGTCTGGTGTTTATAGGTCGGCACCGGTCAGGTGGCTGCGGTGTGGATTGGCATGAGAATGTTTGGGGTTGCAGGTGGAGAATATATGTAGGTATAGATATTTTGTCCAGAAAGGTCTGTGGTAAGAGTTGCTGTGATTCACTTGTGTTTTTGCGTGGATTTGGAGGTGGCTGGATCTCTCGCCAGTGACATATGTCAACTGGGGACCTGGAGAACCCAATGATGCCAACGGAGAAGAACAATGTGTGGAGATGAACAGATATCCAGGTGCGTATGTACCTCCAGGAGTGGCCAATCTTCTGTCCGCTGTAGAGCTTAGAGTGAACAGGCTCTGACATGTTTGGTTGCTGAATAGGTTCATGGAATGATGCAAACTGTGGGCGGGCTAACGGCGGTTATGTGTGTAAGAAGTATCCAGGAAACGTCCACACGCCTCCCCCACCAACAGCATCATGGGAGGGAAACTGCCCCGAAGGTACACTTCAACGACATACGTGAATCTCTGAGCTCACAGGCTTCAATCAAATATTTTGGATCAAAACCAATGATGATTCCACATCCACGTCTAAGTCAATCTGGCAAATATGAAATTATTTCTTTTTTTTTACAGGATGGATGAAATTCCGCAACAAATGCTACATCTTCAAAGGGAGTCAGAAACATCAGACAGAGATCAAGGCAAACTGGACGTTCGCACGCAATTGGTGCAGACAACAAAATGGAGATCTGGCCGTCATTGACGATCAAAATGAAAACGGTATTCCCTCAATTTAAAATGTTAACTCACAGTCCAGTGTTATCTCATCTTTGTTTATTCAAAGTCAAAATCAAAGTCTGCTTTATTTGTCAATTCTGCCACATTGTACAGTACATACAGTACATACAGTACATATAGAGGATTGAAATTGCATTACTCTCAGACCCATGGTGGGTACAAATAACACTTGAACAGACTAAAAAATATATATAAAACAATACAGATAAATACATATATATAATACAGATTATACATATATGTCAAATACAACTATTAAAAGCAGGGATATTAAAAAAATAATTGAGAAGATTAAATTACATTATTAGGTAATGGGAGATAGAGTGCAAACCAGTGAAATATACAACAGTGCGGATGTGAGGTAGTGCACAGAGGTTATTAGTCTGTTTAAAGTGACAAGAGAGCAGGCTTGTTTAACCTGTTAAAAGAGTTAGTTAAACAGGGGCAGACCGAAGCTGAATGAGGTCGTGAGCAGTCCAGGGCTGCATAAAGTGACTGGTGCGGTTCAGTGTATGTTGTGGGGGGGGGGTGAGAGGACCTTCGGATGAGGTCAGAGTTCAGTGGTGCATGGGGCAAGAGAGGGGGCAGGAGTTAAGCTTCATGACTGCCCTGTGGATGAAGTTCTCGTTTAGTCAGCTGGTCCTGACCTCAAGACTCCGCTGTCTCCTCCCTGATGGCAGCAGCCTGAAGAAGCTGTGTGTCGGTGGGGGTGGGATCACCTGCAATGCAGAGGGCTCTGTGGGTGAGACGGGTTCCATAAATGTCCTGGTGGGGGGGGGGAGACACCAATAATCTTGTATTTGTATTCAGTATTGTGATATGCTGTTTATTATTGATTCTGATCGCATGCGTGATGTGTTGACCATTCTCTCTCATCAGATTATGTAGGTAGTTACCTCAGAGATCTGCTTAACCCTGTTTGGATCGGTTTATCTGATACACTGCATGAAGGGAAATTTGCGTGGAGTGATGGACATAGTCCAGTTCTGTACACAAACTGGGCCGACAAGGAGCCAAACAACGTTGATGGGCAGGTAAGAAATACTTTATGGGATTCCAGACAGTAAAAGTATGCTGTACAAGGAACATTTGAATTACTATTGTAACAATAATATAATGCATAATAAAAAAATGCTCGACACATGTTAAAGTAACTGCGTTGTTTCTATCGCGGATATGCCCTTTTTCTAGGAACACTGTACAGAAATATCCCACAATCACCTTATCACGGGCCTCTGGAACGATGAGAAATGCAACCTAGAGCGAGGATGGGTGTGCTCCAGAAAGAAATGTACTTCAATCTTTATTTGACTCTAATACAAATCTACTGCAGTGCTCTCTAGATTGACGTCAACTTTAATTCAGACCGACTAGTAAAACCTCAGTCAAGTCAAACTTTGTGCTATCAGTGACACTCTGAAGTCTGACCTCAGCACTTTCATGTTTCATCCATGGGTCCAGACTTCATATAATGTTCTTCCAGAACTTTAAAAGCACATAGTCAATTCTTTGACAGCAACATTGTATACATTTCACTGTTATGTAATGTCTAACCTTTCTTCTGCGGAACACAGAAAGAAGATATTTCAAAGAACGAAACAACATTGAACCCAGTTGACTTCCATTGTATGCCCACAAAACCACTGAGACATTTCTCACAGTAGTGTTTCACTAAAGAAAGCCTCACATACAGGTTTACAAGCACATGAGGGGTAATAAATGATGGGTAGATTGAAGGATGATTGCGACTATACTTAAGATGTCAGATTAATGGGAAAAGCATGTTAGCACTACTGATGAGTGTTAAAGATCCTGGTGCGTTATGTTCAAATCTCCGTGGATGTCTTGTTTTTTTTCCACAGCAAGCAGCATTCCTGTCCCTCCGCCCACCCGCAGCCCGTGTCCATCGGGATACATCTCTTGGTACAACAACTGTTACAAACTTATTTCCGAGGCCAAAGCGTGGGATGAAGCTCATCAGGGCTGTGTGAAGGAGGGTGGAAATCTGGCTAGCGTGGATATAAGTTACGACCAGGCTTTTATTTCTGGAGTCGTCCAGCAGGGAAAGACAGATGCCTGGATCGGACTCAGACGACTGGTTAAGTATCAAACTCTGCTTTGGGTTTCATTGGCGAAGAATTCAATACTTTAATGTCATTGTCACAAGATAACAATGAATTTATTTTCGAGCATCAAACATCAAACACTGCATAGTAATGAAACACAAATAGTAGTGCAGAGATCCTATCCCATTATAATAAATAACCACTGTGTAAACTTATTGCAAAAAAATAATAACAGTGTTCAGTGCAAACACAGATGTGATGAGTAGTAACAGTAACATCCTTCAAGTGCTGCATACTGATGGCATATCAAACAGGAGAGGGTAAACAGTCAACGAATAGAACAAAAACTAAAGCAATCGATGTCGTTCCACAGCCTGACAGCGATTCTTACAGATGGTCAGATGGTTGGCCCGTGTTCTTCACTCACTGGGGTCCAGGTGAACCGACCAATCACAAAGGAGAAGGCTGTGTCAGCATGCACGCCCCGTCACGCTTCATTCAAGGCACATGGAACGACACGGCTTGTGATGCTGTCAAACCATACATCTGCAAAATCACTTCAGGTAAAAGTCAGAAACGTCACAAACTTTTCTTACATATTGACTACAAATGACACATCTGGAATCTGTCTTCAGAAAAGCCTCCAGCGACACCTGCTCCCGGTGACGGGAAGTGTTTGCCAGGCTGGTGGCCATACGGACGACACTGCTATTATGTTTATAATGGGAAAGTGGGCTTCTCGTGGCCGGAGGCACGACATTACTGCCAGGAGGTAAAAGGAGCGGATTTAGTCTCCATCCACAGTCGAGCTGAGGTGGAATTCATCAGGAATATCAATTACACTAAATACCACAATGTCTGGATTGGTCTGACCAAAGATCGTTCGTGTAAGCCACAAAATGAAATGACTCAATTGTTGACTTAGTTTAGCTTTGTAAATACAGTAGTAGCTGCTGGTTCACTTTAACTGAAGTTAAATGTCACATGTTTTGCTTGTGTCTCTAGTTGGATGGGGTTGGACGGATCTGACATCATTGGCCTTTACAAACTGGGCTCCTGGAGAACCCAATGAGGCCATTCATGATGGCGATGTGGGCAAAGAGAACTGCGTAGAGATGTACCACGACGGCAGGTGGAATGACAACAACTGCATAGAGAAGAGAGGCTTCACGTGCAGACACCGCCAATGTACGTTTTTGTTACCCACGATTAGCGAATATCAACTAAAACTGCATCATAAAGCCTTTTTTGCACTGTAATAATTGTATTTATATCCCAAAACGTATATACCAAACACACTGGTAAGAATATAAAACATATTCAATTCACTTTTAAAGTAATAGAAAGGATTCCTAAATGAATGAATGTAACCCTCAAGAAATATAACTTTTTGACATTACATTACATAATCAATGTGTGTGACAGACATATACAGTTGTGCTCAAAGGTTTGCACATCCTAAGTCAGTATGATCAAGAAAATAAATCTGCATCAGATTCCTCCATTGTTCTACTTTTACATATTAAAAGTATTTCCTTCCTGGAGAAATGAATCTTTTATTTTGTGTATTTAAGTATGAGATATTCCACATCCATTCATTATGAAGCATCTTCTCTTCTCTTGTGTCCAGATTACGTAACAGATGATAATGGAGACATAGTAGTCCCAACTGATGCACCGGAGAGTACGTTTAGACATAAACACACACACACACACACACACACACACACACCATCTCCATCTCTGTATATAAAGATGTGGACATTCACTAAATTTGTGTGTCTATCAGTTGACAGCGGTCTGATCACCGGCGCTGTTATCGGAGCGATTGCGTGTGCAGCGCTGATACTCGCTGGCATGTATTACATCTTTACTGTAAAGGGCATCAAACCAGGAGACACCAGCATCTTCAAACAAGAAACCAAAAACTTGGATGTGGTACGTTAAATACTCAGCTGTCAATATCAGAAAGGAACTTGCTCCTGTCAAATGTGATGAAGATGCACCATTTTCTGTATCTTAACTTATTTGTGCCTGTGTTTTATCTCATCTTTTACCAGCCTGCATTCACAAACCCAAACTTCAGCGGAGAATCTGAATCCTAATGTGTGTGAGATTCACCCACTTGTGTACAGAAAATAACACAAATCAACAATAACGTCAATTTATAATCAGTTGTAATAGAAGTTGTAAACTGTTCAATGATTCACCTTTTTGATTTAATGTTTATTTGTTTGTACAGTTCCTTCTTGAATTGAATTTAAAATAAATATGCACTCAGTTTAAATTTGACAAAACATCATGAAAAACATTCATAAACAAAGCTTTGATGGAAGCCGTGCTAAAGCACCATCTGCTCCCTTCACCGCACACACAAACTACAAAACACCAAGTCATCAAAAAGCTTCTCAACTCAGAAATTACATCAGATCTAATGGCCAAAAACAACAAAATATTCTCACAGATAGGTAATTTAAGCAAGAACTGTTTTTCTTTTCTTTCAAATGAATGAAAAATGAAATAAAAAAGGACAGAATTTTCCCAGTATTCAGTTTAAAGAAATACAGAGGGCAACGCTCTGTCACAGTTTAATTTCCCAGGATACAATCAGAAGATACAGAATAAATAAGTTATTTTTTTATTCCATGGACTTCCAAAAGAGACTAAAGTGGCGAATCAAGTGTGCACGCTTGCTCTTAAATAACAGCAAATAACCACAATGACAAATACAGTGATACAAACATCTGTCCGTCTCATGATGATCCGAAAAAAACTAAAGTATTTAAAACTCACAGCTTGAACAGAGGTCACTTACAGACTACAAACAACAGCATCATCATCATCATTTTCTGTAACTATCATGACCTTCACAACCGCTTCAGCCAAACACACATCTCTGAACATGCAAGTGTACAACGGCAAAGAAGTGTTTGTCCTACTCAACCAATCCGAGTTCCTCCGTGTGTGTGTGTGCTGGCGTCATCAGGACTTCAGGGTTGGAGTCTGATCCAGTGAAGGCCGTGACGTGTGTACTGCACTAATGAGCTCATGGAAGACGTCAGACTGAGAGGAGCAACAACAGCATCCAGCTCTCGCAGCAAACCTGCACAACACAACAAAATTCATAAAGCCCATCCTGTGCCTTAATTATTACCTGAATAAAAATGGGCTGTTCATCATCATTATGGGTTAGTATTTCTGATATAGAGCGCTGATCAAATGTATCGCCTGAATGAACACGAGTCCCTTAAAGTCATCATGAAACAGAAGTTGCGAATGTCTTCTTTTCCGTATTGTGACGTTCATCCGTGTGAAACGGCTTCTTAAATTTGAAAAAAAAAGTAGGGCGGGACTTTATGTCACCCTCCCCTAAGAGACATATTTCACAGCGTGATGTGTAGAAACCGGGAATAGAGTGAACACTTGTCCGGTCAATGCTCTAGCTCCGTTCACCACACAGAACAGTTGTGGAGACCAGAAGAACTTAGGCGTGTAGTGCTGACCTTTATGACGATTTGTCAAACATCAGACCTTATTAATAAATAAATCGCTCGCTGTTTTCCCTATTTTTACATCTCCCAGTAAACCATGAATAAATCAGACAACATATGCTACTTTTGTTTTTGGTAAATAAAACGAATGCCTGTGAGAAAACAAGCTGAATGGATGAATGGCAGGTGCGGTCTGAAAAAGTTTTCCCCAACTTCCTGTCTCTGTTGCCATAATGTGAAATTGGTTTATTGACTGGATGGTTGTGAGTTGGCCTTATACACCAGCGGTGGCCATTGGACAGTAACTATAGTCTTATCATCTACTTTTAACGCATTACGCCATGAAGAGAAGAGTTGTTGAGAGGGGGTGGAGCTTTATGTTTTTGATTAAAGATCACAACTCCAAATTAATTTGAAAAAAATAATGATGTAAATGGATAAATCATATATAAAAATCAGGGCACCGCTGTGTAAGAAAATGTGTATTATCATTTCAATTACACGGTCACTTTAAAACTCAAAGTAGTAAGCTGAAAACATAAAATGTCAAAGTTTATAATTATGTTCTACGGTGTAGCAAAGCAGTTTTACAGAAAATGCATTTTATCAGTAGAGACTTAGTGAAAGATTAGAGAAATAAGAAAACTGATAGAAGATGAAGGGTAAGGGCTTAGGGTCTGAGGGTGTTTGTAGAAGCTAACCCAACTGTGAGGTTACACAGAGAGCATTAATCCACAAACATTATTTAAAGAAGTTGAGTTCTATGTGTACGGTACCAAATGGCACATACTACATCTGCTCCGCTGCATGTTCTGATGCGTGTTCGTGTTGGCTCATAACAAAATAACACTGGCATTCATGTGACTGGATGAAAGACTGAAGGAGAAGTCTAGCTGGATGTTTACCGCTGCCTCTGAGAGCCACTTCATCTGCCTGCTCCCACCTCTCCAGAGCGTTCAGAAACAGTGCTGTGACCTCCACGTATGACGCTGCCACCTGATGGATGGGCTGAGGAATGACCACGGTACCGCTGGAGCTCACATGAGAAGCAGAACATGATGTGTTCTGCACACACACACACACACACACTGAGACACATGTGTGAACATCACAGAAGAAATGAAGAAAGTTAAGACTCACTTTGAAATGCTCCGCCAGTGTTCGTGAGTGTTTGAGGGCTGAATCACGTCCGTAGCGGAACATGGCCATCTGCAGCATCGCCTCACAACGCAAACTAACAACATAAACAGACGACGCGAAATAAACTCAATGTGAAGAAATTGTGTTGATGAAGGAAGAAACAACATCTGTTCTCACCACAGGACTAAAAAATCTCTCTCATGGGCAGCAGCTGTAGGGTCGGAGTAATTCTTCAGTTTGAGTATAAACCTAAACAAACACACACACACTCATTACGAGCTTAAAGTGCTCACAATGATGGTTAATACAGCGGTGTGCACAATCTCATAAGTGACATTTACAGATGACATTACAGTGATGACTTAGATCACACACAATATTTCACATGTTGTTCACTTCTGTCCAAACTCGCAAACCCACTAACCAACACTTTGTAGTTTTCAACCTTGAAATAATGTCACAAGAAAGCGACATGATCCCATTCATTTCAATGGAAAGCTGAAGACTTCCAGCAACACAATCAGTCGCAACCAGTGGCAACCGGATGGGCGTGTCTAGCGACACCAAAAAGTTGAGAAATCTTAAACTTCGTGCAAATGAAGAGCAACTTTCAGAAGCACCAGCCAATATGAAGATGGTAGATCTAACGTGATCAATGGACAGCCAATAGGAAGATGGTAGATCTAACGTGATCAGTGGACAGCCAATATGAAGATGGTGGATCTAACGTGATCAATGGACAGCCAATAGGAAGATGGTAGATCTAACGTGATCAGTGGACAGCCAATAGGAAGATGGTAGATCTAACGTGATCAGTGGACAGCCAATAGGAAGATGGTAGATCTAACGTGATCAATGGACAGCCAATAGGAAGATGGTAGATCTAACGTGATCAGTGGACAGCCAATATGAAGATGGTGGATCTAACGTGATCAATGGACAGCCAATAGGAAGATGGTAGATCTAACGTGATCAGTGGACAGCCAATAGGAAGATGGTAGATCTAACGTGATCAGTGGACAGCCAATAGGAAGATGGTAGATCTAACGTGATCAATGGACAGCCAATAGGAAGATGGTAGATCTAACGTGATCAATGGACAGCCAATAGGAAGATGGTGGATCCAACGTGATCAGTGGACAGCCAATAGGAAGATGGTGGATCTAACGTGATCAGTGGACAGCCAATAGGAAGATGGTAGATCTAACGTGATCAGTGGACAGCCAATAGGAAGATGGTAGATCTAACGTGATCAGTAGACAGCCAATAGGAAGATGGTAGATCTAACGTGATCAATGGACAGCCAATAGGAAGATGGTAGATCTAACGTGATCAGTGGACAGCCAATAGGAAGATGGTAGATCTAACGTGATCAGTGGACAGCCAATACTAAGATGGTAGATCTAACGTGATCAATGGACAGCCAATAGGAAGATGGTGGATCCAACGTGATCAGTGGACAGCCAATAGGAAGATGGTGGATCTAACGTGATCAGTGGACAGCCAATAGGAAGATGGTAGATCTAACGTGATCAGTGGACAGCCAATAGGAAGATGGTAGATCTAACGTGATCAGTGGACAGCCAATAGGAAGATGGTAGATCTAACGTGATCAGTGGACAGCCAATAGGAAGATGGTGGAGCTAACTTGATCAGTGGACAGCCAATAGGAAGATGGTAGATCTAACGTGATCAGTGGACAGCCAATAGGAAGATGGTAGATCTAACGTGATCAGTGGACAGCCAATACTAAGATGGTAGATCTAACGTGATCAATGGACAGCCAATAAGAAGATGGTAGATCTAACGTGATCAGTGGACAGCCAATAGGAAGATGGTAGATCTAACGTGATCAATGGACAGCCAATAAGAAGATGGTAGATCTAACGTGATCAGTGGACAGCCAATAGGAAGATGGTAGATCTAACGTGATCAATGGACAGCCAATAGGAAGATGGTAGATCTAACGTGATCAATGGACAGCCAATAGGAAGATGGTAGATCTAACGTGATCAGTGGACAGCCAATAGGAAGATGGTAGATCTAACGTGATCAATGGACAGCCAATATGAAGATGGTAGATCTAACGTGATCAGTAGACAGCCAATATGAAGATGGTAGATCTAACGTGATCAGTGGACAGCCAATAGGAAGATGGTGGAGCTAACGTGATCATTGGACAGCCAATAGGAAGATGGTGGAGCTAACGTGATCAGTGGACAGCCAATAGGAAGATGGTAGATCTAACGTGATCAGTGGACAGCCAATAGGAAGATGGTAGATCTAACGTGATCAATGGACAGCCAATAGGAAGATGGTAGATCTAACGTGATCAGTGGACAGCCAATATGAAGATGGTGGATCTAACGTGATCAATGGACAGCCAATAGGAAGATGGTAGATCTAACGTGATCAGTGGACAGCCAATAGGAAGATGGTAGATCTAACGTGATCAGTGGACAGCCAATAGGAAGATGGTAGATCTAACGTGATCAATGGACAGCCAATAGGAAGATGGTAGATCTAACGTGATCAATGGACAGCCAATAGGAAGATGGTGGATCCAACGTGATCAGTGGACAGCCAATAGGAAGATGGTGGATCTAACGTGATCAGTGGACAGCCAATAGGAAGATGGTAGATCTAACGTGATCAGTGGACAGCCAATAGGAAGATGGTAGATCTAACGTGATCAGTAGACAGCCAATAGGAAGATGGTAGATCTAACGTGATCAGTGGACAGCCAATAGGAAGATGGTAGATCTAACGTGATCAGTGGACAGCCAATAGGAAGATGGTAGATCTAACGTGATCAGTGGACAGCCAATAGGAAGATGGTGGAGCTAACTTGATCAGTGGACAGCCAATAGGAAGATGGTAGATCTAACGTGATCAGTGGACAGCCAATAGGAAGATGGTAGATCTAACGTGATCAGTGGACAGCCAATACTAAGATGGTAGATCTAACGTGATCAATGGACAGCCAATAAGAAGATGGTAGATCTAACGTGATCAGTGGACAGCCAATAGGAAGATGGTAGATCTAACGTGATCAGTGGACAGCCAATACTAAGATGGTAGATCTAACGTGATCAGTGGACAGCCAATATGAAGATGGTGGATCTAACGTGATCAGTGGACAGCCAATAGGAAGATGGTAGATCTAACGTGATCAATGGACAGCCAATAGGAAGATGGTAGATCTAACGTGATCAGTGGACAGCCAATATGAAGATGGTGGATCTAACGTGATCAGTGGACAGCCAATATGAAGATGGTGGAGCTAACGTGATCAGTGAATGTCGTCACTCAGGCAACCACTGGTGGGAACGCCCACTGGCGACTTGCAGCATCAAAATCACTTATAATCTAAACTCAGCTTTAAACAGCAACATATTGAAGACATTGATAACAGACAATAGCGCTAAATAACCACATGGGGGAGCCGTGAGCAAAAGTTCCATAGTGCTGCTTGTAAGTGAACTCTCTTCATGTTCTCCAGCACACAACACGTCTGACTGACTCTTAGTGTAAGACATATCAGGAGCATGGATGGGAAATAGTACAGAAAGCCAGTAGTAAATAATGAAAGAGCGGAGTGTTGAAAAGACCTTTGCCCTCTCAGTACTGGTGAAGCATGCGGCACACACAGCCTGTTTCTGTGATCCTTTATACTAGAGGTGCTCCGATTGATCGGTCGCCAATCATAATCGGCCGATAATCACCTTGGGAAGTATGATCGGCGGTCTCTAAAAGGCCGATCCAGAAAAGCCGATCAGATGACGCAAAATTGACGAGACATTTATTATACGCGCTATGAAAATGGCTTCACCGGTCTGGCTATTCTACAAGGTGTGTGAAATAGTCAATGCATTATCAATCTGATACGTGTGTACTATGCGAATTCCACGATGCGGGAACCACCCAAAACATTTTTACACCAGCAACCTCTTTAGACATTTGAGGGTTAGTCACGTAAAGTAGTGCGAGTAGTTTTCAAAGTTATCCTCGCGCAGAGTCAGCGGGCAGTTCAGCAGCTCGAGCGCCACCCAGCTGCAGAGATCGCGTCAACAGAAGATTCATTTTTTCTACCAGCGATAGAAAAATCTGAAGGCAATCTGTCATTTTGACGGACTACAATAAAGGCGACTTGTAATTCCCCTATTCATCATTTCATGTCATTAGAACGTGATCGTGAATGAACGTGATTGTGAGCGGAAGGAGGTAGACTATCGTGAAGGGACGTATGTTATCTATTCATGATCTTACTCTCAAATGTCTGCTCAGTTGTGCTAAACGCGCATGTGGTCAACAGAGACTCGAGCTGCATCTGCATCCATCACTCCCCGCATACACACAGGTGCGCTGTGCTGCCGTCTTTACAGAGTTTTTACCTCATAAAATAGCGTCTTTTTGTATTAATAATAGCTTTCAGTGAGTGGAAAAATATCTCTAACTGCGTTTTCTCTGTTCAGTGAAGCAGCACATATATGTGAACCGGGACAATAAAAGAAGTCTTATGGGTACATTTTTATCGAAATTAAGATTTTTACATAATTTGAAAGCTGAATAATTAAGCTTTCTATTGATGTATAAATTGTCATGATATGATCATATCTGGCGGAGATATACCCGTTTACAACTCTGGAATCTGAGGGTGCGAAATATTCAAAATATTGAGAAAATTGCCTTTGAAGTTGTTAATAAAAGGCCCTGTTAATGGCCATCCACTCACAAAATAAAGTTTTGATATATTTAGCATATTGAATTTACAAAATATCTTCATGGAACATGATCTTTACTTAATATCCTAATGATTTTTGGCATATTCGATCATTTTGACCCATACAATGTATTTTTGACTTTAACTAGAAATATAACCGTGCTACTTAAGACTGGTTTCGTGATCCAGGGTCACATATGACCAAACCACAGCTTTCTTGTGAGTACAAAACACCTTTTACAGGCACCTGTCATTGTTATTGAATGGACATAAGAACATAAACTTGTAAGTCGCTTTGGATAAAAGCGTCTGCTAAATGACTAAATGTAAATGTAAATAAACATTTGCTTGTGATTAGATTATTATTTTATGTCCGACAACTGAAACATTGAAAATAAATGAAAAGTCTAAGTCTAGCGCAACCTCTCCTCAGCTGTCAGTAACAGAGACATTTTTAAAAGCTTCAACCCTAATGCAAGGACAGTAAGAAGCATAAAGAAATATCAGATTATCCGATAAAATAATGTAATAAATTTGCTCTGATCACGGCCACTTTATATTGTGGAAGACAAAGGGTTTCTGGGACTCATGTCACATGCTGCTATGTTTTATGAAAATATGTGGTAACACTTTCCTTGAAGCATGTATGTTTAATGCATTATAAAAGTAGTTTTCAAGCATTGTAATGCACATTTTACTGCATTGTAATGTCTAATAAGATAATTGTTATTACAGTTAATACATTATAACACTTGGCAATTCATTGTAACACGACACATTTTAAATTGGTTATAGTTATTTACAGCTACATATATTGCATTACAACACACATTATGAATATTAATAATGCATTTTACCCTTTAATAACTCTTTATAATGCATTATACATAAATGCTTCAAGGAAAATGTTACCAAATATGTTACTTACTAATATTCATTTGTTAATTCATGACACTTTCTCTTCTGGTACTGAGAAAGCTTCCGATAGCTCCTGTAATCTGCGATCGGTATCGGCCGATACAGCTTTCAGTGATCGGTGATCGGCTCAAAAAACCCTGATCGGAGCACCCCTACTTTATACTCACACCTCACCTGATAATTCACCAAACACACCCAGTCTCTCATCACTCCTGGCACCGCATTCAAAACAAACAGAAATCTGACATTTCACTCGAAAATACTTAAAAAAGAATGTACTGTATGCCTATTGTATTTGTCATATATATGAATATGTCTGTATATATCATATATTTTATTCAAGTGATAGCTTAAGTTCTTTATTTACAAAAAATAATAATATGTCTAGAAAAAAATTTAGAGTAAAAGAATTTAACCCCAATATAATTTCACAAGTTTACCTTTGCTTAATTAAACTGCCGTCTATTTAATTATTTGTTGAGAATATTGTCTGTGTAGTAGTCTTCCGCAAAACACTTGAGAAGTTATTTTGATATAAAAGTTGGTAACAGCCCCTCGTTCACTTGCATTGGTTACAATAGAAGTGAACGAGGGGCTGTCCTGCTCTGTTACCGGCATTTTTCAGAATATCTTCTCTTGTGTTCTGGGGAAGAAAGAACGTCACACATGTTGGAAATAACAAGAAGGCGTGTAAATGATGACAGAACTTTCCTTTTGAAGGTGAACCAGTCCTGTAAGGATAATCAGGACAGAAGAGTTGTTCTGTTGTTCCTCACATTATATGATTACCTGATGAGCTCAAGGGTCTCAGAGAACATGGTGTATGCCGATCTGGGCATCTGGGTGTCTGACTCCATCGCGACTCCACTCTCCATAAACGACAGAGCAGCTTCCAGATAACTGAGAGCTTTAGACATCTTATCCATCTGAAGAAACACACAAGATGAGAAACACAACTGGTCTAAGCAGAGCTCTACACCGTACACACCGTTGCATCTGCTTTGTGCTTTAGTTTCTTGGCTTCCCTCATATGATCCTCGACAGAACGTTGCCTGGGAAACAAAGGTTAAAGGTTAAGTCACACATCAAGCGTACAGAAACGGTGTGTGTGCGAGAGATGCCCACCTGTGGTCCAGCTGCAGAAGCGTCCGGGGTTTTGTCGCAGGTGGACGCGCAGGGACATCATGGCTCTTTTGAGTTTTCTGTGATAAAACAAATGAATCTGATGTGTTCACAAACAGTGTGAAATAATGAGTGACTAGAGATAAACAGAACCTTCCCATGAGCCTCTGATTTCTGCTGCCGGCTGTCAGGAGGAACGGGCTTCTGATGTTTTCTCTTCTTCATGGAACCGCGGCTCTTGGTGACTCTGAGAGATGTTAAGAGCGTCTGTGTTCAGTGTGTGTGTGGACTGTCGGGTGATTTCCACTCACTGTTATTCATCAGCAGCACAGACAGATCAAGTCTGTTTAAGTTACGCAGTGGATTCACAAAAACTTTAAAAGTGCTGAGTCCAGGCAAAAAATACACATCACTGCGCCACCAAACAACACTTCTACAATAAGGTGAACTTCATGATATGAGATGTACCGTTCACAAACGAAGATGTGTGTGTGTTTGACAAGAGAAACAGCAGAACATTGTTTGGTTTCATCTAATGTAAGGTGACCATACGGGCCATTTTTCGTAGACACATCTTTGCTAGGATTTCGGGTGCTTCCTCCGGAGGTCACGTGTCCACCACATACGTCATCAGCTTTTATTTCAGAAAAGCAGCCATTATATTCCAAGGTAAGAATGAAACCACAATGATTATCAGCCTTAGGATCAATAAAAGTTAATTTTGTGAAAATGTGAGAACATGTGGTGCTGTGGACAAATGGGACCTCTGGAGGACGCACCTGAAATCCTGGCCAGGACGTGTCTGGGAAAAATGGTCCGTATGGTCACCCTGATCTAATGAAATGGTTCAGATCCGTCTGATAACAAAGCATATTTGAAATGTTGTGATCCCCTCTCTCATTCTGTATCTCAACACCAAACTATCCAAAGAGCGCCATAAAAACAACAACAAAACAACTAGTTTGGTCTTGAATAAAAGCAAGTGCTTGACGTGGGAAAAAAGGATTCCAGTGATCTTTTGAGCGCGTTGTCATATGCAAATTATTACCACATTTGAAATTCCTAGAAGGAAAAAAACAGTATTTGGACATTGCTGGTAAAATATATTTATTTACTAATGGAACCAACTGATTTAATCATGTTAAATACAAATTTGAACAAAAACACTATTATCTCTGGTAATGAAATGACAGAATTGTTCTGCTGTCTATTCAATTCTTCTGTTCATTTAATCCATCGAACACACACACTCGTACCTAATATGCTGTTTTAGGCATGTGAAGTGGAATACACATGACATTGTGCAGTGGTGGACAGTAACTTTACTAAATGTAATTCGTTACTGTACTTAAGTAGTTTTTTTGTGTATCTATACTTAAGTATTTCGATTTTGGGAGACTTTTACTTTAACTCCACTACATTTCAAAGTCAAATATCTTGCTTTTTACTCCACTACATTTTCAAAATCAGTCGTTCCTTTTTATCTATAAGTCAGTAAAAACTTAACTGGTAAAACGAGCCACCAATCACAGTACATCGCGCGCTTTATTTTGAATTTGTTTTGTTTTGCCCCTGTTGTCGTATTGGTAACGTTATCTACTTAGAACATACGATTCAACACATCAGATTCAGTGCAACTGTCTGCAACAAGATAACATTTCTACCGCCAATGTCTTTAGTGAAATCATGGAAGAAACTGCAGAATCTAACTTGCCACAAAACCCATGGCCTTATTTACGCCATTTTTTTGAAATCGTTGAAAAGAAGAACGAGTCTTTCATTTTGAAGTGCCTTCTCTGCCTGCCTCGGTCTTGTACAATTTCTTCATACAAGAATTCTCCTTCCAATCTAAGGAAACACCTAGAGGTAAGCCATTTATTTCACTCATTTAAAAAAAAAAGATATAAATCTAACAGTAGCTTGCAGAACCCATTTTGGTTAAAATATAGACGTTACGCTATGAACATTGTACACGTCGTCAGCTAAGTAAACTTAGCTGTTTCACCTTATATCATATTTGAATTTGAAACTTTTCAAGCTTACTGCTCTGATATTGTGAAATGGGAATCAATAGAATTTAACATTTTATCTTGGAATTTAAATTAGTTATATTTTGACTAGGCTGCTCCGATTCAATTCTCATTTATTTGTATTAGCGTTTTTCACAATACATATAGTATCAAAGCAGCTTGAATTTGTCTACATAAATATTTTGAGTGATCTGTTATCAGAGGTGACTGTCTAAGTTATCTAAATGTACAGTTTTAAGATAATACAAATCATGCTGTTATAGCTAACATCATGTACTCATTTAAAGAAGTAAAGTAACATTGGCTCCCTATAGTCGCTCGCATCAAATTCAAGACTCTGCTCCTGGCCTACAAGACCACCACTGGTTTGGCACCACCTTATCTTCACTCACTAATGCAGACATATGTACCCGCCAGATCCCTATGCTCTGCAAACGAACGGCGTCTTGTGGTGTCATCCCATAAAGGTAGAAAATCTCTCTCGTGCACCTTCTCCGGATCTGTTCCTCCTATGTGGAATGATCTGCCTGCTGCTACAAGATCTGCAGATTCTGTAGCCATCTTTAAGAAACGCCTGAAAACCCATCTCTTCCGCCAACATCTTACTGTTCTGTTCTGACTCAAGTTTCTTCTCTACTCTTTTCTTCTCTACTCTAAAAAAAAAAAAATGTATGAATGAATGTTTCTGTATACTGGGTTAGGCTATATGAGACCAGTCTTCTTTTTGATTGCACTTATGCTCTTGTTGTACTTATGCTGTTCTAATTGCTTCCATTACCTACCCCACTTGTAAGTCGCTTTGGATAAAAGCGTCTGCTAAATGACTGAATGTAAATGTAATGTAATTATTACAAGTTGGGAACACAATGATTATATTATAAGAAAATGTTGCATTGGTGCATGTATGATGCTAAATCAGTTGACTGGTGGAGTGGAGTTCTCCTTATTAACAGGTATTTTTATTTTCAAAAGCTTCCAAAGACTGATCTAACTTAGCCTATGCTGAAAATAACATACTCTGTATATACTCTGTATTTCTTATGACATGCTAAAAGAAAAGCACATAAAATATATATTTTATTATTTTATTTAATCAAAATAATAGTACTTGGATACTTGAGTACATTTGAAGGCAAATACTTTTGTACTTTTACTCAAGTGAAAGTTTAAAGGCAGCACTTCTACTTTTACTTGAGTAATATTTTTCCTTGGGTATCTCTACTTTTACTCAAGTACATGGTTTGTGTACTTTGTCCACCACTGACGTTGTGTGACGAACACCCAAGTTTTCATTCAAATCAGCAGAATTCACAACAGAGAAGTAGTCTGCATCTCAGAAATCTAACCATACATCATTTTAATTGTAACCCATTGGCTTCGTTACATTTCCCGTCTCACGTCTCACCACACAGACGGCCTTCTTCACCATGATTGGCTGAACATTCTGTTTTCTTTAGTTTTACTGGCTGAAAAGCTGCTTGACTCTGTAATTTGATTAACTGGAATTCCCTAAACCCTGTTTGATTGGTTAATCTGTTCAAATTGCACATAAGATTACTGGAATCCTTTTTTCCCACGTCAAGCACTTGCTGACACTTGCGAATCAACCATACAATGACGCTTCGGAGAGGAAAAGTACGTGAAAAAGCATGTGAAAAGTGAAGCCACACAAGCAAAAGTGAAGGTTCACTAAAGATTCATGAGTTACTATTAGAATATCCTCAGAATGACATTTGATGCGGTGTGTAATGATGCTGTCTGTGAATGTCAGAAAGGGAACGAATAACAATGTATTTGGCTTTAGAAAGAAGAAGTTGACTCTGAATCACGCAAACCAGTTGTCTGTCGTTCTCATTTCAGTTCCGGGTCAGATTCGCATCACTCGGTGTAATGCCCGCCTACGTTCCATGTGCTGCACGCGGTAGACCAATCACAGCAGACTATAGACCTATGACCAATCAGATCATAATGGGCTGACAGAAAGGAGGGGATTAGACCGATGAATCGCCAAACGACTCATCTGAGAGTCAGTCAAGAAGTGAGAGAGATAATAATGACTGCCTACTATTAGAAAATGTAGGACCTTTAAAATCACAAATGATTTACTCTTTAAAATGGAGAAATGCCAGGACTGTGTACCGACCCACATCAGGTGCTGACCATTACAAAATGTACCAGCACAGACATTTGAATCAAATGACTTCATTCGTTGTTAGAGTTAACCCAGAAACCAAACACAAGATTCACATTTAAACTCTCTGTGTTTGTGTAGATTTGGCAATGCATTCTGATTGGCTGTGAGGCAGGGATGAGCATTGTGTGACTCACTCTGATTGGCTGGTGGTGTTCTGAGAGGAAGAAGACCGTCTTTCCTCCTTGTCCGTTCTTCGTTTTTTCATTGAAGATGTTCCATCCCGCTCAACCTGCAGACCCACACACATACAGAGCATATTTTAATCTGAAGTTTACTGGAAACATTCACAACTGACATAATCATGAGAGAACCCATGATGAATCCACAAAACTGTGTGAAAATCATTTGACACCAGACTCTGGGATTCTCCTCACAGGTCTCTTGCGCGGGGGGATTTTTTGAGGGTCGGGTCTCTCGGTGACCCCTGACTGGAACGCGGGCGTTCTGGGCTCCTGTGGAATTCTGGAGAGTAGCTTCAGCTCTATCTTCACCAGCAGAGGGCGCCGAGTGAATTCTCTGTCTGTGTGTTTGGTGCTGCAGACGGACGGATCTGTCGCTCTCCTTTCGTCTGTTTTCTTTCCGTTTTCTTTCGTTCTGCGTGTGGATGTGATTTTATTGTGCTGGGAGTTCTCAAGGCGTGTGCTTTTCGCAGTCTGCGTGTGATTGGACTCGGTGTCGCCGTGGGTTGGGTTATGAGAGCGACCCTGCTGATCTTCCGCCTCAGTCCTTCCAGGGGATTGGTGGGAGTCTGGCCTGATGTCATGACACGGACTCTTGAGGTTCTGCTGGTTCACACAGACACGGTGAGGTTAAAGTGATGTTCACCCAACAATAACAATATACTCAGCCTCTTGTCAATTCAAACCAGTAGGGCTTCCTTCCTTTGGCAGAACACAAAAGATGATATGATGGAAAATGTTGTCAACTTGACCCCATTGACCTGCATTGGTTTTGTGTCCCTCCAATAGAAGTGAATGGGGTCCAGTGCTGTTCGGCCACCAACGTTCTTCAAAATATCTTCTTTTGTGTTCTGCCGAAGGAAGGAAGCCCTACTGGTTTGAAATGACAAGAGGGCGAGTAAGTGATGACAGAAAGTGTCACCCTAACCGTGCCGAATACGCTTTCATTTCTCTGAGGATTTACACGCTTCATAAATTGTGACATTTTTTCCACATCTCACTGTGTCTAAGAGCACTAGTCACACAACAGGGCAACATAGACCCCAGTTTGATTCTTTTACTGCTTCCGTTCCCCACCCTCCACCCTGTTCTTTCCTGTCGTCGTCTCTATACTTTGTGCTGTACACAAAAACTCATTTCCTCCAGTGTGTAACAGTTGATAATGTTACCTGTGTGTGTGGTGAGCCTGATGTCACATGAGCGCTGATGATGTCACTGTCTGATGAACTGCTGTCAGAATCACTCCAGATGCTGGAACCCCCCCTACACACACGCGCACGAACACACACACACACGCACGCACGCATACACACACACACACACACACACGCACGCACGCACAAGCAAGAGTCACTTTGTACTAACCCATCTGCTAAATGAAACCATGTCAATGTCACAACAGTTTGTCGTGCAGCTAAAGCTTTAAACTCATCCCAAAGACATCTGATCTCATCTGTCTGATACTCACCGCTGATCTGGAACTGTGTCTGATAATTCAAGACCCTCTGATGAAAAACAACATGCACACATAAAGGAGGTCACATCTCACCCTTCAGATTTATGTTTTTACACCAAGCTCATGATCCCACAGAGTAACCCAATCAAAACCCTTCACCTGTTTGTGTTTGTGTGTGTGTGGATGTTTTTTGAACATGATGAGACAGGAAGTGGTCTTCTTGAACACAAAACACTTACGGTGAGTTGGGGATGCATGCAGCTCCTGTTACAGGAATAAATGAGTAAAACAAACTGCGCTTCAAATGAAATCAACTTCACGTGTGACGACTGTGACGTCTCAGACCTCCGTGGAGAGCACAGGCCCTCTTGTGTTCAGTGTAGGAATGGTTGTCAACAGCTCAGGCCATGAAGTCATCTCCTGCGTATCACACAGACTTTTATAAACATCCTCTCTCTCCTGCTAAACCCAACAACACAATCTGCTCTGACCTTCAGTATGTCGTCCACACACTGAGCTTCATGACAGCCAATCTGAAACAGACACAAATGCCCCACAATGATAGTAAAAGTCGAACCCCCCGATGGCCGATCCCCACCATTCAAATGGATTATTAAACATACTGAATGATTTAGACTCTTTAAAATTTCAAAATGAGGAAAGTTTTCTGTGATGGTGAGGTTGGGTTAGGGGAAGGTAATAGAATATACAGTTTGTCTGGTATTAAAATCATAACGCCTATGCAAAGTGTGTGTGTGTGTGTGTGTAAGCCCTCACGTCAACAGACTGTGGCGGCCGCTCAAAAGGATGCTTTGGACTGTCGCTGTTCTTCAGGTCAGGTAAGTGCTCGTTAGTCTCCGGTGAAGTTTTAAAATCAGGAGAGCCACTGGTCATCTGGTCCTGACCATCCATCGGCCTCACGTACGCCGTGGGCTTCTTCGAGTTCAACAGACCCACTTTATGATGCAAATTCAATGGGAGGGTCGGAGCCAGCGGAAGAGCCTCCATCTGTGACGGCCCCCCCCGACGGCCTTCAGGAGACATGTCATCCACGTCGCTGGGCTGCAGGGGGGAGAGGGGCTCGGCGGGTGGATACAGGAGCGGTAGGTTCTCACCTGAGGCCGTGGAGCCGTCTGTGCGTCCCCAAGAGTTCTGGAGGGGAGACAGCCGTGTGGAATCACTGAATGGAAACACAAGTTCCTGCGGTCCAACATCTCTTCCATCCTCGAAGTTACCCAGCATCATCTGAATGCGAGCAGACAGCTCGTCACTCTTGTCTATCTGGAAAAGAAATTTGACAAAGTGCCTTTAAACTCTACAACTGTTCCTCTACAATATACAAAACATACGGGATTATTGCACAAAAAGAGTTCAGTTTGCTTTCATGGACAGGTGACAACGCAGCTGGAGCAGGGACTCCGGTCTCTTCAGCACGCTGGTCAAAGTGAAACATCAGAGAATTGTGTATGACAAAGTTCACTCACCTTTAGTTTCAGGTGGAAAACAGCCTTGACTGTTAGTTGTGAGTGTTGTGGACTATGATGTGATCCACACAATGATGTATGTCACAATTGACTGTAATAAAAACAGGGTGTGTGATTGTTTCTGTTTAAAGCTAAACTGAAGCTACAGATTCACTTTAAAAGTGAGATAAACTCGATTGTCCTCTCGTTTATTGTGGTGTCTCAGTAGGGAACTTCCGAACTAGTTTGCACATAAATGAATATATATATATGATTACATGACAAAGAATGAAGAATGCTATAAAGGGGACATGTGATGATCTGTTAATGAGCTCATCTCCATGACGACGTGGTGTTGTGTCATAGGATTTACACTAATGTGTCATGTGATGCTTCACCTTATATGGCTCGCTGAAGAGAGGAGCGATTCTGTCATAACGCGTCTCCTCCTGCTGCTGCACCTCCTGGTTCCTCCTCTCTCTCTCCATCCGCCTCAACACGTTACGGTCCTCCATGTGTGTGCTGCCAGTTTTAACGGTTGGCTGTGTTTGTGTCCTGAAGGAAGTGTGTAAACAGAACACACACACACACTCATGTTTCTGTGTATGAAACGCTCCGATAGAAGGCCTCCAGATGACTTCAAAGAAGACAAAACAACTAGAAAATCTGGATATTTCTCGGTTTGCTTATTTTGATTACAAAACACATTACCGGCAGAATGTTTTAATGGGTAGAAATAAAATGGGTAGAAATGCTCGGGGAGATCTGCACATATTGGAGTGAAATGTCAAAGGGTGTTGGAATTAAAAGGATTTCTATCTTCAAATGGTCAAATAATGTTGTGCTTTAGAGTTAATGAACACATTTGTGAAAGTGTTGGATAATTTAATAAACAGACAAACACACACACAAATACTGTCAAACTTTAGGATTGTAATGGTAAATGGCACAAAAGTGACCTGAATGCACACAGACTCGTCTCACTCCACAGGCAAACGATCTTATAAATCATAAAGAATGAGATTTTTTGTCAATCATATTTGTATAAACCACGTATGTGTGTTTACCGATAAGTAGCACAAGATTAACACTGTGTGTGTTTTTCTCACCTGTTTGCTCTGTTTAATATCGGTTTGTTCCTCGCGCCGCCTGTGTTCGCTCGTTCATGGCGTCATTGTTTATCATGTGACCTGATTGACGTGAACACGCGCGAGACGCTCACAGGGCGCATTTGCAGATATTGCGATATTTTTAATTACCTGTAGTAATTAATCAAGTTTAAGTTCGTTTATTTATAGAGCAAATTTAAAAACGGCCCCAGGCCGACCAAAGTGTTGTGCATGTACTGAGAAAAAAATCACAAATAAATTCAAAACCCAATAGAAAATAAAACAAACAAACCAGAAGCAAAGAATAAAAATCAAGGACAATAATTATAGGCTAAAAGCAAGAGAAAATAAATAAGTTTTAAGATGGGACTTGAATTCAAACAAAGAAGAAGCCGATCTTATACCCTAGTGCAGGAACAACACGTACCCTTAGATTTCAGCTGAGTTCTGTGTATCATGATGAGGAGCTTACATTCAGATCTGATGGGTTTCATGCTGAAAAATAACGTCTAAACAAATTAGCCATCGTTCTTTATATCACTTAAATCGCATATCAAACCCCCATCTGACAACATCTGAAGTTGCTCAGAGAGTAAGATGCTATAGTTAAGGTTATCCGTTTATTAACTAACCTCTCCAAATACAACACAGCAGCTGATCTGAGGAGTTAGGTGAGAGGCTGAAGATCTACGGCCCTGAGTCACGTGGGTGCTGTTCCTTATGCGTCCAGTAGAGGGAGACTGTACAGCATGAGCTAAGAGAACAGACAGAACGTCTAAAGAAGTGATGTGACTGAGAGGGATAATAATAAATATTTGTATTGTTGTGAACGTTGCAACACGTATCATTTATAACCCATTAGCTAAGGGGTGATATTTTATTTTAATATGAAAACGTAAAGTCTATATCATTTATCGCTTTATGTGCTTCTGTATCAGCTAGCTGCACTTTAAAAAATGATTCTGTGTCGTAGTAGATTTCATGAAATGAATTGAGTAAACTTTACTTAATACAATTGTGATATTGGTTTTTTAACCAGAATTTAATTTAAAATTTTAGAAATATCTTGGAATGTAAAAATAATTGAGTGAATTCAACTTAATTTCATCATGTTCAAACCACTTAAACTTGTATAAAGAATCTTAACTTAATTACATTGTGGTGGAACTACATGAATTATTTAAGTTAATTTCCCTAACTGAGCAGTGAATTTAGAGTTCCCAGCATGCTCTGCATGGGACAGCATAAGGAGAGTCATTATTGTGAAAACGTGCTGTTTCATTTGCGATAGAATAAAATGAAAGAGTAGATAGTGTTTATTGTTCAGTTGTCTTTAAGATTTAGAAGATATTCTGTTTGTATTTCTGAGTTTCGTGGATACCATCTTTCTGAAGAGTGGTGCTTGTGCTCATGTTGTGGGAGAGCACATGATGTGTGTTTATTCACACAGTGAACTGTAATGCTGCTAATTTCAGTACTGAGTCAACTCTCAGCTAACTTGTACATCATATAGGTTGTAAACAATAATAAATATTAAACTGGAGTTAAATATGATCAATGAGTTTATTATTTTCAAATTAGTATTTCGTCTTGATTTTTTAAAGTTTAGCATGTGACGTGCTTAAATAATTAAGGTAGTTTTACTTGATTTATTTGTGGAATATTGCGTTAAAAATCTGCTTTAAAGTACTTAAAAATACTTTGTGTAATACTGTTACCTTAATTTTTTTAACTAAATATCTGTGTCATTTTTTACAGTGTGGAGCATTTGACCTGTGGGTTAAAACAAATAAAAAGAAGAATTGTCATTGGAAGTCTTCATGTTTTAATCAACATTATTGTTCACAAAAAGTTATCTTTTGATTTGTATGGCTAAATGGGACGTTTAAACTTTATAAAGGATGTACATGTGTTTGTCACGGTTTTAAAGCTGAGTGAAAATCGATAGCAGATATTTTATTCATGGTCCAAACTGTAGCCTGTGTCTGAAGGCCTTAATCTGTTTAATATCTAAATATATGTTAATTTAAAACATCATATAGGTTAAATTGGCGTATATAGCTAAAACAGTAGATCATACCATTACACTGTCCATCTGAAATAACTACGTGCACCGTTTTAAATTCACAAAAACATTTAGATTAAATTGTTTTTCTTGATGTCAATAAATGTATTAATACCAAAAGTGAATATCTACAGACATTAAATCCGTAGTGCAGATCACACTGTCTTTCATATCTTAAAGTAACCTTAATAGGCCTGTTAAATTCACAAAGAAAACATCTAATAAGTCAACGTCTAGGGATGGGTAATAAATAATTTGTAAGTTTTGAGCATCGATTTCATGTTATTTCCCTGAATAATCTATAACCCTACTGGACGCATCATCGGAACCTCCTGCTCTTAGACTGCAGCCTCCCCGCAGCCACTTTGAGGAACTTGCCTTGGAAAGAATAAGAGAGGTAAGAAAAAATATTGTTTATAGCTTTAGAGTTTTTTCGCAAACCTTTTGCGTCCCCTGAGAATATTGCGTTGCCTAGCAAAACCTTTGCATTCACTAGCAAAGATATTTGTGTTCTCTCGAAAACATTCTGTGATTTTCTCTGAATGTTTTGCGTTGTTTCTTGGTGGAATGCAAAAGTTAGTAAAAATACAGCATTCATTTACTTTACAGAAAGTTATGAAACATTTTCAACCGAGTTCAAATTAAAATGTAATCTAATGTCAACCATTATATCAAAGGAAATAATAAATAGGCCAATGATGTTTTTTGCTATAGTCTCGCGGCCCAATGTTCTTTGTGAAACGTTGAGTTTTCTATTATGATATAAATAATTGCGAGTCTTGAGATAGATAATCTACTGTCGAAAGATTTCTCTTGAATATATTTCATCTCACATGGACTTTGCAGCATGGAGAATAATTTTGTATTTATTTATTTACTATACTCTCTAATCAACAGTACAATAGACTAATGTTAATAAGTCAGAGTTAGCCGGTGGGCTTATTCTCATCTGTTCCCCTCGACAGTAGTTTGAAACAGGCTCTCAATTGTCAACATGTTCCAGTAATATAAAGCTCTTGCATGGATGCGACGGCATATTGCTGATAACCAAATGATGAATCAGTTGTTTTGCTACCCATTTCTCTCTGTTACTTAAACAATATACTTATATGTATGTAGTTTTCAACAAATTCTTTATCACCAGCCTTAAATGCTGGAGGTATAATAGCTCATTTCAAAGGAATACGGAAACAAATTATTTGATGGTGCGATTAATCAGATGGGTGACACGCTGAAATATCCTTATTTGATTTAAATGTTGTCCGTGTTACCTAAAGTATACTTTCTTTGCTTTTGAATCTTTAAAATGACCAATCATATTTCCCACTTCTGATTTAGATATTTCTCGTAATAATAAAATTAGTTTGTCAGCATTTATTGGTTTAGATGCAGTATTACTTAGATTCGAATTATTGGCAAGCTCCTCCACTGAATTTATAAAAAAATATTAAAAACATGTGCTGTCTTTTCCTGATCCTGAATTATAACTCCATTAGTGTTGAGTTCCGTGTCCCCCTTCCTTTTTCCAATTGGCATTTTTTTCAGTTTATTTTCACATTTCCCTGTGCATCTGATAAAAAAATCTGCTTTCTCCTTTCTTAAATTCTTTACAATTGTATTTCTTAAGGGTGTAAAAATATACTGTGACCAGTTATAACTGCTCACTTCAGACCTTAATCTCGTTCTTTCATTTGTTTCCAGAGAGCATTATTAAGATGCAGAAAATGTAAAGGCCAGTCCACATAAAAACAGTAATGACGCATGAGCTGATGCAGGGCTGGGCTCCAATGTTTCTCATGTGGAGCTCACGCACAGTAACGCGTGCTTGTTATTAATATTTATTGATTACGAAATTTCACTTAGGTTTTAATTAATAAACTTGGAATTGATAAATATATATATATGCCTCTATGCCATTATTAATTATAAACATGATAATAAACATTTTATTAATCTAGTTTCTATAAACTCTCATTTCTATTACCAATTTCTATAATTGTAATGTACGACATTAAAAATAAGGTAAAATTAAAATAGTTTTGCAAAACTGTGGGAATATGTGAATGAATGGATGGTGAAAGCGTGAGTATTTTTTTAGTAGGGTTAAAAAAGGAATGTTACTATTTACAAAACTGAGGGCACGGATTGGAAACTCGTGGTTATGGTTTATTAATCTGTGGACAGGATTTGTTCAACAGAGTGAAAGATGAAGTCCTCACAGGCTCAGTAACACAGAGAGGCTGCGATAGATCCTCAAGATGGCGCCCACGGCAGAAAGAACACGTGCTCGAAACCCATTAATATCTAACAAACGTAACACTTGTCATATATAATCCTATAAAACTTCACAAGAAATAAACGATATTCGTGCTTTTATCATAAAGCACAGCTTTTTCTAATAATCATACACAAATAAGCCTATTCTTTATTAAAAAAACTGCGTATTAATACAAAAGTAACAAACGTTTATTTGTGTCTCATAATGTTGTGTGGATTTATTCAGGTGTGAGTTGTGCTCTTTTCTGTTTGTTTTTAACCATGGCCAGGAATGGTGGACACTGTAACTTGTTTTCCAGGAATGACGTCAGTCTAATGCAGAGAGTCTGTGGCGGCGCCTGTTGTTGTTGTTGTTGTTGTTGTTGTTGTGTCAGATGCGCAGTCACATCGAATCTCATGCCGCAGTCCTCGGGCAGTCTGGAGGAAGCGGTGTGACGCTGAATCGGCTCTGTGATGTAAATTTCCATCGTTTCTCCATTCACAAGTGATTGATTGACTGGCAGTAAAACAAAAACTTCATCCCACGAACTGCACCTCTTGCTGAAAATCCAGCAGAACTCTCCCGCTTCTCCTGCACAGAATCAACAGACATATGATCGAGTCGCGCAGGCTCGAAGCCCATTACATGAGGCGCCGCTCCATACCCTTACGCAAATGAACCATGGTTTAAAACAACCAAAACATGGTTACCAGAAAACAACAACGGTTAAGAAACCCGTGGTTGTCAATAAACATGGTTTCTCTAGTAAAACCATGGGTTTGCCTACATAGTAATAAATGCACCAAAAAACAGGGTTAATGGGTTACACTTTTAAAACACACAAAAAAACACCCACGTTACTACAATTCATGGGAGGTTATATTCATCCACCGACGCGCACATTGTGACAAAACATGTTTCTGAACTTTTGACAGTGAAGAGTAAGAAACATACGTACCCGCGTCTGAGTCTGTGAATCGGATAGTGAGTTTCTGTTGTCTGATCAAAATCTGTCTGTAAGCGAGCACAGTGCAGGTCAACACACACACCGACGGCCGCTCAACGTCTCTGGACATTTCCTTGAGAATCTCATCTTTATCCAAACACTCAGTGCTGTGTCCATCAGCCACGAGCACGAGACAACACAGAGATCCGCACAGCAGCCAGAGAGAAGCCACGGGTGACATGATGAATGTGTTCAGGCTCTGAAGCTCCGCGGATCTGTCGAGTCCATCTGTGGAGAGGCGGATAAATCCAGAAGCACACAGAGAGTTCACAGAGAGAGCGCTTTTACAGAAGTCTAGTGACTGCGCAACAGCCCCCGTCACGCAGCGCGCGCGCACACGCACAGATGATCACACACTCAGTCAATCAGTGCACAGCAGTTAATCACAGCGAGCAGAAAACGTGTTTTCATTTGGAGTTCAAGCGAGTTCATTTTGATAAATCTCAAGAAAAGGCACAAGCAGACGATAAACGGTGAAAAAAGGAGATCACATGGGAACTTCACAAAAGCTTCGTTTATTAAAACGTTATGCTGCTGATACATCTGATATAAAATCACAATGAAACATACTGACAAACAAAAACATGTGAAAGTGTTAGCTGGTCAAATTCCCGCTTCATAAGGTGCATAAGGTTAGAATGGATTTGTGAAACATGAAGAGTTTCAGTGAACAAAGACATCGTGACAAAATCAAAAAATGTTGCAAATATTTAAACAGCCAAAATGTTCCCACAACATCCCACCCAGTCCCACAGAGGAACAAGTCCACATAATAAACAGACGTGTAAAAAGCAAATTCATCCATGTCAGGACTGAACTTGGCAGAGTCACAACACACAGTTGCCGGCCAATGAAATCAGGTCAAACCTCAACCTTAAAATGCTCACGTTAAAAACAGAGAGATTTGGGCTTGAATCATTTCGTGACAGAAGGTTCATTGTGCTTTTCTGAGAAAAAACTGGCTTAGATGAGGAATTTAGATCTTCTGAGAATGCTAAAATTGTATTTTTCCACTTGGTATTTAATCACACCCTTGAAACCCCCAAAAGCCAAGAGTTTGTGTTCATAATGTTTCTGTCTGACTTCCAAACCGCACCAGCAGCAAATATAACATGTCAAGGCATTTGAATAAAGCCTCTTTCAGCCAAGCCACAACCCTAAAAAGCTTTTTTTAACTGTGTTTGTGTAGCTCTATGCTGGTGTTCGCACGGGTCAGCGTGACCCGTGAGAGAGGAGGAGGGTTTTAGGAAGGGGTCATGACCTCAGGCTCCTGCGTGTCTTCTCCGGGGTCACAGCCACACTCACGGGCCACGCTCACAGAAGACACCACCAAACTGCTCCAGTCATCCACGTAGACGAAGGGGAGAATATCATGAGCGGTGGGCTTACAGCACTGCAGAAAGAGAACAGGCAGTGGTGAGTCTGTGCAGAGGCGAGGGTCACCCTAAACGCTGCAGATACTCTAAAGTAAAAGGCCATTGAGGTTCAGATTCCATTAGGAGCTCTAACACACGCACACGTACACGCTAAGAGAACCGGACAGATCAACTGCCAGCGTACACCAAGAGGAAACTTCAAGGTCATGAGTTTGATTTCTAAGGAAACATTAACCACACATAAAAATGTTTGTGTGAAATGTAGAGTGGTTTTTGTTTGGAAGGGACGCTGTGCATTGGATTTGTGCCCTGCCGGTGTTACCTGTGTTGAGGAACTTGTGTTCTTAGAACAGTGATTCAGGCCGCATGATGTGCACTGAGTGAAGGTAAACGTCTCAGGATATACAATCCAGCCGTCCCATCCCAAATCTGTCCAAACATAAACAACACGTCACAAATGCATGATTGGAGAAGAACAAGAACAAGTTCAGCTGATATTTGTGAAACCAATAAATGATATTTGCGAGTAATACAAACACAAAGAATAACTGCAATCACAACGAAAATGTCAACATGAGTTAAAGAAAAAACCTATGACGTCACCAGAACTTGAATGTGTAATTGATCACTCCAATGAAACTTCATACACGCTTTAGACACGAGTGAAAATTGCTAGAAAGCAGACTCAACATGTCAATGCTGCGTTTATCTACTGCTATCAATAAATAACCATCATCTCATGAGATCAATGCCAGTGATGCAATACAAAAAACTAATGATATATAAAAAGTCTGGAGTGACGTGTTTTCCTGAAAGGTCAAAACCTCTTTTGAGATCTCACCCTTGATGAAAATCTGTGAGGACTGTTTGCAACACTTCTGCTGTGTGGTGTTTCCAGACTCTTCAGGGAATGTTGAGTTCACTGATGAAGAGAAAACAAACACATCAATGTGAAGCAATGACAGCGGAAGAAAAATTCACAGCCGATCTACCTGCTGTGGTTGAGACGGCGTCTTTCCAATGCTCACGCAGATGCTTCATCTCAGACACCGAGACGCGCGGCTCCTGCTGAAGGTTCAGAGATTCCAGAAGAATTTTCCTTATTTCCACTTCCTCTCTGCATCTGCCAAATAATATCAGAAATGAGCTCAATCAATGACATCACCTGTTACCTTGAGTTAGAGTAATAGGTCAGCAGTGATGTCATGTGTCTGTCTGTCATGTGCGTGTGTCACATTTAGCCAAATGTTTTCAGTGGACTGGCAGAACCGAGTGGTTTTTATGTCTGTATTACAGAAGATCACACACCAGAAGTTTAATATGGCATACAATGATATAACAGGAAATGTATATTGTATCCAGATTTCTGGAACGGTTTGGTCTGTGAAACGCGATCAGTGTGCGTGTGTTCTCAAATGAAAGAACAGAATGTGTAAGTGACCCGTCACCTTCATGCTCGACACATGAGAATCCAAAAATAAGCTTTCAGCTTCAGGTTTCACAGCAGTGTAAAGCTGGGCATCGCTCCCGCTGTTAGGTGACAGAAAAACCTCCTGACCAATACTGACATCATAATGAAAGAACTTACCTGTGAGCTTCGGCTGCAGGACGCAAAACAAACATGTTCCCGAGAGGAAAGGCCAGAAGAACCACCACGACACACAGCGAGACGCACATGTCTGCAAACTCGGCTCTCTCGACGTGAACGTGAAGATGCTCTGACTGGACAGAAGGAATGGATGTTGTTTGTTGCAGCCTGGGAAAGCTGTGTTTTATCTACGTTAGCCGGGCTCGGCCTTGAAATACTTTACACTGTTTTCACGGCGAGCAAACGCAGGGTGTTGAACTGGAGATGAGATAAATGAAGAGAATAAAGGCTCCGTTGAGGAAAACACGAGTGAATTCTTCTTCGTTTCATTTTGTACGGACACATGGTAGCAAAGATGATAAGACCAAATCTGCAGGTGCATGGACGACAAATAAAGAGAAAGATCAGAAAGGAACAGAAATGTCAACCAGTGGAATAAAAAAGGATTCATCTCACCGAAAATGAAGAAGATGAGCTGCATCACAGATGATCAAAGAAAAGATGAATTATATGACGCCTCTGGAAAGGAATGTAAGTCACATGTACACACGTAAAGACAAGAATATTTTGAAAAAGCATCTGCCATACACGCACACACACACGCACACAGGTACACACACATGCGTACACACACAGGCACAGACACACACACACACACACATGCGTGCACACACACAGTCACGGGCACACACACACAGGCACACACACGCACACACACATGCGTACACACACAGGCACACACACACGCACGCCCACACACACACACACACAGGCAGAGACACATGCGCACACACACAGACGCGTGCGCACACAGATTCATTTCATACACAAATGTAAGTGAAAGTTGCTTTTTGAGATTTTCAAACTTTGTGAACTTTCATTTTACACCAACACCTGCGTTCAGTCTGTCCAACGGCTGTTCTCTTGAAATACAAAGATACAAATGTACTTTGACCTGAGATGAACTTGTGAATCAAAGGAATCATGTGTGTGTGTGACCTTGACTCCCATCTGCCAGCCGCCGTGTGTGAAGGAAGCTCATTCTCAGCAAATCACCTTCAGCTCAGTAAAGACATGCATTGTTTCACCAGCTGATATTTATAGATATTTCATCATCATCGTGGTTCACGTGTGTAGTTTAGGGTTAGCTGTACTTCAAGCCTGTCAAGGGTGTGTAATATATCTATTCAGTGTGACAGGTTCACTAACAATCAGTAGTTACAAATGTTAATATATAAAGGTAAAAGAAACAGCCAATAACCTCAATTGATGTTTGGAAACTATCTTTTTTTTCATAACACACAGAAGAGAAATAAATCTTCACGATTCACGGTGGGCTGGATCTGACGTCACCCCTCACAGCGTTCCAAAAGAATATTTAACCCGTCCTAACCCACTAACACAACATCCACTAACTAAAACTAGTTCTTTTCTCATGGAACCTCACTTTTTATCTATAATCCCAAACTAAATCTGGTGTGGTTACTAGCAAACACACTGTAAATGACCTCTGACCCCATCTGGATTCTGAGGTAAATCTAAGCTCCTGTTAATCCTAATCTATCCATGATCACGTGATGGAGAAAAACCCTAATCATACGTCCGTCACGTTCACACAGAAAACATGTTCTCTCTGCTGCTTCTGCCAACAAACTGATGTGGTGAGTTCTTCTTTTAGATGATAGGACACACACGCATCTATTTTGTTGTATTTGACGTCTGCAGTTCACTTGATATATTTAGCATGTGTACATAGATGTGAAGGACTGTAAACGGTGAATGTGTGTGTGTTGGTGCAGTGAAATGGGATGCAGAGTGACTAAACCAAACAAACAGCAGCGGATAGAACGCGAGCGAGGTGTGTAAATGTCCAGTTCAGTGACTTAATAAAACACAAGGACGCGTTCACATTTAAAAGAGCTGTGTCTCTCCGTCTGTCTTTCTCTTTTGTAGCGATTGTCTCGGTTCCAGGTAATTCATCTGGTTCATTTGTCCGGAGGATTTCTTCTTATTGCTGCAGTTATTAATCTGAATGATTGAATGTGTTTTCTCTCTGTGTCTGAAGCGTCACATACAGCGGTCACAGGTGAGACGCACACACACACACACACACGCAGGTGATTCTGTGATGAAAGTCAGGAGATGTTCAGGCGCTCTGTTTCTCTGCAGCCATGCGAGCGGCTCTTCTCATCCAGCGCTGGTACCGTCAGTATGCGGCTCGGCTGGAGATGAGACGCCGCTGCTCCTGGAACATCTTTCAGTCTATAGAATATTCTGGAGAACAGGATCATATCAAGGTGAAAATACCACTGATAAAACCCTGATCAGACACAAACTGAAAGACGTTGAGGGATGCGTGTTCAGTCAGCATCTTTACTTCTCATGATTCCTGCTTGTGCTGTTTGTCTTTACAGCTTTACAACTTCTTTGGTTGTCTGATGGATCATTTCACACCTGCCAGCAGCCAAAGTAAGAACTCACGAGGTCATCTTCAGCTCTGATCTCACTCCTACACAACTTCATGTCTCGCTGTTTTGTGTGTCTCCTCAGAAAAGTGGATCTCGCACATATTTCATGAGAGTGATGCGTTTCAGGAGATGGAGTTGGAGAGATATTTCTCTTATAAAAACATTGAGGTTCCAGATGTTTACTCTGGACCTCATCTTACATTCCCACTGACCATCTCTAATGTCACGGAGCTTGTGGACGCCTTCAAAAACAAACAAGTAAATAGAACGCAAGCTGTTGTGTGTAGGTGTTTGTGAGTCATGGTGTGTGTAACTGTAGATGTGTGTTCAGAAGCTTCACGCTCATTACGTGATGCGGCTGCTGGAGAAAACACTGATGCTCCTGCGCTTTCTGCCCAACATCAATCACGTGTCCACCTGCAAATACAAAGAAATCACCATCTGCGGTAAGAACACACACCCGAACACACACACACACACACACAGTCAGTGAGGTGTTTGATATCCTTGTGTTGGGTTTTGTTTTACACAGGAGATCTGCATGGACATTTGGAAGATTTGCTGTTGATCTTTTACAAAGTGGGTCCATTTTCACCCACAATTCTGGACTGCGTTTTACGAACGGGCCAATAACAGCTGTGTGTTTTCCCTTCATGACTAGAACGGTTTTCCTTCAGCGGAGACGCCGTATGTTTTTAACGGAGACTTTGTCGACCGAGGGAAAGAATCCATGGAGATTCTGCTGGTTCTGTTTGCCTTTCAGCTGCTGTATCCACATGATGTTCATCTCAACAGAGGAAACCATGAAGATCACATTGTAAACTTGAGGTGAAGCACATTCACACACACAAGTGATGATGAAGGTTTCTGTGTTTGTCATTTAGAAAAATATTTGTTTCTTACAGATATGGGTTCACAAAAGAAGTTCTGGGAAAATATAGAGTGAGTTTATTTTCTCCTCACACGCACGTAGACACGTACGCAAACACCCACCCACACACACACACACTCACACACTCCATGGGGAATTTTACACTTAATAAACTATATGTTATCCCCTAAACCTAAAGATCAAAGGAAACTTTTAGCATTTTTAGATTTTCAAAAAAGTTCGTTCTGTATCATTAATAAGAGCTCAGTTTGGGTCCCAACAGTGACACGAGTTCCCTTGAGTTTGTGTGCATTCAGGTTTAAGTCCCCAGCGGGATATAAACAAGGCCACACACACACAGGAATGACATCACATGAAAGCTGAAGAGTACTGATATCATCCTCACAGGTTCATGGGAAACAGATTCTCAGACTCCTGCAGAAGATCTTCAGCTGGTTGCCGCTGGTGACGATAATAGATCACAAAGTTCTGATTCTACACGGAGGAATTTCAGACAAGACCGATCTGAACCTGATCGCCAAACTGGACAGACAACGGGTAGATTTCCCTCCTGAATCTTGTCCCCTCTCTCTCTCGCTCTCTCGCTCGCTCACTCACTCTGTTTGTTCTCAGTTTGTTTCGGCGTTCAGGCCCATGCGGGGTGAAGTGTCCGTCAGGCAGTTGGAAGCAGAGAGAGATGACGGGCGGAGGAGAGTTCAGTCTCTCTCTTACGGTGCAGGTGTGCGACTCAGACCTGAGGTCCCGCGTCATTCACTGCACTCTGCGTCCAGACGAGACGTTGGATCCGTGGAGGAGGAACTGAGCGAGAGACGTCGTCTGGCAGTTCTCGGTCTGACGTCAGACCAGGGTTCTGCTAAAGATCTGCAGACGGAAGCGTGGAGACAGGTGATAATTTGCTTCACTTCAACACAGACACAGAAAGAGTCCATAACAACACTGTGAATGTGTAGGTCCGGTTCCTTAGGATCCACTCAATTCATAAAGCAGATGTGTCCAATCCTGTCCTTCACAGTTTATCTCCAGTCAAACACTAACTTTCCCTTTTGTGTCCGTTTCTGATACTCTCTGTCACAGTTTAACATCTGCAGGAATCCGCTGGTCTTTACAAACGTGTTCTGTGGCGTGTACAGGCAGTCAGATGGTAATTTGATGTTCATACGTGTGCCGCCGTGGCATTGAATCTGAGCTAGTCGATAAAGTGCCATGATGTCTTGTTAGCTTCACATGCCGTGGACGTGACTCTGTTGCGTGTGTTTGAGCCGACGTGTTTCATTTGTGTCACTGTGATGTGCGCCACAATCATATCTGTCACCAGAAGACAAGAGTGAATGACACGGCACATACAACTCCTCAGAATCACCCTACTGAGCATTGACATTGCAGTCCTTGTGTAAATGCTCAGAGGTGTTGCCATAGCGTTTGAAACAATGTTTGGTCTGTCGAAACACACTCAGACCAAAATGCAGAAAGTCAGAAAATGACTTTGCAGGCTACATGTTTCACAGGTGAGGGACAGCGTATGTAAGTGGCCAGTTGTCTGAGACCCCCGATGTATATTGTGAATGAGCCAGATGAGCTTCGCTTGACCCACGAGAGATGGTCTTCTCTTCTTCTGCTGCTCACACATGTCACTGCTGTTGTCACTCCAGATAGTTGATGTCCTGTGGAGCGACCCGATGCCTCAGAACGGATGCGTACCCAATGACGTCCGAGGGGGCGGCTGTTACTGGGGTCCGGACATCACACAAAAAGTGCTGGACAGACACAAACTTCAGCTGCTGATCAGATCACACGAGTGCAAACAAGAGGGTTACGAGTTCTGCCACAACCGCAGGGTGAGATTTCACCTGACAGGACTTTTCTGCTGTTAGTCCAGAGAGATTTTAGTGGAATCATTTGTGTTGTGTGTTTGCAGGTACTGACCATATTTTCAGCCTCAAATTATTATGACGTGGGCAGTAACAGAGGCGCTTACTTACATTTGGGTCCTGACCACATTCCTCATTTTAAACCGTTTCAGGCCAGCCGGTCAACCCGAGAGCTGACGCTCAGACAGAGGTGAACACACACACACACACACACACTCGTCATGCTTCTGAAGGCTTCTGACAGGTTTATAATGCACACGTGTGTGTGTGTAGTGTGGGAAGAACAGAACGCTCAGCTTTACAGGCTCTGAGGATGCTGTTCTTCACACACAAATCTGAACTGATGCGAGAGTTCCTTCAACACGACCCGCAGCACACAGGTGCACCAACAGAACCCATCACCCTCACAGAACATCAGAATCAACAGACTTCAACACTGCTTTCTTTCACATCTTACCTGTCTGTCTTTAAAGGTCTGATCTCCTTGAGGAGTTGGGTGGTTGCCATGGAGACGGTTCTGCATCTGAGTCTCCCGTGGAGGGTTCTGAGATCTCAGCTGGTGTCAAGCTCACATGATGGGATGCTGAACTATGACGATTGGTTCAACCAGCTGTCAATAATCCAGCCCAACGCTAAAGTAATGCAGACACAAGTTCACAAGCAGCGCGTACGCAATCATATCATACACACCACGATATCAAACACATCTAAGATTCATGAAAACACAGAATTGTGAGTCAGCACAACTGCACATTGGTCAACTGTTACCTGGCAGTGTTCTGATAAAGCAGATTTAACAATGGCGGTTCACTAACACTGCTTGAAATTTCCATAAAATAAGAGAAGAAAAAAAAGAACAGATTCACAATAAAGGAAAAACTGAATTCAATACAGGTGTGTTTGACTCTTGACAGATTGCCAACACTAGTCTGCTGGAGACCCTTTACAAACATCATTCAAACCTAGAGACCATCTTCAGAATGATTGACACGGATCATTCAGGTACTCTGATCAGTTATTTCTGTTTTATTGTACTGTGTGCACATATATGAACACCTGACCCTACGGAGTCTCGACAATAATGTTTTTTTAGAATCACTAGTATTTACAATAAAAACCACAGAATGATTTCAAGAGATGATTCAGCCAAAAATGTCTTTGTTCAGATGAACACAGAGAAAGATATTTGGAAGAATGGTTATAACCAGACAGATTTTGCCCCCCATTGACTCTCATAGTATTTGTTCTGTTGAGCACAAAATCAGATATTTTGAAGAATGTGGGACAGTAAACAGTTATTTTAACAACCATTGCCATTTGTCCTACTATGGGAGTCGATATTTGTCTGGTTAAAGCATTCTTTCTTCTAAATATATTTCTCAGTGTTCATCAGAACAAAGACACATTTGGCACAGGTGAACTCAAAGGTGAGGAAATGATAGAATTTGTATTTTGGGGTGAAGTATCCCTTTAATGTGTTTAGGTCTGATCTCATTTGAGGAGTTTCATCAGACGTGGAAGCTGTTAAGCTCTCACCTACAGACCAACATCTCTGATAAAGCCATCTCAGAACTGGCCGAGAGCATCGACTTCAACAAGGACGGAAGCATCGACATCAATGAGTTCATGGAGGCCTTTCGGCTGGTGGAACAATCTAGAGCCGAGAGGAAACCGTCACCGACCTCAGCTGAACGAACAACAAATAAACCAACAACAACACAAAACCTGTCTGACATCACCTGTTGATCACAGCTCCAGTGCCACAACATGTCTGAATGTTAGCATTACTGCTCTAGTCAACACATTGTTCCATTAAACCACATCCTGACCTTCTGATATGTCGAAACCAGTTTCTATTCATTCATTCACCCATCACACAAACCGATACAAAAGAAAACTTTATTCATCAATGTGAGACACATGTGTTTAAGATTCAGCTGTCAAAGGCACACAATGATAATCACATGACACAGTAAAGAGAAATGGGCCACAACAACAGAAATCAACAATCCTCTGATGTTCAGAAGGTCACAATGCACAGCAGTTTGTGTGTGTGTGTGAGTGTGTATCAGCTGAGTTTGCTGCTACGTGTGTGAATCCCATCATGCAGCTGATCTTCAATCATCTTGATGTCGTCCATATCATCTTTAATGACGCTGATCAGGTGACTCAGACCCTCCTGCTGCTGCTTCAGGTGCTGAAAGACAACTTACAGCTGTTACACAAACGTAACACACAAACATAACACACACACACAGGTTGTATGTCTTGCCTGTTTGATTTCTCGCAGCAGGTCGGCATCCACTCGATAGCGCTCCTCTGACCGTACAGCTCCAAAATGATTCTGCATTCGAATCTGAGACATGAGCTCATTCAACCGGCCCTAACATCAGTGAGATCAACAGCTTGATGTTTTGGTTCATTTGATATTTACTTTCTTCACGTGCACTAGTAATAGTGCCTTAAGGTTTGGGTTTAGTGTATTAGGGTGTTAAAAGTGATGTTGTAGTGCGTTCACACCTTGAACTGTGTTGGTGCGTTCAGCTCACACTGAATGGTTTCTAACTGAACTCTCAGATGCTCTTCATCTAGTTGGATGGCATAACCGCTCTTCCTCTGAACCTCCTGTTTGATCAACACCTAACACACACACACACACTGAAGGTATTGAGTCTGTTTGGCTCTGTTCAGCCAACAGACATGAAGTGAAATCAAGGAAAGCTTGTAAACCTGTAGTACTCTGTGTGACAGATCCATCAGCTTGCGTTTGTATTGTGTGATTTTAGCTGCTGTTGTGGCCTGATTCACCTGCAGCTCACTGATGTCATTAGAGATGATCTGAGACACGAGAGAGAAACTGATGAGAACCACCCAGAAACCATCAAGACTTTACCTTAGTGTGTGTGTGTGTGTGTGTCTATGTGAGCATCTCACGTCCACTCTGGTCTGATGCTGTTTGGTCATCTGGTCTTGAATCTTTAATCTTCGCAGGAGTTCTTTAAAGCCCACCATAGGTACTGGAATTAACCTGAAGAGAAGCATCACATGACAGTTAGGTATACTGATGTGTCAGTATAATGGAGCAGCATGTAGCGCTGAGGTTGGGAATAATGACCAACACACTCGCTCCAGCGCTTCCTTTCCAAGCACAAGCTGACACAACATGATGCATTCCATGTAGATAGAAATAAGTCATTCTAAGGTCATACAAATATTACACTTCATTGTGTGCGCTCGTTATACACCTCTGAACACACAGTTGTGTATATTATATTGCATCTCTGTCAATAGATCTTCAACAACACTAAACACTGGTGCTTAAACTGAACTGAAGATAGATAAAGACAGACACACCTCTCTGGATCAGGATTGTCCACTTTAGCCTGTTCCCAGATGATGGGGTCCACACCTGCACACAAAAACACATCTTCAGTCTGTGTGTGTGTGCGCTTGTTTCCTTGTATTTGTGAGGCCTCACCTCCTCTTCAGAAACACAGTGAACTAACATTACATTTAATTGGTCCTCACTAGATGAATAGTGTCATAAATCCGTCAAATCATGTTTTATTTTCAGGGCTGTGAAATGGATTCTGAACGAGAGGTTAGTGTGCTGGTTCATGGACAGAGTGAGTACCTGCGGGTGGGTTCTGCAGCAGTTGTTTGAGTTGTGTAGCACTCAGTGCGGTTCTGCTGACGGTCATTATGACACTGAGCTGCTGAAGCTGAGATTTCACATTCATCTGCTCCATGAAACTATAGAGAGTTGATGCTGGAACCCGCTTGGACGTGCCGTTAGGAGACCGCTCGACCAGATAAACGATCACCTCCGTCCTGCACACACACACACACACACACACGCACACAGCTATAACACACAGAAGACAAGTTTTCTCATCCTGTGACTTATGATGATGATGTGAGTCTCACTGGTCATCAGGTAACGCTCGTACACCCTCCACATTCACGCTAATCATTTGATTTCCTCCCAGGACTTTATGTAGAGACTCGACCAAGTGCTGCTGCTGAGAGCGCACGTCTGATTCCTTCTTACTGAGAGCCAGAGCCACTAACCCATCTTCATCTTTTGTTTCAGGAACACAGCTGTAGCCCACCGCCTGTCACACACACACACAGGCACAGGAGTAACAGGTTCAACACAAAACACATGGCATTATTGTGCTTTCTGTTCATGCATTGGGAATGTTTAGTTACAAAAGTTCATTAAATGAAGTACAATCAAGTCAATGTAGCACATAACTCCACGCTTCTGTCTGCACACATACTCCCATCATGCCCTGCTGTGGTGTGACATCATCAGCAGTACCTTGAAGCGGCAGAAGGGATTCTCCTGGCTGAACTCCACCGGAGGAGTGCTGCTGTTGAAGTAACCTCGGCCTGTTCCCCAGAAGGCCTGCAGCTGGTTCCACTTGGCCAGAACGGAGTCCCGCTCATCGCTGAGCACAGACGGAGCAGACAGAGCACTGGCAGTGTTGATCAGATGACTAGACTGAGACCCCTGCTGGTTAAACAGACCACCTACACACACACACGCACAGTTTTACACCAAGCTCACGTGAAGAACACGCACGAGTCGTCCAATTGCCATTTCTCACCCTGTTGGGTCTGGCCGCTCTGAATTCCCCCGAAACCACCGAAGCCCAATCCAGTGCTGCTGAAGCCCGTTCCTGTAGCACCGCTCGAAGCCAAACCAGAGGAGAAGCCAAAGCCTTTATTCTGAGTGTTTCCAAAGAGACCTCCACCTACAGCCACACAGAAACTGAGTCATCGTGTCATCGTGTTTATTCAGCATCTGCTACACTTCTGAGCATCACGTGTGTCCCCCGCGTGTGGCAGCCGTACCTGTGTTTGATGGTGTGGAGAAATTGAAGGTCGACCCACTGCTGGGAGGAGCCGTCGTGGCTCCAAAACCTCCAAAAGCACCTGCAGAGACACGCAGAGAGTCAGAGTATATGGGGAAAGAATGATGTCATCAATGAAGTCATGGAGTTGTAAAAGATGTAAAAGAATAGGTGTTGGAACACAAGTGATGTGAGCATGACATATCACGAAGCCGAGCTCAGCTACTGAATACAGATGGTCATCATCAGACAGACTGAAATGAATGAGCAGCGGATGGGAACCAACCAATCATAAATGATCAGATCTGTGGACACAATCGACCTGCTCCACTGAGACTAGTGCTCAAACTGAACACAGGGGCCGCCAGGCCCAACCCAAACCCCCCAAAACTAACGGCTGAAGGGGCACTGCTGCTTGAATTCGGCGCAACAAATCCTGAAGCACAGACGGCCGTCAGGAGGGAGAGAGAGAGAGAGAGAGAGAGAGAGAGAGAGAGAGTGGTTCGAGGAATGTGAACACATCAGTCTGCCCTTTCAAAATCACATTTCTACTGTATGAACCACAAAACTGCTCCACCACAGACACACTGTTCATTCATGACATCCAGCCGTAGAAAAATTCCTCATCATCACATCAGTCCTGTGTCACATCACTTCTGAGTGTCCTTCAATGTACAACAGCCCACCACTGAACCTTCTCCAGGAACATCTGAGCAATTCTTCTTCTTTTTAACCCATTCTTTTGTTCTTCAAACAACATGTGCAGTTAACCCTGCTCCTAACCGACATAGACAAGTTAAACCGACTTCAAGCCGTACAGAGAGACATCAGCTTGATAAGAATTGTTTTGACACTCTCACCTGTGGTACTTGATCCGAATCCAAATCCCGTGGATGCTGTTGTTGTGGTGGCGGCTCCAAACCCAGTGCCAGAAAGACCTGTGCCCATGACAACGGGTCATAATAGCCTTTAATAAAACCCTTCTGGAGTAACGCTAATGGCTGCTTATTAAAACCCGAAGAACGTTTCACATTACGACACCCTAACCCATCACGTGATCATATAAATATCAGACATCAATATGCACACTAACATGCTTGGATATATGAAACAGTTTGTTTGGATCACATTTGTTTAATCATCTCCTGCAAGAACGACAGTAATGTATGAAAGCCGGTTGTATGAAAGCCGGCGGTATGATTTAAGTTAATAAAATAAAAAGAAAGAGGATGAAAATGATCGGGCTGTCTGGGTAGATTATTCTAGGCTTATATTGGGTGTTGAAGCGCAGAAAATAAACAAACTGGATGTAGAAAATAACAATAACAACATTTAAACGGCGGAACAGGTGAAGAAATGTGATGATGTCTAGTGTCGCTCTCCACGAGCTTCTCCTCGAACCACTCCAGACTGTTCATGATTTTATTGTTTTTATGTGTTAATGTGTGAATATATTTCAATACTACAAAGCAAGTCATTTAATAAAGATGTTGAAACTCACTCGCGCTGCTAGACGGGCCGCCAAAGTTGAACGCCATGTTTCCGGTCCGTACGGATATTCCTTCCGGATAGAAACACAAACATTTACAATCGGATCTCGCGGCTGAAGTTCCTATGTTGAAATCTCTCAACATATCCGGGTTTCTTTAAAATATAACATAACGGTGTGGTTTAACAAATAGTTGCACTTACGCAAAACAGCTGCTATTTATATTCACACAAACACAGGTTGTCGGACACTTTGAAGTCATTTGCCTCATGAAGCTTTCCTGTAGCTCAGTGGTAAGAGCATTAAGTGAACAACGCAAGGTTGAGGGTTCGATCCCAGGGGATTGCAGATCCTAAGTATAAATGTATAGGATAAAGCAATCCAAATCGATGTTGATAAAATCGTGTGCTAAATGTAAAAATGTAATGAAACGGGTTAAATCAGTGTTCTCCAGTATGTAGAAATCAATCAACATTCACATGACAGTTATTATATTAACTTCATGTTTTTTATTGAAATCATTATTCTCACAAAAAAATCAAAACAATCACAAATCTTTTGACATTAATAAAAAGCTTTTATTAACAGTGTGTTATCAGGAAAGGTACAAACAATTCAAGTGAGACACAAACTTGCCCAACGACAGAGCTGATTTTATTAAGCCTGCGTTAATCTCACATTTATACAAGTTTATAAAAGTGATGTTTCATGAAATCTGGCAGATTATCGTGGACCATTGTGCTTCCTTCGTATTTTCTTCTTCAGCTCGGTCAGTTTGAGCTTTTTCTTTGTCATCTGACGTTCTGGAGCCTCTCGATCAACGTTAAGCGGTTTCTGCTCGGCTGGAGTTACAAACACGTCATCGGTGACGTCCGGCATCATCACTTCTTGTTCCTCTTTCTGCTTCTCCTTGCGAACCTCCTTCACCAACAGTTTCTCCTTTTGTTTGGCAGCCATCGCCAGCCGAATCTCTCGCCGATGCTAAACAACACAGTAAGGCACGATAAAACAACAGTGAATAAAACACGTGTGTGTGTGTTCGTACACAATAAGCACTGAAAGCAGCTCACCATGTTAGGCGATTGGAAATGAGGGTTTTCATAGAGCGTTGGTCCGCCAAAACTCCCCTGGAAGATTTTTATGGGGTTCATGACAAAACGAGGGCCAATCTCCACAAGAGATGCATCTTCTTCAATGATCTACGAGTGGTAGAATCACTGCTTTAAAAAATCATATGACTCACTTCAATGAATGATTCAAGCGTATTGTCAATGATCTCACCTGATAGTTTCTGAACCAGATTCTGTTGTCTGCAACAGTGAAAGTGAACACGTGATCCACAAACGGCTGACTCTTCGGGTGATACTGAGGTGTCGAGAAGATCTAAAAGAACAAGGTCTCCATTAACAGGCTTTAAAAAACACGTCTCGACATCTGAAGTTTGCATGAACTGCACAACATGTTTATTTACGGTAAGACATTCTAATGGTGTATTAAGAAACTCCAGAATACTGTCATACTGTAAAGATGCAATAATGCTGTAATGAACCTGAGTGAAAAGCTCCTTCAGCAGGGTGTATTGCGGCTCCTTGTCAAATTTCTGTAAAGGCAATGACAAATGTTATCATGAATATAATCAACATTATTTTTTTGTTGTTTGTTCCAGTCATTTATAAATGTCTTTTTACTCACAGGGTCAAAAGACAGCAGCGGTCTGGAGCCTTTCAAACAGTTGCCTGTCATCTTCAGCTCAGCGAGAGTGTGAACTGAACGTGTTTGGGACAAATGGACACACACATTACATTTCCGCTCACATCATTTTTTTAAGTTTATACATTGTGCTTAAATATTGAAGAAATAAAGTTCTACCGTTTTGAACAAGAAACTTGGCGGACGGCCCATGAGGAGCATTTGAGATCCTGTAAACAGAATGACAGCCATACATTGAGATTTTTAACACTTTTTAAGACAGTCTGGTGATCAGAAAAGTGGGTTCTCACCACATGTAAAGATCCTGCTTCTTCTTTGCCTCAAAAAAGAGGCACTTGTTGCAGTTTTTGATTTCACACACCTGAAACATATCAGTAACAAACAAATAAACAAACAAAAACTGCAGGATGTCAGTGGCTTAGTGTAGTGCTGCCTGTTATACAAATGCTTTTGCCCAAATAAGTGTGACATTGATTTAAACGCTTGAAGATAAATAATCACAATGTACAGAGTAATACGCGAGAATCACCTCATTAACCACAAAGAGTTTGTCTTTTCTGTCCATTTTGGTGTCTGTGAGAAGAGAACAGAGATTTGTTTTTGTACATGATCAGCCAGGTAAACTTCAGTTCAGTCATTTGGTTGGTTTAATGTGGATTTACCAGCTTTGCTGTGAGGCATCAAGGTTTTTAAATCCTTCATTAGGTGTCTCGTTCTGAAGTTGATGCCGCGAGAGGAAAACACCAAAACTCGCTCCTTGTTTTTCCATTTACCCTAAAAAAGAGAGCATTCGCATTAAAACTCACGTTTTAAGAAGGCAAAGTTCATTCACTGCCATCTACTACAACCTCATCAGCCTATCACAAGAAGGCATTTAACAATTCACATCATCTACATGCAAACACTGAATGGAGTCAAGTACAGTGCAACATTTTAAGGCACATTAGATTCTTCATCAATTGCTTCATTATATTAAATCTGTTTCAGTTGGAACCATCAGCATATATAATGCAATATTTACTGTAAAAATCAACCGAGTCCAACAAAAGACGAAGATTTGATGTCACCATCACAAAGAGACACTGGAATATAGTTGTCATGTTTTGGTGGCGAGATCAGATCTGATCAGTGAAAATAAAATCACACATGAGATGATTTAATAAGAACTCATTGACTTGGTTTAATATCTCACCGCGCTGACGGGCGGCGGGACGCTGATAATGTTGCTCTGTTCACAACTTTCTGTCTTTTCTTTACCCTCCGCTGGATATGTTACTTGCTTTGGCTTCTTTCCTGCTTGTGATGTTTTATTTTGCTTTAATTTCGCTCTTTTCGACTTGATTTCTGATGATTTCTCTGCCACACGTTTCTTTCCGCGCGCCGCCATCTTCCTCACATACGTCACTACCGACCGAACGCAGAAGAGCGGAAGTGACGTGAAAACACGCAAGAGTCGCACAATCAGCAGGATCGCAGTAATATTGAAACAAACTCAGCTCGATTCAAAATGATTAGATAATCGTGTGGTTTGCAAATCGCTGTTAAGCGCAGGATAAATAAGATAGAGTTTAAACACAATGAGTTCAGAAATGACCGGTGAAACGGAAGAAATGAAGGATGATGAAGACGAAGAGGAGATGAAGGACAGAGATGATGATGGAGGAGATGAAGGCTTCTCTGTGCTTTCAGATTTGCCTGTTGAGATCACTGAGAGACGCCCGACCTGTCACACGTGCTGGTGAGAAACACAACAACACAATTGTGCGCGTGTGACTTTTATTCAACCTGTAAGAGATAAGTGTTGTTTGTGTTAGTTTACTTCTTCATTTACTTTCCCGTAAAAATCTGAGTTTAATTTTCAAGCATTAGAAATGATACCCTAACCCAAAAAATGAATAAACGAGCAGAGCAGCTGATCCTCAATGATCAAGTAGAAGAAGATAAGACACATTGGATTGGACTGTGGGTTATTTATTCCTTTTTTACACACGAGAAACACAATGAAAGCAGCTCAATGAAACACATGATGCTTCTGCCACTCACTTACCCTTTATCTAAAAGGAAACATTGTAATATTCTTGCCATTGTTAGCACTTTCTTGACTGATTTCTTCTGAACCTCAATAGCGCAAATAACACAGATGAGATGACTTTCTTAATAAACACATCATCAGAAGAGTTCTTTTGTCTTCTGGATGTCCCTTAAGAAGAAAATCAGCGTTAAACTGTAACGTTTCATCAGTTGATTAAATCATCGGTCAATGAAAGTAGCAGTTTTTCTTCACAGACATCCAAACGTGCCCATGATCCTTCAGCTGTGATGCATTCACGTGACTCATTGGTTATCTGTTGTGTGTCCATCATGAGTGTAATGTAATGATGTTTTGTGTGTTTAGTCGTCCAGTGAAGGTGTGTCTGTGCCCGTATCTCCCTGCGCATCCTCTCGACGTCTCTACGTGCCTTTACATCGTCCAGCATCCGGCCGAGGTCTGTCGTCTGTGTGTGTCCAACCTCTCATGCCGTTTGTAACAATGTCCCATGAGTCAAGGTTCTTCTCCTCTGCTTCCTCCAGGAGAGCCGCGTCCTCCGTACGGTTCCACTCCTGGCGGCGTGTCTTCCTCCCGTGAAATGCAAAGTGTTCATTGGAAGGCGATTTACAGACGAGAGGTAACTTACAGCACACATTGATTGATTCACATCATACAGAGAATTCCTGCACGTCGGCCTGACTGTCATCGTGTCGGTTGTGTCAGACATCCCGAGCTGGCGGCCGTGTGTAAGGACGCACACACTCTGCTTCTGTATCCTGGAGCTGATGCAGCTGATCTGGAGGATCTCGCCTCAGATTTCACAACGACAGCCCATAATGTCATTCTGATAGACGGTACTTGGAGTCAAGCGAAAGACATGTTCCTCCGCAACTCTCTTTTCAGGCTCCCCAAACAGGTGCGACCCACACATCCATCAGCTCTCGTGGGCTCCTAGGCCACAATCTCTTGTTGTTCTTCTTCCGTTCAGTTAGATGTTTCTGCAGCAGCATGTCAAGCACCTCATTGCAAGAGTCTTTCAATAAATGATACAACTAACCCCAGAAGTTTTAGCAATTCTTTTGAGAAGTAGAAAGATGAAAAAGTGGAGGCGCTCTGTGTGGGTTCCGTGTTGTTCTTCTGGGTTTGGGTTTTCTTCTAAAGCTGCTTTGATGCAAAGGAAATTGTAAAACGCGCTTTACAATGAAAATTGACTGGACTTGAATTCGGTCAAATTTATTGGGGTTCTATTGAATGGTGCTTCATTTACATAAACATCTGAAATGTGAAGAGATGACGGAAAACCAGGCCGTTGATGTGGATGTTTGTCTGTACAGGTGCAGCTGCGCAGCTTCTCTTCCAGTCAGTATGTGATCCGCACACAGCCCACAAACATGTGTGTGTCCACGCTGGAGTGTGCTGCCGTCGCGCTCTCTATAATGGAGAAGAACCAGAACATCCAGGAGGTTTGTCACTCACTCGCTCACAGCCTTGTGAAGCACCCGTTATCAGTTTGTGATGGTGTGTGTTTTTCACACGCAGGTTCTTCTCAAGCCTCTTCAAGCTCTGTGCTCCTTTCAGCTTCAGCACGGCGCACAGATCCATCACAGTAAAGAACATCTCATTAGAAACGGCCAGTACAACAAGATTCTGCCCCAAAACAAGCGCAAGATCCGCAGGATGCAGAAGCTCATCAGCAACCAGAACATTTGAGACTTTTTTCTAAACGAAACTACAGCACCCTTTCTACAGGATGTCTCGCTTCTGATTTTCACGACTGCTGAAGCGTTCAGACGAGCAATATTAACATGTGCTGCCATAAGGACAGTTGATCTATTCATTGAGTTCATAAATGATTTTATTTCTGCTGCTAATATTAAAGTGAATGTTTATTGCTGGTGCGTGTGTTTTACGCCTTCTGGCGGTGTCCACTGTAGAGGCGCTCTTGGTCTTTTAGTTCGACTGCTGCGCTGCGCAAAACCGATCGGCATCAAAGTATCGCGAGAGCAGACTGCAGTCGACAGGTTAGCTAACTCAGCGGTTTACTGCAGATGTGGGTTAGTTTTAAACTGATTCCGCCTGTTGAAATATTCATGAATTGAAGTTGACTTCAATGCGTGTATTACACTAATATACTCTACCAAATGTATATTTTAACAATAATAAAACTGAATCGGTCGATAAATCTGTAAAAAGTTCTAAAACTGGGAAAACCACAATTCCTTAAGAATTTTGTTGATCAGCTGTAAATCTCGTGGTTAGATCATTTTATTTATGTAAATATACCTTGTCAATACTGCTATACAATTATTTTCATTGAGTTTAGAGTTTCACTGATAACAGTGACTGTACAATATGTATTTGTGTATGAGAGTCACATGTTTTGAGTTGTGGTGTTCTGGGCAACTAGTTTTGATTGGCCTCTGGAAATGCTAATTTTATTCAGAAACCTGCTCACGCGATACACTGATGTCACGCGCAGGTCGATATGCGCAGCCAGCGCCGCACGAAACACACTTCTGACTCAAGAACGTTCGAGTTGTAAGTAGCCAATCAGAATCCGAGTCTGAACTCCGCTCATGGTTGAGGACCAATCACATGCGTTGAATCTTAAGCGAAGATTTTGACGGTAACTTGATTTCCTCGACGACAGCGACACGGTACGACAGAAACATCACAGTCTCACATTTCAGTCATGAATCGAAGTTCTTTCTTATACATTTCAGTCTTGTATTTCATGTTTGAGTGAATTTCTGACACGCCTGAACGAGAATCAGCCGCTTCTGTGAGATTGACTGGAAGGTTTCTGTTTATCGTGCTGTTTTCGCTATTAAAGAACACTATGAGTGAATAAGATTTGAATGTACATTTATTTTATAGTTATCTATAAAAAACAGCTTCATAACAATCACAGTAATTGTGTAATATTGACTGAGAATAACCGTGATTTAGTTTACAGTAATATATTTGGACATTTTTGTGAAGAGGGATGAAAATATCGTAAGTTTACAACTCATCATGTTTTAAAGGAGGAATGATGATTCATTTATGTCTATTTACATCTTATGTTTGTTTTAACTTTAACATGTCATTTGAAGCCTCAGGTAATTTACGACAGAAATAAGTTACTCATTTGTTCTTTTGGTTCTCACACAAGTAACTTTATTTAGAAACAAATAAACAAAAAAGCTAAAAGCCTTCTCTGAACAGTCATGATAACATTCATTCATTTGTGTTTCAGATGTCCAGTTTGTCACGCCTCACTTCTGTGAGATCAAAGCTTGAAGAAACTCTCGTGTCCTATCACCATGTGAATGCATCAGACTGGAATATCGCAAAGAAATCGGTTAGTTTGTCTGTACCTTCTTCATCTGTCTGTCTGTCTGTCTCAGTCTGTCTGTCTGTCCGTCTGTCTCAGTCTGTCTGTCTCTCTGTCCATCTGTCTCTGTCTGTCTGTCTGTCTATCCTTCTGTCTCTGTCCGTCTGTCTCTGTCGTCTGTCTGTCGATCGGTCGCTCTTTTGCATCACTCAGACTGACTTTGTTTGCGCAGAAGGATGTGACGGTGTGGAGGAAACGTTCAGAAGAATTCAGCGGCTTTCTGTGAGTGTAAATATCTAACTTATGTTCAGAGTCAGACACACCTGAAGCAGCTCATAGACGTCAGGTGTGTTGCGTGCGGGACACAGGGATTCTGCAGGACTGGAGAAGATTTCACAGCCCTGGTGTAATGGTTGTAACTGAACACAGAACAGTATGAGAGATGCAGATTTCTCTTTCTTCGCAGATATAAAGCAGAAGGAACAGTGGCAGACACCCCACAGAGGACTGTGGAGTATATTCGGCCCGGTCCGTACCGTTTAAACTGGGACAGTCTAATGACTTCCATGGAGATTGTGGAAACACTAGACCAGGTTAATGTACAGTCAGCCACTATAAGAGTGTTCGGTGTGTGTTTATGGGTCTGTATGATGGAACACATGTGTGATAAACAGCAGCAGTAATGTATTTTACGTTCATAAACACGTGTTATCTCGTGTAATCTCTTGAAAGATTTAACTGCTTTTATGTTTATAATACTGGTAGGTTTCTGTGAATCTGAATTGTATTTGATTTGTCTTGCCGAGTATGATCGAATGAATTCTGTCTTGAGTTAAAGCTGAACATTTGACATTAAATAAACTGAACTATCCCATAATGCTTTGTGTTTGCAGGGCAGTTGCGTTATAAAATACACAACCGCAGGGCAATTGTGGAACATCATTTCTCCGAGAGAGTTTGTGGATTTCTCGCACACGACAGACTATGAGAATGGTCTGCTCTCCTGCGGTCAGTCAAGTGTTGCGTTCATTATTAAATCACATAAAAAATCACTTGTAACCCTTATCTTAATGCCAACACCTTAGACAATATAATAATGAGATATTCATATTCTTCTGTGCACATAGTGTCTGTGTCGATTCATATGAAGAAATGTCTCTAGACGCTTGTTTCTGAGTATGTTCAATCCCTGGGATCCAACCCATGACATCGACGTTGCAAGCACCATGCTGTAACCACTGAGCCACAGGAAAGGGTTAATATTGTGGGAGAACACATAATATTCCAACATGTGAACTGACATGATTGTTGGTTATTGTCGTTTCAGGTGTAAGCGTTGATCGTGATGAACACAAACAGGGTTTCGTACGAGGGTTTAATCACCCGTGTGGCTGGTTCTGTGTGCCAGTGGAGGATTGCACACACAGTTTGTTAACCGGCTACATCCAGACTGACCTGAGGGGAATGTTACCTCAATCTGCGGTGGACACGGCGATGGCTGGCGGCCTGATCAATTTTTTCAGTGACCTCAGACAGGCTCTAAAAATTTAGTCTCTCTATCAGTGTGCGAAGTACAGGAGAGAAGCCTTGCCAATCCTTGCCAATACACTTTTTCAGAGTTGGAAACACAAAACATCATTCCAGCACCAGTGAAAGATTAGCTCTCGGTACAGATGAGGCTTAAAAGTTGATTGTTTTTTAATGAAGGTTGAATTTGAGATGAAGATCACGTTTTGATTAGAGGGTAAAAGAGTGTGAGAATCTGATGATTATCACCATGAATCCACCACAACACTGAGCCTCTTTAGAATCATAAACACGTACGATGATGTGCTACTTGTCCGTCTATTTTAAATGTTTATAATAACGGGATAGTTTATAAACAGTTTGTTTATAGTATGGTCGTTTGTTGATTGCGAGCGCGCCTGTCTGTTATCTGAATATTAATTAGATTTTAATAAAATTAACAGAATGTTATAAAAAGTAATAATGTGCCGTTTTTCTTTTATTTTTGAATCTGCAGTCCTACAATATGTATTTATCTCAGGCGTGTTAAACTCGCTCGCTCAACGTGATGACGTTGGGTAGAAACTCCGCCCACAGACGCTGCTCGTCTTGTGCGCGCGCGTGTCCGTTATCGCGCGCGCGTGCGTTGTCTGGAGCTCGTCAAGTGAGATTCGTCCAGTTCGTCTGAATGTGTGAGTTTAACGGACTGATGTTCTCGGGCAATGAGGTTCGCTTCAAGTCTCCATGACAACAAAACCAGCGGTGTAAGTAATTTTATTAAAGAAATAAACAAACAAAAACGCTTTAGTGAAAATAAACAGCACAAGATTTCTTGACAACAGCGCTTTAATGACCCGTGTTTGCTGGGTTAAAGTCTAGAAATGTGTGGTGTTGTTTTGTTATGTTTGTTTACTTTTTTATTTTGCTGTCATGTGTGGGGTTTTGGTTTATTTTATTGATTGTTTTTCTGTTGACAGGTTAGAAAGGTTTAAATGGGAAGAAAGTCTTAGTTTTTGGTCGGCCTGTAGAAAACTCAGCTTTCTGTTTCAGTTTGAATCCGGAGGGCTTTTCCCTCATCCGAGTACCGGTACCTTGTGTGGATCTGTCCCACATCTGTGTAATGATCTGCCCGCTGATACAAGATGAGATTCTGTCTCCATCTGTGAAAAACACATCTCTTCCGTCAGCACATGTCAGCTTCTCTCCTCTTATCCTTAAACACGTCAGTTTAGTGACTGTATTAGTTACTGTAAATGCATTTCTCCCTTAAAAAAGTAAAGTTAGGCTTTATTTTTATTTTTTCCTGTTATTTAATTACAATCACGTTAGATGTGTAACAACAATCACTAAATACTGTGTAATTGATAAAATAGTAGAATTGACATTCAAATTCAATGTCTAACTTTAAAATGCATGCATTAATGTATCTTTCTTACTTAGTAATAGTTGAGTCAGTTAATAAGAGTACTTTATGTACCTCTATACCAGTATAAGGTTGGGGTTAGGGTTCCAAACCACGTGGTGTAAGTTTAGGTTCAGGGTTATTAACCAGTTATTATATTAACTGTAATAAGTACACAGTATATATGGGAAACAGGACTTTTAAAATAAAGTGCTTCTGATAAAAGTTACTAAATACTTTTTGGAGAGAGTAATTAGTACAGTAATCTATGGTTAGGGTTAGATTATGTCATTACTCAACATTGGTGATAGACTATGAGAGCAGTTTTACTGCACTAACCCTTTGTGTCGTCCTTTTGTTGTTGTGATCTTGTTCAATGCTTCACCTCATTTGTACATCACTTTGATGAAAACATCTGCTCAACATACATGTGATGTTTCCTGTGTTCACACTCTGCTGCGGCTTGAAACAGACAAATGTGACAGTGACACACACTGTACTAGGATGTGTTCTTATTAAATCCATCAGACACTGGACTGAGGTCAGATGTGTAGGATGTTCACTTCTGTGAATTTAAGTGTTTGCTGTTATTCTGTGTTATGGTTTTGTTTAAGAAGCACATCAGAAGAGAATCATTCAAAGTTGAACTATTAAAAGAATAATAATCACCATCACTATAGACTATATAACCAACATCTGTTGCGTTATTTCATCTGAGTTAAAGAAAGATTAACAGTCAAATATTAGATATATTTAACATTTATATTAAGATCAACTGATCATGACACAAAATTAATAATCGGATTCAAAAATCCTGATCAGTCCGTCTATAATTCTAGCGGTTTTAATCCAGTTTTAGCAGCTTTTATCCGGTTCTGGCAGTATGGATTCAGCTGTAGTGGTTTGGATGTGGTTGTTGTTTTCTGTGAGCTGCTGTGTTATATCTGTGATGTTTCTGCCGGGTTGTTCAGCAGATAAGAGCGTGTGTGTGTGTGTGAACACTGATAACCCAAACTAACACAGAGTTGATGTGAGTGTGTCTGTGATGCTCATGTTGTTGTGAGCGGGAGAATAACAAACATGCAATAGATGGGTCTGAATGATTCTTTCAAATGTTCTCCGTCCATCCAGCCGCTGTTTAATCACCCACCACAGAGTGACGTGAGTATTATTAATATTATTAACTTTACACACTGAGTGACAGTTGTTATTATTTCCCGTTTGTGTGACCACAGAATCCACAGAGTGACCCACACCCATGTGACAGAAAGAAAAGCGTTTACACATAATATCCCTCGGTTTCCCCCTTGACCACACTGAGTTGGTATCAAAGCAAAACACAAGAAACTTGTAGGCCAGGAGCAGAGTCTTGAATCTGATGCCAGAGACAATAGGGAGCTAATGTAAGTAATGAAGAGAGAAGTGACGTGTGCTCTCTTCGGTTCATTGAACCCACTCTTGCTTCATTCAGGATCATCTGTAGAGGTTTGGTCGTGCATGCAGGAAGTCCAGCTAGTAGCGGATTACAAGACAAGTCCAGTCTGGACAGAACAATAGCCTGGACTAGGACCTGCGTAGCATGCTCGGGTATGAAAGGATGACTCTACAGGACAGAGCGGTGCTGCCAACATGATCTGTGAAGTTTATTTCACTTAAGGGTTTCAACAGCGTGTTCCTTCAGAAGTTTTCAGGGCAGACTTTTGACAGCCCTGCTTTAAAAGAATCAGTTGATAAGAGTTTTTTATCTGAATGTTCTTTTGTAGTTTATGAGGTGTGTTTCATATGGACAAGTGTTGGTCTGATTCATTGTGTCATCTGATGAGAGAAGAAAGTTCATCTGTGAGGTCAGGTGATGTGTTCATGATAGTGCTGCAGTAATGATTGTGTGTGTGTCTCTTCAGGTGAATGACATATGGCTTTGACAGCGTTTGTTACCATGGAGACGCCCTCATGGAATGTGAATGGTGATGGGCATTCAGAGAAAGAGTTGTGTAGCGCCGCCCTGCAGGTTCATCTGCTCTGCTGCAGAGAGAAAGAGTCAAACGTCCTGTCGTATCCACCGGGAGAATACATCACTGAAGAGATCTGCATCACTGCAGCCAAACAATGTGGTGAGTGTGTGTGTGTGATTGTGTGAGTGTGAGTGTGAGTGTGTGTGTGTGTGTGTGAGTGTGTGTGTGTGTGATTGTGTGAGTGTGTGTGTGTGTGTGTGTGTGTGTGTGTGTGTGTGTGTGTGTGTGTGTGTGTGTGTGTGAGTGTGAGTGTGAGTGTGAGTGTGAGTGTGAGTGTGAGTGCGTGTGTGAGTGCGTGAGAGTGTGTGCGTGTGTGAGTGTGAATGTGTGTGTTTGCGTGAGTGAGATCAGGGGCCTGTACCATGAAGCCGGTTTAGGTGGCTAGCCAGGTAAGTTTAGGATTACTTTGCGCCAACCCTGGGTTTTAGGTACCATGAAAGTAACTCAGCTTTAATCGGTGTTCATCGCCATGTTAACTTAAGCTGCACGGCTAACCTGCTCCGGAGCAGGCTATGATCTAGATTAGAGATCTCACACCGAAAATTAACCAATCAGCGGCGAGCAAATTTACATATAAGTGAGGCAACTAACTCACAGTGGGTGTTACAATGGCTAGTTATTTTTAATAATGTTTAATAAAATAAAAATACTAACATAAAATGATGTAAATATATATTACAAATACAAAATCAAAAAATGGTGACTATGTAGGTAAAATCTGATTTTAGAGATGACATTTGCTGGCTTTCCCTTAAACATGAAATTAAATGTATTTATACTGTTATTGTACTACATACAATATGTATTTCTATGCATTGCATTTTTTACATTCTTGTCTGTGGGGCAGAACATTTAGGAACACTTCCAGTTTCACTGTGTTGGGTGAAACATTTATCTTCTTTGTCCACTGAAGAAACCTTCTATTATACAGCTACAGTAAGATACAGACAAAACCATAAATTGACCGGTGACATCACATATTTTTTAACACTGCTATTTTAATCTTTTTGTTATCAAGTTACACTTACAATGAACCTAAATAATGTATCATAAAGTAGGCCTACATTTTTAAATGTTTAAGACGTTTTTAATACTTGTAATGCCTACAACATTCCCTATGCATCTGTGTTTTAGTCAGTGCTTTAAGGAAGGTAAAGTATAACAGGGCTGTTTGATAGCCTGTTGGTGGGAGACGGGGGTCCCTATGTATGCCAGAGGTTTTTGCTATCCTGACCGCAGAACCACTTCAACATGGCCCTCAATCAAACCAGAGTCAGGATTGAGATGACCATTGGATTTTTAAATGAACACTTCAACTGACAACTAAGTTCACATACTGGTATTTTTTTATTTAACCTTCTTTATTAAGAGTAAGCTTCACTAGTGTATTTTGTTCACAAAATACATGTGTTACTTCTGTAACCTTTGGAGGTAGAGACTTCAGTTTCTGGGCAAGGTTGTGAAATGTCCTACAATAACAGAGACACCAGTAACATAAAATATAAATCCTCACATTCACACTTGTGCCATAATGAATAGTAGGCTACAGTACATTTATCTCTTTAACTTTGTCAGCACACAAATCGTTTCACTTCATCATGTGCTTCATCCTCATTAATAAAGGTAAACTAAATGATAACTAATGTTAGCAGGATATGTTCATCCACTGTGGGGGCACATACACACATAAAACACATCATATTACATTACTGTAATATTTACCTTACTACAGTATACTACAGTAAATGTGTGTACTATATAGTTGTTCAACTTGTGCATTAACTCAATCAGCAGTGTTTCTGAAACCGTTCTCTCTTGCGTAAACAGCAGAAACAGTATTACTCCGTGGCTGAAATACATTTTTGTGTTACTAACATTTGCGCATAATTATTTCCTAAGAAACCTTTGGAACTCCCTCTATCCATGTTGAACGCGATTGGTTTAGCGATCTCGACGTCACTCGTTCATGTGCACGCGCGCACAAACTAATCTTAGCTTCAGGATCAAAGCTTGAGTTGAAAAAGAAACTCCTGGAGCTGCTTCATGGTACCAACAAAGCTTGATCACGTTGGTTTGGTTTTGACAACCCAAAACCAATCCTGTAACCCAGAGTTTGTTCAACTAGCATCATGGTACAAGCCCCACGTTTTAGGGTTTAGGTTATAATCAGGTTTAGGTTATAATCAGGTTTAGGTTATAATCAGGTTTAGGTTATTATCAGGTTTAGGTTATGATCAGGTTTAGGTTATAATCAGGTTTAGGTTATGATCAGGTTTAGGTTATGATCAGGTTTAGGTTATAATCAGGTTTAGATTATGATCAGGTTTAGGTTATGATCAGGTTTAGATTATAATCAGGTTTAGGTTATAATCAGGTTTAGATTATAATCAGGTTTAGATTATAATCAGGTTTAGGTTATAATCAGGTTTAGGTTATAATCAGGTTTAGGTTATAATCAGGTTTAGGTTATAATCAGGTTTAGGGTATAATCAGGTTTAGATTATAATCAGGTTTAGGTTATAATCAGGTTTAGGTTATAATCAGGTTTAGATTATAATCAGGTTTAGGTTATAATCAGGTTTAGGTTATAATCAGGTCTAGGTTATAATCAGGTTTAGGTTATAATCAGGTTTAGGTTATAATCAGGTTTAGGGTATAATCAGGTTTAGATTATAATCAGGTTTAGGTTATAATCAGGTTTAGGTTATAATCAGGTTTAGGTTATAATCAGGTTTAGGGTATAATCAGGTTTAGATTATAATCAGGTTTAGGTTATAATCAGGTTTAGGTTATAATCAGGTTTAGGTTATAATCAGGTTTAGGTTATAATCAGGTTTAGGTTATAATCAGGTTTAGATTATAATCAGGTTTAGATTATAATCAGGTTTAGGTTATTATCAGGTTTAGGTTATGATCAGGTTTAGGTTATAATCAGGTTTAGGTTATAATCAGGTTTAGATTATAATCAGGTTTAGGTTATAATCAGGTTTAGGTTATAATCAGGTCTAGGTTATAATCAGGTTTAGGTTATGATCAGGTTTAGGTTATAATCAGGTTTAGGTTATAATCAGGTTTAGATTATAATCAGGTTTAGGTTATAATCAGGTTTAGGTTATAATCAGGTCTAGGTTATAATCAGGTTTAGGTTATGATCAGGTTTAGGTTATGATCAGGTTTAGGTTATGATCAGGTTTAGGTTATGATCAAGTTAAGATTATAATCAGGTGTAGGTGAGGGTCAGGTTTAGGTGAAAGTCAGGGTCAGGTGGTACTGATGGTTAGGGTAAGGGGCTAGAGATAGTGTTGAGTCAATGTATGTCCTCATAAAGATAGGTGTGCAAACATGTGTGTGTGTGTGGAGAATTTCTCTTCAAGTGATGTTAGGGGATGTGTAATAGAGAGAGATATATATACAGTCAGGCAGTAAACACATCTTTTGTCTTTGTAATTCTTTGTCTATAATTTTGGATGCAGACTGGTTGACTTCCTGTTCCCATCCTAACTGCTTCCTGTTTACCCATATGAGTGTGTACCATTTTTTTCTGCATGAATGTGTGAGTTTTAGGGTTGATGCATCCTTACATTTAGGTGTTTCTGCAGGGCCCACCCTGACTGACTTCCTCTATTCTGTCTCTCAGCTGTTGCCCATGTGTCTCTCATCATCATCAGACACACACACAAACGCAGACTGCTGTAGAATATATATATATAACGCTGTGTGTGTTTACAGGTATCAGTCCCATGTACTGCAGTCTTTTTGGACTGATGCGAGATACAGAACGCACCTGGCTTCCACCCAATCACATTTTTAAGATTGAATCATCCACCAATGAGAAGCTTCTGTTCAGAATCAGGTGCACAGAGTCACAACAACCACACACACACACATACACACACACACACACACACACAGACACACACACACACAGACACACACACACACACACACACACACACACAGCCACTGATTCTCTCTCTCTCTCAAGGTATTATTTTCCAGGCTGGTATGGCAGTGGTATAAACTGTGCCCGCAGGTGTGGAGTCATGAAGAGTTCTGGGGCACCTGTGCTCGATGACATCACTATGGATTATCTGTTTGCACAGGTGAGGAGAAATTCACTCACACTCAGCTCACAAACCCTTGTGCATTTTACACAAAACGGATAAACCAGCTTCTGATGTGTGTGTGTCAGTGGAGATGTGATTTTCTGAGCGGCGCGGTGTGCGTTCCTGTCAGCATGGAGTTTCAGGAAGAATGTTTGGGATTGGCTGTTTTGGATATCATGCGATTGGCCAGAGGAAAAGGCAAGTCACCTGTTGACATCTACAACCACAACAGGTGAGTGCTCATTCCTGACCTTTGACCTGCCTCACAGAGTTCATCATTCACTTCAGTAAACCTTGACACTCTTTTGCAGTTATAAGTCGTTCCTTCCCGAGAACATGCGAAGGCACATTGAGAATCAGCACTTTGTGACCCGGAAGCGGATTCGGTTCCGTTTCAGGAAGTTCATTCATGAGTTCAGCTCGTGTAAAGCCACGGTGAGAGATCTCAAACTGAAGTATGTGGTCAGTCTGGAGACGCTGCAGACGGCCTTCTACACTGAGCGCTTTTATGTCCACCAACCGTCCACGGGACACGTCACCATCGTCGTCAGCGGCGACCACGGCATCCGGTGGTCCAGAGGAACAGAAGAGAGTGAGGTACTCATGGTTTTATTTATCTGGATGAATGATGTGCCGTGTGAAGGGTTAGGCTCTCTCTGTATCAGGTGTTCATGATGTCACATCTGTCTGTCTGTCTGTCTGTCAGGAGCTGCAGGTGTACTGTGATTTCTCAGACGTCATTGACATCAGTATCAAGCAGGGGACTAAAGACGGATCAGTGGAGAATAGAATCGTCTCCATTAACAGACAAGACGGGCAGACGCTGGTACTGATCACACAGTCACACACACACAAGTCTGGTTTATTATCTCCGTGGGGACAGTCCATAGGTGTGATGTTGTTTGTATGTTTCTTATTTTTCAAACTGTATATTTGATCCCCTAAACCTGAAGATCATAGAAATATTTTTGCAAAAGTATTGTTCCTCACAATTTGTGAGCTTTTGCGCCCATGGGGACCTTCATTTTGGTCCCCTTGTGTTGGTGTGCATTAGGGTTTAGGTCCCCACTGGGAAATAAAAACATGTCCCCACACACACACACACACACATATATACTCACACACTCAGTTTTACAGTAAAACATGTTTGTGATGTGCTGACAGTCAATTTTCTGATTGTGTGTGAGTGACAGGAGTTAGAGTTTCATTCTCTGTCAGAGGCGTTGTCGTTCGTGTCTTTGATTGATGGCTACTACAGACTCACCACAGACGCTCATCATTATCTGTGTAAAGAGGTGGCGGCCCCTCGACTCCTGGAGGCCATACAGACCAACTGTCACGGCCCTGTGGCGTAAGATTCTTTCAGTCACAGCCTAATTCCCAAAGTTCCTTCAGTTACAAGTGTTGACTCAGTGAATGATGAGAATCATTCTTCTGTCAGGACGGAGTTTGCCATCAGTCGTCTGCGGCGCTGTGACAATCAGACGGGTGTTTATATCCTCAGATGCAGCCCAAAAGATTACCACAAATACTTTCTGTCATTCGTCATTGAGGCAAGTGTGTTTGTTCTCATGTGAAGAAGAATAACGTTCAGAGTTCTCTTCAGAGATGACTGTTAGTGTTTGACTAACTCTGTGTGTGTGTGTGTGTGTAGTGTGAGGGTCAGCAGCTGGTCAAACACTGTCTCATTCATCGCTTTCATTCACGAGAGTTTGTGCTCAATGGATCTAAATGCAGTTTTGGGAGTTTGGCTGAATTAGTGCAGCGTTACCAGAAGGAGGCGCTGCGCTCCGACACACACGTCTTCCAGCTGAGCCGCTGCTGTCCACCCAGGAGCAAAGGTGTGATGTCAGCAGAATGTAATGTGTCATAGTTGTGTGTCCATGAGCTGAGAAGGATGTGTGTGTGTGTCTTTAGAGAAATCAAACCTGCTGGTGACCAGAAACAATGAGACCTCATCGGACGTCTGTCTGTCTCCTTCTGGGTTTAAACCTGTCAATCAAATGATCTTCCACAAAATCCATAAAGAAGATCTGGAAACTGTAAGTCCACACACACACACTCATGAAACAAACACACACTCGCGTCACAAGCACAGTGATGTTTCTCTTGTTGTCGTGTGCAGAGAGAGAGTTTGGGGCAGGGGACGTTCACTCAGGTGTTTAGGGGCTTCAGGACGGAGCTTGGAGATTACGGTGAGGTCCACAAGATGGAAGTTGTGCTGAAAGTTCTCGAAAAATGTCACGGCAACTACACCGAGGTATTGAGAGAAACATGAAGACAAGTTGACTGTGTGATCGCTACACAATAATCCTCACCATCTCTCTCTCTCTCTCTCTCTCTCTCTCTCTGTTTCTCTCTCTCTGTCTCTCTTTCTCTCTCTCTATCCCTCTCTGTCTCTCTTTCTCTCTGTTTCTCTCTCTCTCCGTTTCTCTCTCTCCCTCTCTGTCTCTCTTCTCTCTCTCTCTCTCTCTCTCTCTCTCTCTTTCTCTCTCTCTCTCTCTGTTTCTCTCTCTCTCTCTCTATCTTTCTCTCTCTCTCACTCTCTCTCACTCTCTCCCTCTCTGTCTCTCTCTTTCTCCCTCTTTCTCCCTCTTTCTCTCTCTCTCTCTCTCTCTCTCTCTCTCTCTCCCTCTCTCCCTCTCTGTCTCTCTTTCTAACTCTTTCTCTCTCTCCCTCTCTCTCCCTCTCTTTCTCTCTCTCTCTTTCTCTCTCTCTCTCACTCTCTTTCTCTCTCTCTCTCTGGCAGTCGTTCTTTGAATCGGCGAGCATGATGAGTCAGTTATCACACAGACACCTGCTGCTGAATTATGGCATCTGCGTCTGTGCAGACGAACGTAAGTAGCGTGCATGCGTCTGTGCAGACGAACATAAGTAGCGTGCATGCGTCTGTGCAGACGAACGTAAGTAGCGTGCATGCGTCTGTGCAGACGAACGTAAGTAGCGTGCATGCGTCTGTGCAGACGAACGTAAGTAGCGTGCATGCGTCTGTGCTGTTATTTGTGTGTGGTGAGATCGGATGTAAGCGTAGATTTGTCTTTCAGACATCATGGTGCAGGAGTTCATGCGCTTCGGCTCACTGGACACTTACCTGAAGAGAAATCGCAACTTCATCAACATCACCTGGAAACTGGAGGTGGCCAAGCAGCTGGCCTGGGCGCTGCACCACCTGGTGAGAGAGACGCTCGCTGATGAACACCGACCGATAGAATACACAATCTGACGTCTGATCTTCCTCCGCAGGAGGAGAAGAACCTGATCCATGGAAATGTCTGTGCCAGGAACGTTCTGGTGACTCGAGAAGAAGATCGTAAGACTGGAACGCCTCCTTTCATCAAACTGAGCGACCCGGGAATCAGTTTGTCTGTTCAGCCTAAAGAACGTAGGAGCCGCTTGCTGTTGAATGTGCTCACGTGACAACGTGTGTGTGTGTTTCTCACGTGTTCTGTGTGTAGTTCTGATCGAGCGGATCCCGTGGGTCCCTCCCGAGTGTGTGAAGGACAGTCGCAGCTTGACTTTGGCGGCAGATAAATGGAGTTTCGGTGTGACACTGTGGGAGATATACTGCAGCGGTGAACGTCCGCTCGCCTCGTACGACAGTTCAAAGGTGTGACGTCACCACTGCGTCTCTGTGTGTCACTTCCGTCTGTTGTGGTCTGGTGTTGATGGGTGTGTTTGTGTGCTGCAGAAGCTGTTGTTTTACGAGGACAAGCATCAGCTTCCGGCTCCTAAATGGACAGAACTGGCGTGTGTTATTAACAGCTGTATGGATTATGAGCCGCTGAAGAGACCGTCATTCAGAGCTCTCATCAGAGACCTCAACAGCCTCTTCACTCCAGGTGCCGCACACGCACACACGTGGACACACACACACACAATCCAGTACTAGAGTACAGTGAGTCTGTGTGTTTCTCAGACTACGAGCTGCTGGTGGAGAGTGAGACGGTGGCCAGCAGAAAACGAGCGCTGGGGTTTAATGGAGCCTTCGAGAATCAGGAACCAACTCAGTTTGAGGCCAGACACTTGATCTTCTTACAGCTGCTGGGCAAGGTCAACAATCCTCATCTCACACACCCACACACACAAGGAATCCCACCGCTATCGTCAAGTGAATGTGTGTGTGTGTGTGTGTGCAGGGAAACTTTGGCAGCGTGGAGAAGTGCAGGTATGATCCGCTGCAGGATAACACAGGTGAGGTGGTGGCAGTGAAGAAGCTGCAGCACAGCACCGCTGAACACCTGCGAGACTTTGAGAGAGAAATCGAGATCCTGCGATCACTGCAGCATGAGAATATTGTGAGATATAAAGGAGTCTGTTACACTGCAGGTGAGAACACGCTGCTTCATCTCTCTCTTGTGATCGATCTCAATCATTCAACTCTGGTCTCTCACTGGTCCTGTGCCAGTCATGTTTGTGAGAGTATGTCCTGATCCACGTGGCTCTCAGTTTTTGATCGCTTTAGGGTCAGAAAACACTGGGTCTCATTCACTGTGCGGACTGTTTGGTATCTGTACACACAGGAGAATTCTCCACCTGATTCACAACTCATGGGCGCGCAGGTTAATCTGTTCTCAATATCGCTCTTAATTTAGGGAATTAGGACAGTTCTACATGAGTCTTCGTTTAGAAAATAGAAATATTAAAAACACACAACAAAAGGACAATTTTCTTCCACCCTTTCATCTCTCGTCAAACGTGCCGCTGTGCCCAGATGCGCTCTCCCCTGATCCTCCAGCAATCCCTAGTGTTTCATTCTCAGATGCATTTCAAACATGCATTTTAATACTTCTAAACCCAGATTACAGAACTCTCGTTAGCCAGCTGGACATCTGCGTTAGGGTACAGGCTGTGCTGCTTTGTTACCAACATTTTTCTAAATATCTTCTTTTGTGATATGCTGAAGAAAGAAAGTCACACATGTTTGAAATGACAAAGCAGCATGTAAATGATGAGAATTTTCATTTGGAAGGCGAACTACTTTTTAAAATCGTTTATACTCAGATTTCACGCAAAACTTGAGCGTTCACAAGTGAAGTGATTGAGACCCACTGCATTCAGAACCTTGTTCTTGTGTTTGAGTTCCCCAAACAGTGATGTCATATTACATTCTAATCTTTTTTTTCCAATCTAATTACTGCACAACTGAAGAAGTTAGTGGTTCAGTGTTGTTATGATTAAAGTTTCCTCTGTGGGTGTGATTTTTAAACACAAGTGACTGAAGTGTGATGTGTGTTGTGTTCACTGGCATCTGAATCTGTTCTGGTAGCTGATCCGTTAACCGTCTGTGTCTCTATCTGTCTATCTGCAGGTCGTAAGAATTTGCGTCTCATCATGGAATATCTGCCCTTTGGTAGTTTAAGAGATTATCTTTCCAAAAATAAAGAGTGTTTTGACCACACGAAACTCCTGCTATACGCATCCCAGATCTGTAAGGTATGTCTCCAAAATAACACACACATTTAATAACAATCAAACAAAACTTGATTCATGTGACTGTGTGTGTGTGTGTTTAGGGAATGGACTATCTTGCATTAAAGCGTTACATTCACAGAGATTTGGCAACTCGGAACATTCTGGTGGAGAGTGAATATCGAGTAAAGATCGGAGACTTTGGCCTCACTAAAGTTCTTCCCCAGGATAAAGAATATTACACCGTGCGTGAGCCGGGTGAAAGCCCCATATTCTGGTGAGATCTGCTGGAGAGTTAGGGTTAGAATCATAAAGGTTTCTGCACATCAATGGAAATTTGTATGTTATGTTAATGATATGTTAATGTTTTTCACAATAGTTTGTGAACATGATCTTTATGTGTTTGTGTTTAAATGATGATGTTGTGTTGTGCTGAAGGTACGCACCAGAATCTTTGACTGAGAGTAAATTCAGCGTCGCGTCTGATGTCTGGAGTTTTGGAGTCGTTCTTTATGAACTTTTTACCTTCAGTAATAAAACCTGCAGCCCTCCCACTGTAAGTGTCTCTCCGTCAGACTCATGTTTATAAGAAAGATGCAAGTCAGAAGTGACAACGTGTCGAAATAAATGATGCTTCCATGTTCTGTTTGGTGATTCATGCAGCCTGATTGTGTGTGTGTGCCAGGTGTTTATGGAGCAGATGGGTGACGATAAACAAGGTCAGATGATTGTTTATCACCTGATCGATCTGCTCAAGAGAAACTATCGTTTGCCGTCTCCAATAGGATGTCCAGCTGAGGTAAACACGCTCGCAGGTGAAAGGCTGTTCTGTGGTCAATCGGGATGTCCCATCACTCTGTCCTCTTGTCTCTCTTTCAGATTCACACATTAATGACAGAATGTTGGGCACCAGAGCCGAGCAGACGTCCCACATTTAAAGATCTGGCTCAGGGAATAAACGCCATCCAGGACAGCAGGAGCAGCTGACGCCCGAGTGCACTTCATACTCTTGATTTCTGCTGAAATACTGTGGGATGTATGTCGTGTCTTCTCTTCCTGTAGGATCTGCAGCAGAATTCTGAAGCTGAATCTTCAGGTTAAGAGTCACTAGCTTTCGAGACGCTTGAATATAGAAGCCTGCAGTGTATCGTATCTGTCGTGTGCAAGATGACAAAGTTTTGTAGTTACAAGGATCTCAGATGAGACTCTTCACACGTCTCACTGCCTGCACATATTTTCATCTTAAATGATTATATTGACTATCTTGCATGCTTTTTTATGAGCTTTTGTTTAAAACATCGTGTGCAGTATTATAAGGTTTGAACAGTCATGTTACACAGCAGTGTGAACAGAAGAAAAGTGATATGCAAAGTGTGAAAAAGCAAAGGAAGTGGTGAGCATTTCTAGTGAAGGTGTTAAATCTTACTGGAGATCTTTCATCCTGATCAAACACAACACAAACCTGCTCAACACGATTTTACCCTTAACTTATCAATAACTAACTACAGACATTTCTGCGTTTCGTTCTATATATTTGATTTTGTAAAACAACTTTATTTTATTGGCTGGATGGAAGAACATTTTCCCAAAACGATAAAATTCCACTTCCTGCCACTTTCCACGTTCTTTGTGATACTTAAACTGATGTTTATACAGCTGATTTTATTGATGTTTCATATAGGACTGAATCAGTTTGAATTAATCAAATCTTTCTTTTATTTTTACAATTACTTTTGGTTTGTATGTATTTTTGCAATGAGCCCTGATGTGAGACATTTTGAAGATAAAGAGTTATTTTCTGAGTTTGTGTTCTTTAGTCTCTATTGTGTTTTTATTTTGATTGGAACGTAAAGCACTGTGATGACGACTGAATAATATACACATGAACCCTACACTGGGAGAAATGATCCCGTCACGTTGACTACAGGGCGACTCACAGGGTTTTCTTTTAAAAAGTTAAAGGTAACCATTAAATGTAATTTTGTGACGTCAAACCCTTGTGTAGCTCGAGCGTCGATGGTCTTTAGACTCACAGCAGCGCCCATGGAAGACCCACCGAGAGACTTTGACTGACATGTTAAGCTGCCAATCACAGATCGTTTTGTTTTGCGTTATGTTACAGTACCTGCTGAACCAGGTTTAGGACACACTATACTCATTACTCATACCGATTCATGATTACTTTCTCTAGAAGGAAAGACGCAGAAATTTAACAAATTAAACAACGAAGTCTTTCCAGTTTAGTGCGCTGAATGCATCAGACCTGTTCAGCAAATATGACTAAAGTGAGCAGTTATGATCTGCCTCAGTATCAGTGATTCTGAAGTACAGCGTCGGAAAGATTGATCACTTTCGGTTCTTTGTTCGCTTCTCTCATCTGTGACTCCTGGAGAATCATTTTATTCACTTTATAAGTTATAATTGTAAGAGATATTTTACGAACAGATGAAAGTAAAGTGGGGGTTATAATCCCGTGAAGAAACAATCAGTCACATGTGAAAGCGGCTATAAAGACACCTGGACGCGTGTTCGTGTGTTCTAACACATTAACATTTATTCACGTGTTCAAGTGGAAGAGTTAAAATAAATATAGAGACAAGTGAAGAGAGTCGATGTGTGAAGGGACTCAGCACAGGCGGCCGATGTCGTGTTTCGTACAGCCCTGGTTGCAGCACAATCCCGCCAGACCGAGAGAGAAATTCCGCCTTCGCCGCTCCGGGCGCGAGGAGAAGAGCGTCGCGAGGCGCGCGTCAGTCTGTAGCCGCAGCAGGTCTGAGAGAAGCGGCGCGTCTTCACTCACGCTGAACTCATCGCGTCGCTCCAGTGACATCTCGCCTGAGTCCAAGAGAGAATAAGACGTGAATTCTGTCTGTTTCTTCATTAACATTTGATTTATTAAAGTACAAACTGAAATGAATCCACAATAAAGACAAAGAGTGAAAACTAAGAGTTTGATCTAAACATTTAATGGACCTGAAGAGAGGCGTCATAATATAAACAACGTAAATAATATTGTAAACACA
>CM017898.1:168132-215978 GCA_008369825.1 Triplophysa tibetana
ACAACTACCGAGGCATCTGTGTGAACAGTAACCTGGGGAAGGTTCTCTGCAGCATCTTAAACACAAGACTGTTACACTTCCTTACCAAGCACAATGCCTTGAGTAAATGCCAAATTGGCTTTCTTCCAAAATGTCGCACTTCCGATCACATTTTTACATTACAAACACTAATTGACAAATATGTACATCAAAACAAAACAAAGATTTTTGCTTGCTTCGTTGATTTCAAAAAAGCATTCGATTCAATATGGCACGAAGGATTATACCTAAAACCTATCGACAGTGGAATAGGGGGAAAATTCTATGATCTGATCAAATCAATGTACACAGCCAGCCATTGTGCGGTTAAAATTGGAAACCAAAGAACCGAATTCATCCCCCAGGGGCGTGGAGTGAGACAGGGGTGCAGTTTAAGCCCCATCCTCTTCAACATTTACATTAATCAATTGGCCAACATATTAGAACATGCTCCCTTTCAAGGTCTCACTCTACACGACACAGAGATAAAGTGTCTTCTCTACGCAGATGACCTGGTCCTCCTGTCGCCCACTGAAGAGGGGCTTCAGGACAGCCTGAATCTGCTGGAGGATTACTGTCAGACCTGGGCCCTGACGGTCAACCTCCAAAAAACTAAAGTAATGATGTTCCAGAAACGCTCCAGATCTCAGGGACCAACACACACATTTAAACTATCACACAGAACCATTGAAACCACAAAATCATACACTTACCTCGGCCTGAAAATAACTCCAACCGGTAACTTCACTTTGGCTGTGAATGAACTCAAAGAGAAAGCTCAAAGGGCTTTCTATGCCATAAAAAGATCAATTAAAATTGACATCCCAATCCAAATCTGGCTCAAACTTTTCAAAGCAGTAATTGAACCAATTGTTTTATACGGCAGTGAAGGGGTCCTTCTATAAAATTTGACTTCTTAAATTGGGAAAAACACTCGATCGAGACTCTACATTTAGATTTCTGTAAAAGAATATTCAAAGTCCAAAGAAAAACTCCAAACAACGGATGTAGGGCAGAATTAGGCCAATACCCTCTCCTTCTAAACATTCAAAAAAGAGCCATCACTTTCTGGAAACACCTAAAAACAAGCGACCCCAACACATACCATCACAAAGCCCTGAAACACCAAGAGCTGAGCGTAGGTAAGAGTCCTCTCCTTCAGCTGGTGCTGAGACTGACTGTGATCACACACACAGAGATCAGTCAGCATCAGGACACACACACACTCACACACATTATATACACAGAAAGTACATCACCTATTGGACAAACACCAGTAAAAACCAGCACAAACTGGAATGTTATTCGGCACTAAATCGTGAATACACCATAGCAAGCTACCTGAGCACCGTGAGTGATGTGAAACTCAGGAAAACACTGACGAGGTTCAGACTCAGTGAACACAGTCTGGCCATAGAGACGGGCCGGAGAAGACAGACCTGGAGCTCTCGTGAGGACAGACTCTGCTCACACTGCATGCTGGGAGTGACGGAGACAGAACTGCACTTCCTCACAGAATGCCCCAAATACAAGGACATCAGAGACCATTACTACCCCAAAATTAATCAAATATTCCCCCAATTTAACACCTGTAATCCAACTCAAAAACTCAGATTCATTCTTGGTGAAGAAGCCAAATGTTGTCATGTAGCTGCAAGATATGTGTCATCTTGTCATCTCCTGAGAGACAGCCAGTAAACTCACACACTTTACACCTGCACACATGTATATAATGTTCAAATTTTATAAATGCAGTTGTTACACATTTTTCTGTTTAATAACCTTTTTATTTTTTATCATAATCATTTATTTATTTTATTTATATTTTTTGTCTAAATACTATTGTTCTCTGTAGGATTGATTCTATGTTGTTTTAATGCTTTGGCAATACAAAATGTATATTTTTGTCATGCTAATAAAGCTTTCTGAACTGAACTGAGTGAAAGAGAATATAAAGAGAGAGAGAGAATATAAAGAGAGAGTGAGAGAGAGAGAGAGAGAATATAAAGAGAGAGAGAGAATATAAAGAGAGAGTGAGAGAGAGAATATAAAGAGAGAGTGAGAGAGAGAGAGAGAGAGAATATAAAGAGAGAGAGAGAGAGAGCTCTTTGGTTCTCTAGATGTTTCATCTGCTCTCAGTTGTCACAGTGAGGACATAGGAACAGAACACACATGTTGTATATTGATGTGAATGATTATTAATGAGAGATTCACAGTCTGATATTAAAATGTGTTTTGTTTGGGAGGGTTTTCTACCTCTCATGCGATGAATGAGTGAGCCGTACGCCACGTCCATCTGATAGGCCATAATAAAACTCAGAGGAATGACAGGAGTCAGTAATGCAGCTCTCCTCTTCTTCATGGCTCTGTGAACATCACACATCACACAACACACACACACACACTACACACATGAAAAAGGAAATAATCCCATTTCTGACATGTGTTTAATGAGGGCAGAACATGTGGTGAGCGAGTGAGACCCACCCGATGCTGAGACCCAGCGTCACCAGACCGTAGAACGAGCCGAAGTACTTGAGGAACTCTCTGGACCAGGCGATCTGCATGGCCACCTGACGCTCACGCATCTGATTCTGCATCTGTAACTGACGCTCCAGCTGCACCAAACACAACACCTTCTGCATTAAAACTCTTCAGTCGCACACAAAAGGAAAACGCAGTGTGTACTTGGGTTTGTTTTTCCTGATTGACGCTTTTTGACATTTAACACCTTTAGTGAAACCAGAATATGCTCAGAGCATGTGAGGTTATGTATGTTAATGAGCTTGTAACTGTCACAGACGATATGCAAATGAACCGAAGTCTGAGGCAGATTATTCAATGGTGCCATTAGCATAAAGGTGAGAGTTCATTCAGGATGAAAACACACGTGTGACCTATGAACGGCTCACATTAAGAACATTGACCTTCAGGTCATCATTACACAAAAGCACTTCCTGTGAGAGAGGAAGTTCAGGTGTCTGATTCAGACGTATCGTGCTGTGAGACAGTTTGAAGCTTTCAGCAGTATAAAGTGATGTATGTGAAGTTGACAAATGAGTGACTAATGTGAACTAAACCTCCTCCGGGGTCCAATCACGTTAAAGCATCACTTCACGGACACAAAGGTATCAATTATGTTTAACCAATCACCTGGTGTGTGATTTAAGTGTTCGTCAAGCACACGGCTTCATTCACTGTGACCTGAAAGACTCTCTGACTGTATAGAACCTACAGACAGACGTCATAATATAATATAACGCCAAACATATCTGTGAAGGGAGATTCAGAAGACTTCATGTGTGTATGTTTGTACACGTGTCAGAGCTTCTGCCGTCAGACCTCCTGATCCAGAACATCACACTCCTCTAACAGCTCATCTGATTTAAAACACCTGTGTTTGTGGTGAATGAACTTGATGTGTCTAGTGTTCAGATATGAGACCCTCAGAGACCCTAAAGTCACACACTACACAGTGGACTTCACTCAATACTTCATCAGCACACGATTCTATCTCATTAACTTACATGTAATGTGTTAGACCACACTTGACCATTCTATTGTTCTTTTATATTTGTAAAGCTGATAAATGAGATTTTAGGTAAATGAAACATTATTAATAGGTTAAACATAATAAAACCAGTTTATTTCATTTAGCCATATCCTGATTTTAACAACATTAACAGAAATCTGGTTCTATAATTGTTCTATTGTCTATGTAATTCTAACACTAACAGAATTAATGTGACAGACGATGGTCTCAAGATATGTGCGAGGAAGAAAAACAATGTATAGTGCCACATGATAAACACCATCTAACACACACAAACACACACTCGCACACACGGACACACAAACACACACAAGAGATGTTCATTGACATTTTCCTTAAAGTTCATGTGTGATGTTTTCTGGACAGGTGTGTTAACAGTGATCGGGTCGGTCCAGTGACCCTAACAAACACACAACACTGACTGTAAAACACATCAAACTCCATCACAACATCTCTGTCAGCTACACACAACACTTATATAAACAATAACAACATGTTTCATCAATAATTCTCTCATGAACTCATTGAAGTGTTTCACAGACAAACTTCAGCAGTGAACAACTGACAACATCACATCCTTATTCATCTATTCTTTATATGACAATTCTTCATATTTGATGTTTTCAGTGAAGTGTGTTTTATTGTCATGAGAAAAGTGAGATACATGTAGTGCAAAGTCAAGTCAAGTCAAATAGGGATGTATAAAAACTGAAATCCAATACACTCTCTCTCTCTCATTGAGTGACAGCACTCGAATAAACCAGTAATTTACAACACAATTAAAAAGTCATTGGTTTCCATTTCAATATGAAACAGACAGACAGGAGGAGAGACACATCACTCAAATCTCTGAGTGCTGAACAAAGAGACGTGACGGAGGAAACGATAGATCTCACAGAGAAACACTTTCAGTCTGACAGGTTAATGGTGTGTGATGTCATCAGGGTCACATGACAGAAGTCTATTGAACAGAAACATCAGATCCTACTTTAGGAAACGATCTGCGACTTGACTGTGTTGAACAACAGATTGTTATTTGTTTATACCTAAACTAACCCTTAAAACCCATTTGTCAAAGATTATTCTTTTCTCCTTCTGTGACCTCACAGGTTTTCAATATCTCCATCTGATCTTTCACCGTTTCACAAGAACAAACAAAGATTTGTGATTATTTGGCATTTTATAGGAAAATAATGAAAACGGATGATATTCAGTGAGTAATAACAATATTCAGAAAGAAGATTACAGAGCTCGAGGGGCTTGTGTGAACCTCTATTAGATTGTGAGCCATGACAAATATTTATGAGTGATTAAATAGAGAGATAGGGAGACAAAGAAAGAAAGAAAGAAAGGGAGATAGAGAGAGATGGAGAGAGATAGTGAGTGAGTGAAAGAGTGAGTGAGAAAGAGAGAGAGATGGAGTGAGTGAGTGAGAGAGAGAGAGAGAGATGGAGTGAGTGAGTGAAAGAGTGAGTGAGAGAGAAAGAGAGAGAGATGGAGTGAGTGAGTGAGAGAGAGAGAGAGAGAGAGATGGAGTGAGTGAGTGAAAGAGTGAGTGAGAGAGAAAGAGAGAGAGATGGAGTGAGTGAGTGAGAGAGAGAGAGAGAGAGATGGAGTGAGTGAGTGAAAGAGTGAGTGAGTGAAAGAGTGAGTGAGTGAGAGAGAGATGGAGTGAGTGAGTGAAAGAGTGAGTGAGTGAAAGAGTGAGTGAGTGAAAGAGTGAGTGAGTGAGAGAGTGAGTGAGTGAGTGAGTGAAAGAGTGAGTGAGAGAGTGAGTGAGTGAGAGATGGAGTGAGTGAGTGAAAGAGTGAGTGAGTGAAAGAGTGAGTGAGTGAGAGATGGAGTGAGTGAGTGAAAGAGTGAGTGAGTGAAAGAGTGAGAGAGAGATGGAGTGAGTGAGTGAGTGAGAGAGTGAGTGAGAGAGTGAACGATTAAATAGAGAGATAGGGAGACAAAGAAAGAAAGAAAGGGAGATAGAGAGAAAGAGAGAGAGATAGTGAGTGAGTGAAAGAGTGAGTGAGAGAGAGAGAAAAGAAAAGGGAAAGGATTGATGATTCATTTATTTCATGAGGGCAAACACAAACCTTCATAACCTTTCGGCTGCTAGAGATTTTTCTCAGGTGTTGACCGCCTCACAGGCAAAGATTCATCAAACACACACAATCACAACAACAAATATATGTTTGTGTAGGACAATAATTCTGCATAATGATATCAATAAAACACTTGCGTCTCTGTCCGGCCATTCACACAAATGACATACGGACACTAGAAGCATTCTTGCAAATGTACTGTGAGGTTAATAAACATGATTTGTGTGTGATTGAGTGTGTGTGTGTGTGCGCGTGTGTGATTGAGTGTGTGTGTGTGTGCGTGTGTGAGAGAGTGAGTGTGAGTGTGTGTGAGAGTGTGTGTGAGTGTGAGCGTGTGCGTGTGCGTGTGTGAGAGTGTGTGAGAGTGTGTGTGAGTATGTGTGTGTGTGTGTGTGTGTGTGTGTGTGTGAGTGTGTGCGTGTGTGCGTGTGTGCGTGTGTGTGTGTGTGTGTGTGAGAGTGTATGTGAGTGTATGTGAGTGTGTGTGTGAGTATGTGTGTGTGTGTGTGAGAGTGTGTGAGTGTGTGTGTGTGTGTGTGTGTGTGAGAGTGTATGTGTGTGTGTGAGTATGTGTGTGTGTGTGTGAGTGTGTGTGAGTGTGTGTGAGAGTGTGTGAGAGTGAGAGTGTGAGAGTGTATGTGAGTGTGTGTGTGAGTATGTGTGTGTGTGTGTGAGTGTGTGTGTGTGTGTGTGTGTGTGTGAGTGTGTGAGAGTGTGAGTATGTGTGTGTGTGTGTGAGTGTGAGTACCTGCAGTCGAGCGTTGAGCAGCATGAACTCCTGCTGTTTCTGGAAGTTCTGCTCCATTGATTTAGAGAGCAGAAAACCCATCCTACATTAAACACACACACACACTCATCATCATCTTTAGTTTATCACACAGTTTAGTAGACGAGGTTTAGCTTAAGCCAGGACTATACCTTAGTCAAATTAGGATGTTTAAGTCACTTTTATTAAAATTCCTTATAAAAAATATAACTGGTGTGCATCTTGAGACAAAACAGTGGAAAAGACATCTTTTAAGATATGTCAGAGAAAACATTTTTCAGTTTGACAGTTCAAACTGTTCTTTTAGTCTGGACTAGACTTAACCCTTATCTGTCAAACCGATTCATCTGATGTCACATATGTGAAAGAGCACAAGTGCTCCTATGAGATCAATAATCTAGTTTACGTTACATTAGTGAAGATGTCAGTTTGTCCATTGCCAACATATTAAATATAGAACAATTACAATAGATATACGACATAAACAGCCAATAAAACAGTGAATAGTGTGGTATTAAAATAAGGTGCTGGATGATGAACTATATATGGTATCAATATACATTTAAACTCTGTCTCTCGTGTATGGCACAGATAATGTACGAATTATGTTTTATATGAACACGTCATGTCATAACGGAATATTTACGTCAGTTAGGTGTGTAACACATGAACTTTAACATAAATCACGTGGAATGTAATGTAGTGATCAAACTCGTGTGTGAACAGCAGCGCTGTCACTCGCGCACGCGCACGCAGAACTCTATTAGCACACTGAACATGAATCAAACACACATGAACGTGAATCAAACACACATGAACGTGAATCAAACACACATGAACGTGAATCAAACACACATGAACGTGAATCAAACACACATGAACGTGAATCAAACACACATGAACGTGAATCAAACACACATGAACGTGAATCATACACACATGAACGTGAATCAAACACACATGAACGTGAATCATACACACATGAACGTGAATCAAACACACATGAACGTGAATCAAACACACATGAACGTGAATCAAACACACATGAACGTGAATCAAACACACATGAACGTGAATCAAACACACATGAACGTGAATCAAACACACATGAACGTGAATCAAACACACATGAACGTGAATCAAACACACATGAACGTGAATCAAACACACATGAACGTGAATCAAACACACATGAACGTGAATCAAACACACATGAACGTGAATCAAACACACATGAACGTGAATCAAACACACATGAACGTGAATCAAACACACATGAACGTGAATCAAACACACATGAACGTGAATCATACACACATGAACGTGAATAAAACACACATGAACGTGAATCATACCTGTGTTTTAATGAACCTCTGCTGCACGAGCTTGATTGATACAATACTCCAAGGGCACGCGAGCTTTGCGTACGTACAGACGTTTCAGCACGTCACCCACGCGGCTACGGTCGCTCATTGGCTCCAACTCTCACTCTCGGTTCTCATTGGCCAATGTGTGCAGTTGTCAGCTCCATTGAAGGAATATACATTTGTACATAAGTGTCGTTTGATTATATCAAACATAATGACAATATCGGACTTGCCTCAAAATGCAGTGAAACGATTGAACAGACCGCGGTATATCCCAGACCTGTTCACACCCGCGCGGTGTCAAGTAACGGGTGTCACGTGACTCGGCAGTAGTTGTAATCATTCAGTACAGTCACGTGACTTTTTTTCCTTTATTAGTTTTTTTCTCATCACACCTCGCGAGGATTTCCGATCGTTTCGCGCCACCTGCTGGTCACGTGAGTGCAGCGTGTTTTAAAAGGAGAGAGCGCGTGTCCGTGGTGTGACGCACGCGTTTATTAACCGTGTAATCGAAGAAAACAATAACAATTGAAGAGACGGGACAGGACAAATATAGAAACCAGGGCTGAAAGTAACTACAGTGGTATAAAGTTCGCATATATATATTCATATTTACACATTCATTTATAATTACACGGGAGGAGAAACTAAATGTACAACGTTACAAAAATATTTACAAATCAATAAATACAGAGACTGACACAGAGACGCGTACACAAGCCAGACAGAAAAGCGAAAGTAGAAAGGACATGATGTCATATTGTACAAAGATTACAAAAGAACATAGAAAACCAGAGCTTCATTGAAAAACAGGAATGGCATCAGATCGCTCGGGCAGTGCTGACGTCACCGGACTGATCTTTGGCCCTTCAGTCGTAAAACACACACATTCTCGTACGGACGCATACACAACATAGCGTATAAAAGATCAGAGAGTGAAAATGAGTCATGTTTTGTGTGTCACCTTCACTGTTCTGCACTTTGACAGTCCGTCACAGGACGCGCGCAAGGACACCGATGCTGTTCATAGAAGTTCCTGGAATGACACCGTGTGATCTGAACAGCAGGTGTTCTGTTGTTGTACTCAAAGAAAAGGTTCGGCTTCATCGACAGTCACAGACCCACAATACAGCCATTCTACAAATCACACGCCAAAATATAACAAGATCCAATGAAAGTGAGGAAAACATCAGCCCGAGCACCGCGTCAGTTACAACACACAACACGCGTGTGACATTCAGATAGACTGCGTGTGCAGTCAGTCCGGTGCGTCATGTGCGAGGTGAGGTCACCACACCATCATGAACGTGGTTGGCTGCTTTCCACACTCTTTTGCTTCCAGCCTACGCTTGACAGGAAGTGACATCAGAGGCAGAACCGATGGCATCCCAGACAAAGGTCACGGCAGCGCTTTGAGAATTCAGAAGATCCCCTTGGCGATTTTCAGACCTTTCTGTTTCATTCGAGGCAGCGTGGAGCTCGACACGTGTTTGCTTCGGCCCGCTCTGGGAAAGCCCCTCTTCTTCAGGACGAAGTCATAGTTGGCGCTGGAGTTCATGGCGTAAAAAACGTTGGCATTGTCGGGAATCTTCAGTTCTGTGGGGAAAAGGAAAGCCATTAGAAACTCCAAGACGGAAGTGAGGCGGAGAGCAGAAAGAAGCTTTCAAACAGCACTGACCCTTCTCCTCACTGAGTTTCTGAACCAGCTCGTAGTCTTCAGCTCTCTCGCGGTCCAAGTTGTGTTTGACCATTGCCTTCCTGACCACTGCTGGAGTTTTATCCTGACTGGTCACCTGAAACACACACATACACACACTGTTGTCACACGTATCTAATCCTGGGAGACAAAAAGCATCTGATTGTGTTTCAGGCTCAGATCTCTTATGAATGACCATCTTCTGTTGCCGACATCACTCTACAGTTCTTGTCACATGTCACAGTGAAAGCGTCCGGTGACACCGCAGGGCTCTCTCACCAGAATGCTCTTGTACATGTTTCCGTTGTCCACGTCCAGACTGACTCTGATGATGCAGCAGTCGTCCACCTGCTGGTTATAGAGCGGCAGAGAGAGCGAGGAGTAGCTGGACACACCGGACACAGAGCGTTTGTGTGAGCGAGACGTCACCACGGGCGTGGACGACACCGAAGATGAGGAGGCGCTGCTGGAGCCCGAACCCGAGCCAAGAGCCGACGCATCCAGAGATGAGAGAGACGTGGACTCCCAGAACTGAGAGAGAGAGAGAGATGTTTGAAATCTTGTCAAATGAAAGGAAACCTGCAACAACATAATCTGACCTGATGTAACCAACATATCTACATAACACTCTATATCACCTTATTTATGACTTTAATACAGTGTTTCCCCTTTCATTACCATAGGGGGGCGCACCGCCCCTCCAACGGCACTTTCCGCCCCATTGATTGTCAAATTAATAAAAATAAATGATGTAAAGTCAGATCACAAGAGGAGTCATTGAAGGTTACCTTTCCTATATAACATCTCTATACCTTGTTCTCGTTTGAAAACAAACTAATTAGCATTATGTCATTTGTCTTCTGCTCTCTGTATCGAGTACCGACCCGATGCGCGCGCACACACACACGTTTGTGGTTGTCAAGACATGTCAACCACCTGAAAAACAGATAAAAAATAGCGTTTTTAAACGCCCCCAGGGTGATGAAAATGTCAAGATTCGCTGACAAAGCACCAGTCCAGTGACCACAGGATGTTTTCACCCAGTTTATCATTCGTTCCATCCGGACTGCAAGACATAATGAACCATTAAAGACTATTTCTGTGGTTTAAATTGAGCAGCGCGTCTACATAACTGAGAAGTTCACATCACGCGCACTCATGGATATTTATATTGTATATATTTGTCCGCTATACCTTCGAATATCTTTATTTAGCACCAAACGCGCTTCATTTGAACCCTTTCCGCTCCGTGTGCGCTGCTTCTCTCACCAAAGCCACGTCACATAAATAAAACCTGCAGACACCGAGAGCAGGTAAATAAATGAACACCTTTTCTGTCACGCTTAAGTAAACAAATATCCAGCAGTAATAAAGTGTTTTTAGCTGTCAGTCAGTTTAAGGTTTGCTATATACTGTCCCTGATAGCACACGTACATCCGGCTTACGTCTATTTGACGTCTGCATTTACACCTGAAGGACATCTGCAATACATAGTTTGCTCATCTGCAATATTTCTCAGAGATGTCTGCTGTCAGACGTCATATAGACATCTAGAAGAGGTCTGTAAGATGTTTATGATTGAGAATGGATGTTTAGCATATGGTTTTACACAGCAGATCTCCAGATCTTTAGCACACGTGTTAGACGTTCAGACGTCTCCAAGGCGTATTGCAGATGAGCAAACTATGTATTGCAGTTGTAAATGCAGACGTCACATATAACATTTATTGTAGGCTATTAATATCATGAATAAACAGCATGTTAAGAGCATGTTTTAATTGGAACGAATATTTAGAATCAGTTCTTCTGGAAAGGCTGTTAGTACTCCTGCTCATGATATACTCATTTCAATTGTTATATTTTGTTGTAAGTAGTTTTTAAATATTAAAATAGATCACTACAGCACCAGAGCCTACAACCCATTTTCTCAGCTACCAGACCTTCTATGTTTCACATGGACTGTGTTTCAGAATATAAAGTAAATGGCCTGATAAAACACCTCGCTGCATAAAAATATAGAGACCCCCCCCCAAAGCCGTAAACCTAGAGGAAACACTGTAATGTATATTTAGACCTTTGCAGTTTTGGGTCTGAATATGTGCTGCTGATGAGCTGAAGAGCAAACACACAAACACACACAGATGAATAACTCAGTATTAGATAGGGTGACCATATGATCCATTTCTCCAGGACGCGTCCTTGCCAGGATTAGGATGCGTTTTCAGCGAATCGCATTTGTGAAGCGCATACGTCATCGAGGTTTATTATTTCAGGTTTTATTTTATAAAGGCAGCCGTTATATTTCAAGGTAAGAATGACTACAATGATCTACAATGATTATACGTCTTAAGCGACGTTAAATGTTAATATTATAATGCTTGTTTTACTGAAATGTGAGAACCTCGATAACGTATGCAGTCGACAAATGGGACTCCCGGAAGAAAAGTCCTTGCCAGGATTCGGATTTGTCGTGAAACGGCTCATATGGTCACCCTAGTGTTAGAGACAGAAAGAGTACCGTGGGTATCAGGTCACCAGTGGGGCCGCACTTTCCTAACGTAGAACTGGAATGTTTTACGAACGGTGTGGAGGTCTACAGTTGAAAATAAAGCTACAGTCAACAACCAATCACAAACTCACGTGAGAACATGTGATCAAACATCATCATCCTCTAATAACAAGCAATCACACACACAGTTGAACTTTATTCTCAGTATAATCACTCTCACTGCATGTTAAAGATCACAGACACACGTGTGTGAGTATGTGGGTATGCATGTGGGTGTGGGTGCATGCGTTTGTGTGTGCGAGCGTGTGTGTGTGTTTGTTTGTTTGCAAGTTTGTGATTAAGTGTGTGTGCATGAGCAAATGATTGACAGGTTACAGTTGTTAATAAGGAGAGGCTACTAACTGCTGTAGGACACCCAGATGATGTGTTCACCTTCCTCTCCAGCGCATCGGGTGAGTCTGAGATGAAGCTGATATTCACCTCGTCCACATCAGAGCTGCTGGAGCCGGCAGACGTCACGCTGACAGAATCACAAGCGTCGCCCACTGAACCCCCGACACACGCAGGGAAACGCAACTGATCGAAGGACTTTGAGTGTGAACTGCTGCTGCCGCCAGAACCACAGCCCGCCTCGGCCGAACCCACCGGCTGACGACTGACACACACACGTGCACAGACACACACACGTCACTCCTGCTCCTGCTAACATTAGTCAGATGATGTGTGATGTGTTTACACTCACTCGCTCCATCTCTTCATGATCCCAGAGCTCTTCTTGGCTCTCAGTGTGTTGGATGCAGATTCAGATAGAGGCTCGATGTCACATGACTGACTGTAGCTGCAGGACACACACACATAGTTAAAATGTGTTTGTGTGTGTGAGTGTGTGACATGTCAAACAAACGCACACAAACTAATGTGGAGTTCTCACCTCTCGGCCTCTGACAGTTTCTCCACACTAGAGAGCCAAACACTGAAAGCAGCGACCCGCTGAAAATTATAATTATTACACGCCAACTGTAACAACTTAATCTGAGCTATGACCTCAAACTCCTGCACACAGAGAGAGAGAGAGAGAGAGAGAGAGAAAGTGCATCAGCCGCAGTGACATGTAAGAGTCATCGGGAGTGTGTTGGCTGAGTTCACATGTACCTTCCGTCTCTTCTCAAAGTTTATCAAGCCGCCCTGAGACAAACAGAAAACAGATTCATGAGAAAATATGCCAAATACAACACACTTCAATCTAAAGAACACACACAACGTCCATCACAAGAGCTGAACACCTCTGTGTGTGTTTGTGTATTTAATGTTTCTGCGATTTGGCAAAAGAGAACCTCAAAGAGAGAGAGAGACTCACATCCAGATAATCCTTCATCGCTGTGTCCATCATCACCAGATCTGTGAGGAAAGTTCCCAGGTAAGGAATTGTTCCCTGCATCACACTCTGAAACACACAAATCTCCTACATCATCTGACTCAAGAGTGTGTGTGTGAGCATGTGTGGTATTATGACATCAGAATGACATCACTGTGTCTCACCAGATCTCTCTGTGCCTGCTGACGTTTCTGAGCGCGCTTCGGGTTGAGCTCCAGTGTGGCGAATTTAGATGTTCCCTCCTACAGAAGACATGAAGACAGTACATCTCTATCACACTCACACACATCACACACATCACCACACATTACACACACATCACTCACACACGCACACACAGATATCACTCACACATAAATCACACAAACAAATCACTCACAAACACACACACAAATCACAAACACACATCACTCACAAACACACATCCCTCACACACACATCCCTCACACACACATCAGACACACACATCACTCACAAACACACACTCACACACACATCACACACACAAACACACATCAGAGGTGTTGTACTGGACCTTTATCAGCAGTTCTCGACTCAGCGAGTGGTTGTTGTCATCTGAGAAGATCTCTGACAGCTCCTGAAAGATGCGAATGTTTTCCCGTGAAACTTCATCCCACGTTTTCTTCAGACGGTGTACAGGATTACACTGCAGAGCCGACAGAATCGCACGCAGAGACGAGAAGTTCTTCAAGATCCGGCACTCCTGAACACAACAAACAAACAGTGATCATCAGTGGTATTCATCAGACGTGTGATCAGATGTGTGTGGCGGTGCGATCAGACTGACTCGGGCCACTTGTATCCAGTGCTCCAGGATTCGGGCTCTCTGAGCGGCTTTCAGCGTTCGCTCACTCAGACAGGTGGAGATGACACAGTTTGTGACGCGGTTAAACTGCGTGACTGTTGCTCTGATGGTCGGTGCCAGATGTTCTTTTCCTTTCTTATCTCTCTGAGACCAGATGCCGCCCAGACAGTGATACGGCACCACTCGCTTAAACAGCTCCTGAACACAATAAAGAAACTCTTTAAAACAGACCATAGTGTGTCTTCTGATTCGTAACAAGGTTGATAACGTGTCTGCGCTCTCTAGTGTTAGCGTGGGATGTGTGTGTGGCTCACAGCATCCATCAGCGTGAACTGCTCCGCCACCACTGTAGGGTCAAAGCTCAGAAAATCAGGTGGGTCTTCATGGAACCCGTTTTCTTCCAGCAGAGTAAAGGCACAGCATCCCTGATCGATCACTGCACACACACACACATCATCAGCATCATCATCAGCATCAGCATCATCGTTACATTTCACACAACAGTCACTAACGAACCATCCTGGTGGGATTCCTGCTGAAGTCTGCGGTGGAACTGGCTCAGGAGATTACAGGCCCGTCGCTCTAGATCAGACCCAGGGAAGTTGAGCTGTAAGTAATGGATCAGTCGTCTCAGACAGCTGTATTCCGGGGGCTTCCAGAAGTCCTCAGAGTACTGATCCAACCAGGCGCCCAGGATGGACGACACAGTGCTACAAACCACACACACAAACAACAGAAGTGAATTGGGTTTCGTTCATTGCTATGAGATTCAATGGTGGCGTGATGCACACATCTCAGACGTACTTCCTGAGTTCTGTGCGTTCATCAGGAGTCATTCTGCGAGCATCACCACCCGGCTGCTGATGAAGTTTAGCATATCTGTAAAAAACACACAAGAATACACACCAATGATGAAAAACTGATGCCTTCTGACAGCTCTGATTGGCTGGTATGAGTTATAATCACATGAGCATGAAGGTGTGTGTGTGTGTTGTTCACTCACTTGTTGAGCAGGAGGTCCAGCACTTGTTTGGTGGTGGCAAACGTTCTGTATGTGCAGAGGAAGATGGTGACGTAGGTGGAGTCGTTTCCTCTGAACGCTGTTACCATGTACTCCACCAGACGCTCCAGCGTGCCCGCTTTAATACTGCGCAGTTTACACGTCTCATAGAGACTGAGAGACGCGTCCGAGTCCACACCCAACCAGCGCTGACTCTTACTGGACGACTGATACATCTGAACCTTCCTCAGCGTGATGCTGAACACGGCACCCTCCTCCACCTCCTCACCGATCTCCTGACTCGCATTCTGAACACAGAGAGAGAGACAGAGAGATGTGTTGTGTTGTGTTTCAGGAAGTATCAGTGATTCACACAGATCAATAACTGACAAATAAAGACACACAGGAACAGGTTGTGTAATCTCTCTCTCAGTCAGTGACCATGTGGTTTAAGGTTATGGGATGTAAACACCTAAAGCTGCATCTCTTCTCAAACACACATCAACTTGAATGACCTGAAACATGAAACATAGTCTCTTGTAGCTTCATAATGAAGGTCTGGAACTTATCGCCGCTTTCTTGGGCCAAGGCCCGCCCTAGAGGTCATATGACTGACAGGTAAATCAACCAATCACGTTTAGTTGTGTGCCGTGTCATGTTTAGAGGTGTGGAAATGTCCCCGCAGTAACAGACTGGTGTAAATTCACCAACGTGTCAAAGGTTATCAGCAACAACCATGACAAGTTTATGCTGTGAACCTCATGTACTTTTAAAAATGAAGCGTTTAGTCGATCGTGATGAATTCTTATTGGAACCGTTGTAAACACGACACTCACGTCTCCAGGTAATCCTGTGAAACCCAACCAGTCAGATGACGACTTTGAAAATGCTGAAGTAATTCCAGAAAAGTGTGCCAATGCATCAGACGTATAGCCAACGGTCCGTGGACGTGACATGAAACACAACCAGCTGAACAATCCAGAGAAAAACACACATTGTGTAAAGAGTTCAAAGACATGTGTCTCCAGTGCACACACACACTCCATCACTACACACACCTGTGTTCTTTTTATTTAACACAACACAAACATTAGAAGAAAATACAACCAAACTATATGTTCAACGCTTTTCATTACAAATGAGCTAAAAAAAAACAATATTTCAAATCAATAAGATCTGATCATTTCCTCATGATGTCAGTCGTCTGATCTGAGGGATCAGTCCTCATCACACCGTCAGGGTTATTCTGCGATAACAACCAGATGACTGAACATTATCCGCACAACTCATTCTGTGAGAATTAAACCCATCACTGTTCTAAACCTTAGAGAGCTGTGACAGATGATGTCATCACACACACACACACACACACACACTAATGGACCGTCTGCAGCTGTAATCGAATCACACACACACAGATGTACAGTGAATGTTCACACAAACTCATCTGTGAAGAGGTTCAGAATTTATAAACATTTAAAACACTTATTAGACCATAATGATAAACAACTAATATGGATCTTCAGATAAACAGAATCTCTGAACATTACAAACATGAAAAGTGTTCCTGTAGCTCAGTGGTCAGAGGATGGTGTGGTCATGGGTTTGCACATACAAGTGTGTCGTGTGAGTTATGCAATGTAAGTCACTTTGGAGAAAAGCATCTGCCAAATGTGTAAATGTAAATCATCAGAAGAAAAATAATCAAATGCTGGCACCGATCGGCCCGTCACATGACTGGATCAGCGCTCACTACATTTGGTGAATCTCAATCGAAAGCGACTCGATATTAAAATCTGCTCAGTCACATATTGGACACATTGTTATGTTTGGTTTGATTGACATCATTTTATTTCTTCAAGTATCCTAATATAGATTGTGTTTGATTTTAAACTGCTCATTGTAGAATAAAGATTCGTTGTGTCTATTATTTGATTTTCTATAAAACTATAATAAAATGAATAATAAGTGTACATATAAGAACCAACTGCAACATCTGAAAAAATATTAACGAGTGTCTCTAAAAACACCACACCTACGTAACATCAACACAATTTTCTATATTTGTCACACAGATACACCTGTGTACACACAAACTAAAAGGTGGAAAAGAGCTCACATAAAAATCACCTGAAATCAGAATCATGTGTGTTTTAAAATAGATCTCAAGAAAAATGTACCAAACATTTTCATAAATGAGATGTGAATATGTAAAAAGTGAATAGATCCCTGACAGTCCTGCTGATGTTTGTGTTGATGTGTGAATACCTCCAGATGAGGCGTGTCCGGATCCAGATGTGTGAATCGGTTCAGCACCGCAGGACTCGGTTCGTCGCAGATCTCGAGTCTCACTGAATCTCGGATGCTTCGGATCCGCCAAACACTGGCGTCAAACATGACCGAACTCGCAGAACAGCCACACAAACAACATCAGCACCGAACAACGGCCCGATCACCATCACTGCGTGTCTGTGTGTGTTCTGCTCCGCCTCCGCGCCGCTCGGGACCATGACGTCATTCTCAGATCAGAACCACGCGAAGAGAGATGTTATGTCAATCAACGTGACAAGTGATCTAAACCGGGCGGGGCTCAGCGGTTCTCTTTCATTTTACATGAACGATGATGCGCCGATTATGTTTATGTTCTCATCTTCCAGAAACAAACTGCTGAGATTTGAACTCAATGCAGAACTGAGAGCGCCGCCTGCAGGACACACGAGCGACGCGCAGAGAGAAACGAGTGAACTTCTGACAGAAAGAATAAAGTTCTTCACACATGTGACACAGATCTGATGCACTTCTGAAAGAAACTATTAAATACATTTAGTGCTCAGACTCTTTAAGCGCCTTCATGACTTCCACTTCACATCTGGTGTGTGTTTAAAGAGCAAACTGACACAAGAGACCACATCACTGCCAGAAAACACACACACTCACACACAGGAATGTGATGGGGAGGGGCGGTGTAATCCATTATGAAGACCAGAGCCGTGAATTTAAAGGGATCTGTCATCATTTACTCACCCTGGTGTCATTTCATGCCTTTATAAATAACTTTATTATGATTCACTCAGAGAAAGATATTTAGAAGAATGGTCAGCAAATTTCAGTTCTGGGACATCATTTACTATCATAGTAGGGAAAATTCAATGGTATTCAAATGTGCCCAAAATCTGGCAGTGGATGATGTCCCAGAACTGAAATTGGTAACATTCTTCCAAATATCTTTGTGTTCATCAGAAAAAAGAAATGTTTTACAAGTTTGAAACAACCTGAGGGTGAGTAAATAATGACACAATATTTGTTTTTGGGCGAACTGTCCCTTTAAGTAATGAACAGTGTTAGAACAGTGAGTGTGTGAACAGTGAGTGTGTGTGCATGTGTGTGAATGTTTGCATGTGTCAATGTCTGTGTTGTGTGTGTGCATGCATGCGAGTGTGTGCGTGTGTCCATGTTTTTCGTTGCGTGTGTGCATGCGTGCGAGTATGTGCATGTCTGTGTGTGTGCGTGTGTGTGCATGCGTGCATGTCTGTGTGTGTGTGTGCATGTTTGTGTGCGTGCATGCATGAGAGTGTGTGCATGTCTGTGTGTGTGTGTGTGTGCATGTGTGCGAGTGTGTGTATGTCTGTGTGTGTGCATATTTGTGTGCGAGTGTGTGCATGTCTGTGTGTGTGCATGTTTGTGTGCATGTCTGTGTGTGTGCATGTTTGTGTGCGTGTGTGTGCATGCGTGCGAGTGTGTGCATGTCTGTGTGTGTGCATGTTTGTGTGCGTGTGTGTGCATGCATGCGAGTGTGTGCGTGTCCATGTTTATGTGTGTGTGTGAGGGATCACCTGTCAATCTTCATGATGTCATCAGATTTGTCTCTGCTGTATCTCTTTTCACCTCCTTTTCACACTCTGCAGTAAAAGTGTGTAGTGTTTTTGTGATGTTAAAGTATACACTACTGAGTGCAAGTACTGAGACATACCAAAACATGTCTTGTGTGTCTCATCACGGATGATAAATATTAACAAGATGTGCCACTGCCATGACAACGACTGGGGATGGGATGCCACGCTCAATATGGCCTCTTTGGTGAAGGAAGTCCTGCCATCCAATAAAACAGCGGCTCTTGAAGAAGACAGATGATTGTGTGGGACGAGGCTTTTTTGAGCCGCTAGTCAGTCTGTGCGCATCTGCACTAACCGAAGCAAAGGTGATTTTTGAGCAGTTTAAGTTTATGAAACACGTTATGGTTCATGTAAGTTTTAAAAGGTGTTCCTAAAAATGTGGTTTTATTGGGATTTTTAGCCGGCAATTGTAGAAATGCCGCATTCACCTCTTGCTTGAATTATGAAATATCTGCAAACATGGCCGCCCAGTGGCACGACTTCTGTAAACTGACTTTGCTCTCTATATTTCACATACACCTTGTTTCATAAGGACTTTCTTCAGACATAATGATTATATACTGTACAAACGGACCCTCACCTCACTCTAAACATATTTGATCTCCATCAGGAAAACTGCATTTGATTCAAAAAAATGTTTTTGTTTATTTGAAAATGTAAAACTGAAGAGAGGTTTGTGTGACGGTTTGATTTAGAGGCTGGAAGACACAATCTACAGTTTCTACAGTATAATTGTCATGTGTATGAATTGGAAAGTCCCCATAAAACATGAAAACACAACACACACTCAGTACTGCTTTTTTATTACTCGTTGTACTTTTACTGTAAGTCAATTTTTGGTAAACATACACACACACACACACACACACACACTTCTGAGACACACGGAGGATTCTGCCAACATTTTGCCATGGAAACAACATTGAGCTTAAGAGAATTCAGAGCTCACAATGAAGGGAACTTTAACTACACACACACACACAAACAACTACAAAACGCATTTCACATGCAGTTAGTGTGTGTGTGTGCATGTGTGCAGTAAGGTGTTTCTTGAGCACTTTAACAAAAGGTAATAACATTAGTAATAATATGTACACAAACACACAATAATGACCAGAACATAACTGCCTGTGAAAACAAGAAAACACAAAAATAAACAACAAAAATAAAATCACATCTAATGACAAAAATCATTCAAAGCTCATAAGATCTTCACACATCTGTCAGGAGTAGATCATATCACACGTGTGTGACTGAACATTCTCTCAGCAGACACATTCAGATGTACAGAAACTGCTGACCTCTGACCTCTGAGCATCATTGACATCATACAAACCTCTGCACTTTCTGTTCTCCTCATATCTGATCTGAATCATTATTATTAAATGATCAACACTCACCGTTAATAAGAGAAAAACTGTATGAACACACACAGACACACTGAGTGAACAACTGTGTCTGAGCATTACATCACTTCCTGTGTCAGATTTCACTCAATGACACAAAATCCCAGCAGCACTTCAACATCAAACCCGAGTTCATTCTCCATCTCTGTTCTGGATTACAGCTGTGATTCTGTCGTCATGAACACAAACATCTGATCAATCTAAAGAGTCCACAGCAGAAGAGGAGGAGAGACTCTGTCTGTGTGATTGAGTATTAAAACAAGTCCAGTGCAGCCCACAGGTGTCAAACACACCGGTCCAGTCAAACAAACCGTCTGAACCGGTCCAGTCAAAGCCAAACAAACCATCTGAACTGGTCCAGTCAAACAAACCGTCTGAACCAGTCCAGTCAAACAAACCAACTGAACCGGTCCAGTCAAACAAACCGTCTGTACCGGTCCAGCCAAACAAATTGTCTGAACCGGTCTAGTCAAACGACCCGTTCGAACCGGTCTAGTCAAACGAACCGTCTTAACCGGTCCAGTGAAACGACCCGTCTTAACCGGTCCAGTGAAACGACCCGTCTGAACCGGTCTAGTCAAATAAAAACCGTCTGAACTGGTCCAGTCAAACAAACCGTCTGAACCGGTCCAGTCAAACAAACCGTCTGTACCGGTCCAGTCAAACAAACCGTCTGTACCGGTCCAGCCAAACAAATTGTCTGAACCGGTCTAGTCAAACGACCCGTCTGAACCGGTCTAGTCAAACGACCCGTCTGAACCGGTCTAGTCAAACGACCCGTCTGAACCGGTCTAGTCAAATAAAAACCGTCTGAACCGGTCCAGTCAAACAAACCAGTCTGAACCGGTCCAGTCAAACAAACCGTCTGAACCGGTCCAGTCAAACTAACCGTCTGAACCGGTCCAGTCAAACAAACCGTCTGAACCGGTCCAGTCAAACAAACCGTCTGAACCGGTCCAGCCAAACAAACCGTCTGAACCGGTCCCGCCAAAGAAACCATCTGAACCGGTCCAGTCAAACAAACCATCTTAACCGGTCAGTTCAAACAAACTGTCTGAACCGGTCCAGTCAAACAAACCGTCTGAACCGGTCCAGCCGAACAAACCGTCTGAACCGGTCCAGCCAAACAAACCGTCTGAACTGTTCCCGCCAAAGAAACCGTCTGAACCGGTCCAGTCAAACAAATCATCTTAACCGGTCAGGTCAAACAAACCATCTGAACCGGTCCAGTCAAACAAACCGTCTGAACAGGTCCAGTCAAACAAACCGTCTGAACAGGTTCAGTCAAACAAACCGTCTGAACCGGTCCGGTCAAACAAACCATCTGAACCCGTAGCTGGAATCTGCTTCCAGATGACATCAGACATTCACCAACAGTAGATACTTTTAAGTCCAGATTAAAAACACACTTGTTTAGTTGTGCATTCACAACCTGAGCACTGTGCTGCTTTACATCAACTGCACTTCTATTTATCATTGATTTTTATTTTGCTCTTATTCTTTTTATATATACACTCACATTTTTAATCAATTTTATTGCCGTTTTATTGTTTTAAATAATTTGCATTTTAAAGATACGTTTTATTCTTTCTGTCAATCATTTTATGAAAGCACTTTGAATTGCACTTGTGTATGAAATGTGCTATATAAATAAACTTGCCTTGCCTTGCCTTGAACCGGTCAGGTCAAACAAACCGTCTGAACAGGTCCGGTCAAACAAACCGTCTGAACAGGTCCGGTCAAACAAACCGTCTGAACCGGTCCTGTCAAACAAACCGTCTGAACCTGTTCAGTCAAACAAACCGTCTGAACAGGTCCGGTCAAACAAACCGTCTGAACCGATCCTGTCAAACAAACCGTCTGAACCGGTCCAGTCATCAAAACCGTCTGGACCAGTCCAGTTGAACGACCCGTATGAACCTGTTCCAATCAACAGACCGTCTGAGTCTAAAAGAATCTGTGAACCGTCAAACTAAACCCAGCATGAGCTGCAGGCCTAACGGTTTTGTTCATGACGGTGAGGAGATATTTCAGCACATGAGACATTCTAATCAAATCTACAGTACACACACAAACACCTGTACAATCCTGACGTGATGATGTCACAGTAATGAATGATGACGTGAGCACTGGTGTTACCTGTGTATCCAGCATCATCATCATCTTCATCAGCTCAGACTCATCTTCATCACGGCCGATTCATTCGCCCATTCTGAAGAAGAACCTGCAGGAGCGAAAATCACGACGTCTGATAATGAATAATGATCGTGATCATGATCGGATTGAAATAAACAGCATGAATTGTTACCGATTTGATGTGAAAGCGTCCTGCATCAGTGTTCGATTAAACGACAAAAATCCACATTCCACACTCTACACGAACACAAATAGCCTTGAATGAATCATCATCTGATATCCGATTCAAAATGGAGTCGATGCTGCAGATTCCCGGTCATAAATGTTTATCTTCATATTACACCGCACACATTGGTCCTATTTCTCGACAGATCGGTGTTTCGGTGTTTCATCGAATCCGCAGCAGATCAGTGTGTGTTGAGACGCACAGATGTGAGAAAATCTCGGAGAATATCTCGGTCAGTCAGTCAGTCAGTCAGGCCGGGATCCAGTGTCTCGCATCAGAAGCCGAACCCCCGAGTGAACCCGCAGCGGAGCCCCCGCGACAGCGGAACCACACCGGCGCTGGTCCGGATCAACGGCTTTCACGTCACAATCACATCATCTCGTATCGCGCTAAGAATCTCGTGTTGTTATTCTCTCGCTCGTGCCCTTGACACACATCCAGTACTCTCATCTTCTGATCTGGGTTTGTGGGTCTGCTGCGGCGTGAACGCGCACTGCTCGGTAGACGGAGTCGCGCGCGGGAGCGGAGGGCGTGTGCTGCTCGGCAGCGCGAGACTGCTGAAGATGATCGAGCACGCCAACTGAAGCGCCTTATGGTTCTTTAGATCACACAACACAGTTGTTTTATTAGATAAATCTCATACACACACACATACATGTGATTTTAACATTTATCAATCGTGATCACGCGAGCGCTGATTTCTGCGTTACCTACAGTTTCCATGGAAACAGAGAGATGTCCTCCGTATGTTACCAGATCTCGCGAAAACTGGAACATTTTTCTAATTTTAGGTCACGGTTATTTATGTATTTTCAATTGTGAGATCACTGCAAAAAAAACAACAACAACACCAATAGAAACCATCACAGATCGAATTAAATTCTAGTGGCTTCCAGTACAATACCATTACTAGCCATTAGCTGTTCACTATTAAAACCATTACAAAAATACTTGGGTCTTAACTCCAGAAGGGTTCTGTTGGTCGGGTGGTTGGTTTTTCTCCTTTTGATAACACCACACCAATAGAAATCAACACACCCAACACAAGCACAGACCAAGACTGCTTCCAAATTCCCCCACTTGACTGTCTTTGCAATTGACCACTTGACTACTTTCATGACATATTTCCTGTTTTTGGCCCTAGTGTTCTAGTGGGCGCGAAGATCCCAAGTGAGCATGTCGAATTTCTAACCTGATGGGACAACATGTAACAAATAAAATACAAAAAATACATAACTGGAGTTTTATTTTATTATTAGGCTTAGTATCTTAATTATTATCTAATTATAGTCAAGTCAAGTTTATAGTGGTTTATTTGTATTGTATCAACGCAGCTGTAACCAAAAAGGCATAAACAAAAGAGAAACACATGTTAGCCAAACATAGAATAAATAGATATAACCTTAAAAACTAGTTTTATAACTTGGACAGTTATAAGCATCATCTCGCTAGACCCGGACAAAAAGCCTCATGACATATCCAGAATACCCTGAATACGGCTCGCGGCTCAACATTGGAGTTTTCGTAATATATCTTTTGTACATTGTAAAAGGTTATTTAATTATCGTTTATTATATTAAATACTGTTTTTTTACGGTGTGCTTCACGTTAATATGTTATTTTACTTTTTGTAGCATTGTTATTATGTAGAGTACACACACTAGAGATGATGAATGTATTTATCTGTATTTATATTTTATTGTGCAATTAAAAAGGAGTTTTCATAGGCGTGTTAGGATTCATCTATTTTGCTTTTAATAAAAAACTAATGTAATGTTGAAAGTGGTAATCAGCAGCAGTTCTTTGTTATGTTCCTCAAGATTGTTTGTGGCTGCACCACACAGGCGAAAAAGTGATATGAGACCATGGATTAAGAACACAGCTTCACATTGTTGACCAAATTAAAATGTATTTCTATATTTCATAACGGTAACGTTTCAAATAATAAAAGCTGCATCGGTCAAATAATTAACACAAGCATAATCAAAAGTTACAATGATATTGAGAAGATACATAATGCGTGTTAGATTTATGTATATTTATTTTCAATTTAAAAGTATTAGGATTATAATATGCAGCACCGTGCACTTGCCTTTGTTTGATGGTTTTGGAGGGCATTCCAGTTGACTAGCAAACAATTGAACAGCTGTGACTGTCTTTATAAATGTGATAGAACTAAAGACTCAGGGATATTTGAAGGGTGAGATACTATTCTGTAAGGACTCAAGGTTAACATGAGATACAGACACTGTCGGAGTTATGTTCACTTTAAGAAATGACAACATGATACGTTTTTTTGGGGAGGACAGTTTATAAAAATGTTATTCTGGGTTTATAAGCTTGTTTACTCTGCATCATGTCACAAAACAGTTTTTAAACATCGTTCGTCTTCTGTTTGAAGTCAGAAAGGAGGAGGCAGCTTCCCCCCGACTCTGAATACTGCACAAGTGTGGAGGTGAAGGACCTGCACCAGCTGCGACTGACCTTTGACCCCTTGGAGTGTTTCAGTGCCACACACTCACGCTTTATAAGGTCTTCAGAAGTGTTTATTGTTCTTCTGCAAGCACTGTAAAATCATTGATATTTAACAGCAAGAACTCTAGATGTGTTCATACAAAAACATCTTCACATGCAAAAGAAACACCACACACACACACACACACACTTAGAGAAAGACACGCATGGTCACACATTCCAGAGAAGAGAGATAAAAAAGAAGAATCTCATCCGATACAGCCATCCTTCATTTCCCTATTTCCATTACGCAAAAAAATATAAAACACAACAGAGTTACATTTAAAAGCTTCATCCGCTCAATATAATGTTAGTGTAACTGCCTGATTAGATATTTTCACCCGAGCCCTTAAGTACTTCAACATAAACACCAAAACACTGAAATTCCACTGACAGAATGTTAATGACATCACACTCTGTATATCATCTCATTCTCTTGTTCATGACATCATGTTTGTAAGTAATGAAAGGGCTGATGGGATACAGGGGCTGTCAGAAGACCATCATCTCTACAGAAGAATAACAGGGACAAAATAAAGCCCATCTGTGACACAAACATACGTTATCTGGCGGCTTTAGGGCTCAAAGCTGCACAAACAGAGAGTTTGTTATTCATCAGAATGAAGCGATGAAGCTGTCAGCATGTCATCTAAATCTAACCTCTTCAGTAATCCATAAGACTGTAGCTAAGATTTTTTCTGTTCATATATAAAAGACACAACATAAGATCTTCACCCAATCAAACAAAGTGCGACAGAGAATATCAAGCAGTAAACAATAGCTGATATAAATACAGGAGTATAAAATTCATCATTTGGAGTGTTTGGGCTGTTTCAGGAGTGTGTGTGTGTGTGTGTGTGTGTGTACAGTATCATTCTTCAAAAAAGTTCAGATGGCAAGACTCCAACACTTAATCACACAAAGGCAAACGATGATCCCGATGGTGTCGAGATGGTGCTGTCAGGGGCAGCGGTCGGCGTGGTTTCTCTCGTCACGATGAGCCGTCCTGCAGCTCTTTAGCTTTAGTGAGTATGGTGTGAACATCAGAGATAGGATAATCCTACACAACACAACACACAGTCATCAAGAGCTAATGATACGTGCGGTCAGCAAGCGTGTGCGTGTACTCGTCAGGGCTGGGTGATATATCGTAGGATTCTTCAGCTCTCGGTTTCTGGATGACTTTTGAAAGCCAGAGGGGCCCTCTTGTGCAAAAACTCAAAATATGGGAATCAGAAGAGGAACAATCAGTTCCAGGGAATGCCTGTGGTCATATTCTATTTTGTTCTTCAAACCTTTTCAGGTATTTTCATGATAATAAAGTTGGTTTATAGTCATGAAGATTCAAATACACGTTATATATCACTCAATCTGGTAGAGATTTAGATCGAGCAGTACTTAATACTGATCAAACAGCCGTAGTTCATGGAAGAGCTGTGCATAGAATCGATTCAGACATGTTTAATTAGCGTTAATCACGATATATATCGCCCAGCCCTAGCGCATGTGTGTTACCTGCAGTAATCTCATGTTCACTGTGAAGTCTCCAGACAGCAACTGATCCCGAATCAGTCTGCAAAAGCAAGCACAACAGAGAATCAAGGAGACTGAACTGAACGGTGATGATGAGATGGGTCAGGTGACGTACATCAGCATGGCACAGCAGACGGGGATGAGAAACTCGAAGCGATCCTGTTCTGAAAACAGCGAATCCCAAATCCTGATGACGTCTGGCAGAAGAAACTCTTGAGAGAGCAACAGCGTCAACCAGCGGAAGGTGAAATACTGAGGCTTGATGTTCTGCTCTTGCTGATGGAGAGACAGACGGACAGAGGTTGAGGTCACGACACAGAACTGAAACACACGGTGTCAATCACAGAATTGTGTTCTGTTCCTCACCAGTTTCATGTAGAGCTCGGTGTCTTTCTCCTTCAGTTTGGAGAACACGCTCTCCATCTTGAAAGTGATGCCGCACTGCGAGTCGTCCAGACTCTTGATGAAATTATCTCTGTTCTCTGACATCAGACTGGTGAAGCAGAAGAACGTGTCGGCCTCCGCGTGTTCTACATTAGCAAAATCAACACACATTTCACAGCAGTTTTCTCACGTTAACTCTTTCTGCCAGCAAAAAATCCCCTCACCTATCCACTGGCTGTCTGGGTCGGTGGCAAAGGTGTAGTATATCGGACCCACGATCTCATTCATGCCCTGGACGTAAGCGATGCCCGGGTTCAGTTTAGCGTAGATGAAGAGAATGCGTTCCACCACCTCCCAGTGAGCTTCACAGCCGTTGGGTAAAACCTCGTACTCGTTGGAGGGATACAAGTTTAACGCCTTCCCGGGAGAACTCACCTGACAGACAAACAAAAAAAAAACGGTTCTTTCTGGTTCTCAAATCTGATTGGCTGAGAGCCATGAGATATTCCACCAGTATCAACAAGTTTTCTGATTTATCTATAAGCTTGTGCTGTAGAACTGTTGTATCAATGCAATATTGCTCTAGTAGTCATGTGATAATGCTGTTATATCAGCAGCTGTGATTGGCTGCAGCCTCGTGTCTAATCACTGACATGCTGATATAGGAGCACTATCACACGACTACAAGAACAATGTTGCATTAGCAATGAATATTAAAGGAATCTTTTACACATGTCAAACCTGCAGAACACATCAGAAGATATTTTGAAGACTGTTGATCATCAAGCAACACTAAACACCATTGACTTCCATTGCATGAACAAAAACCAGCGAAACATTTTTCAAAATATCTTCTGTTATTGTGTTCCACTGAAGAAAGAGTCACATACAGATTTACTACCGCATGAGAGAGAAGAACATCAGAACACAAATCATGTGGAGCAGGAGAACATTCTGCAGCGAGTTCTCATGTTGGGTTAACTAGCATTACCCTCTCTAACATCATTACTAGCAGAGACACACACACACTCACGTTAGTGACGCCGCTGCGGTTGCGGTTGACGGTTTGAGCTTTCAGTGTTGTCTGTTCAACACGCCGGCGTAACGTCTCGTACTCATTCTGAGGGTCTAAGATGAGCTGGCAGGGGAAGTCCGTGGGCCGCTGGAAGAAGGCCATGTCTGGATAGAGCCGTCTGAAGACACACACACACAAAGAGGTAAATATTCACCTGGGTCACTGACTGCTGGATGAGCTGAGATCTGAGGGGCGAGCACCTGACGTCTTTGTCGATCTGCAGAAGAACTTCATTGTCTTTGAAGTATGTGTTCCATTGGCTGTCTGGGTTTGGATTCAGAGGCTGAACACACAAGAGAATCACAGCTGGAATAACACAAATAGAAATTCACATGAAGGCGTGAGAGTCATTGGGCCGTCACTCACGTGATCTTCCAGCGTCACATCCTCGCGAGAAACGCCCAGATTGGCCTTGGCGATTCCCGGCTGAATGATCATCTCTCTCAGAAACTGAGCGTACACATCCCTGACCGAGCACATTAAACCACGTTAGCAGTTCGACAGAGACTTCATTTATAACATCATTCTTCGCTCACAGAATTATGGGTAATAATTATTTAACAGCAGTGTATGTTATGTAAGACCTCTGTTTTTTCAGAAAAGACTCCCATAATGTCTGATCCAGCGGCAGATAATTCAGCAGAATCTGAAGAAAACACAAACAAATGTTAAAATCACTCATTCAATTCTGCATTTACTCAGTTGAGCAGACATGAGAAAACACTCACCTTCCAACACAATGAGCGAATGCCGCTTTCACACGGAATCCCTGAGAGAGAACGAGAGAGAACGAGAGAGAATATAAAGAGAGAGAGAGAGAATATAAAGAGAGTGAGTGAGTGAGGGTGAGAGAGAGGGAGAAAAAGTGAGACAGAGTGAGAGTGAGAGTGAGAGTGAGAGTGAGAGTGAGAGAGAGAGAGAGAGAGAGAGAGAGAGTTTAATATCCTATAGCGTGTTGTAAATCACACTGTCAGTGTCACAGACAGACAGAACTTCACTAGATTTAATCAAATGCTTTCAGTGTTAGCAGAGAGAAGAGAAACACACAACACACATGTTCACCGTACCACTGAAACAGAGTTGACGTAAAGACTGTAAGTGAATCTTCTGCTCGCTCAGAGCCGCCTTAAACTCCTGAATCCTGAAACACAATGAACAACATCTGCTCACATTTCACCCAAAAACACAAGCATGGTTAGAATGTTGATAATATTTTCATGATAGTTCATAGATTTCACTCAAGAATGATGTTTGCGTTCTCATTTCCCCTGATGTCATTATGCCAGAGGACCACAGAAGCATGTCAATCAGTTCATTTAATACAAATATCACAGTACAACTCACTGTTTAAAGTGACACTTCACACACAAATGAAAATTCTGTCTTCATTTCCTTTTAGTTGTTCCAAATGTGTATAAATGTCTTCGTTCTGACGAACACTGAGGAAGATATTTGGAAGAATGCTTAAAACCAGACAGATTTTGCCCCCCATTGACTCTAATAGTAGGAAAGATTACTTTATCATGTTTTGTTCTGTTGAACACAAAAGAAGATATTTTGAAGAATGTTGGACATCAAACAGTTCTGGGGCACTTTTGACCACAATTGTCTTGTTTCCTACTATGAGAGTCAATATTTGACTGGTTATTAGGATTCTTCCAAATACCTTCCTATGTGTTCCTCAGAACAAAGACATTTATACACATTTGGAACAACTCAAATGGGAGGAAATGAAGACAGAATTTTCACTTTTAGGTGAAGTATCACTTTAAGTAAATATTTATAGTATAAATGTCTGTAGACACCAGAGAGCAGTCAGACAGTCAGTGAATCATTTCATTTACAGCTGCAGAACACACAACCACATCTTCACATGCTGACACATTTCAGATTAATGGAGGACATTTTTAAGCAATGTCAGAAAACGTGTCTCCTCTCAGATTCATCTCTTGATCCCTGTGAGGAAACATACAGTGAACAAATGATCAGACTGACGGAGAGTCACGTGACAGTTGAGAATTCTGCGGAACACACAGCTGGTTAACATCTTTAAACTTTAACACCTGTCACTCATTGACCTGCTTCACACAAACTCAACAGAGGGATTTCTATACGAACACGTGACGCTCTGTGTAGAATAAAATCCTTCCGCAGCGTTTCTATGATAAGTATATAAATCAGTGTGTACCCTAAAATATAGACGTCAGTGTGCTGACACACAGTATGACATCAGTCGAAACACACGACATACACTAAACACACACACACAAATGCACGCGCACTCACGTGAGCTGTCGTCACCCCGCACCTGTAAGTCTGATGTAAAGAACGTCTGATATGTGTCGACAGTCGAAATAAATATGTGTTTATTATCAATCTCACCTGTTTCTGTATGAACTCGACATATTTCACCGCAACAGTCACGTGCTGCAGGAAAAACAGCCCGACCAAAAACACCGGAGCTCACGAGCGTTAGTTCCGCGTTCAGGACACGCACACAAATTAAAAAAATGCCTTTCATATCTACATGATCATTTGCAATTTTTATTTCTATTTTGTAGGGCTGTTATCGAGTTCACACCTTCAGCATAACTGCTCGTATTTATTAAGCACCTAGAAATAGTCAAAAGTGTGAATGAACGCAATACAAATCAAGCTCGAGCTCCACTTACATTAGCACGAATACAACAATAAAAATTAAATAGCAACGATTATTTGACAAAGTAACACCGTCTAAAATAATGACCTTTTATCATTAATATTTCTTCATCAATCCGTCTGTGCCGACAAACCGGAAGTGCTCGTGTGTTATGTATAGTGACCCGGATGTGGCGATAGTTTTGTTGACATCGGACAGCGGCGATCAATAGAAGATCATGTTCATATTTCTGGGCTTCTAGTGACTCGAGCGACGCGTCAATCGGTGTGCGGGCGTCAGGCGGTGCGCGACGCGTCAGGTGAGAGACACAGATGCGCGTCGAGGCCGCTGTCAATCCATATGATGAGCGACAAGAAACTCTCTGACTTTACGTTACGTAGGGTGCTAACGGTTAGCCAGCTAACAGCACTGCACATAAACATCGCCATCATCAGAAAACATCACAAGAACACAAACAACAACAACATGCAACAATCTGCCTTCTGATATAAACAGAACAACAAAACGTGAACATTCATTCAATCACTAAACACACAACGAGTCTTCTGCTGTTGTTCGTATCAATGACGTGAATGAAACCGATCCCAGAACAGCTCGTAGAGTCAGACAGAAGACAGAGCAGACAGAGAGAGAGCTGTGATGTCATGGTGGTCTGATGTTGCTGAGGTGTCACTTCACTCTTCACACATGTTTGTTTGTTTGTGTGTTGTTCAGCAGGTGCAGGGGATCTTCTCATGCTCTCAATGTCTGCTGTGTAAGATCAGACAGCCTTCTTTGAACTCTGTCACCCCCCCATTCGCTTCTGAGGCTGACAGGTACGTCGTCATGGCGACTAAAGTAGGAGACGACCCAGACAGCCTGATGTCTCTGTGTACCGTCTTCTGTCTGAAGAACCTGCGGAGAACCATGTGTCATACAGGAGACAGGGACAGACTGTGTCTGCGTCCAGACGTCTTTCTGCCCAGCGAGATCTGTGATAAACTGGTGAACGTGTACGTCCAGAGACCATCCAGTTGATCTGAAAGGGGTTTGAACTCCGCTTGACATGTGATGTTTTGATTGACAGGTACATGGATCTGGTCCACACGGACAGCAACTTTGAGCCGCAGGACGGCTTCTTTCAGCTCTTTGGTGACCCTCGCAGCACCAGACTTACCCGACTGCAGCTCAGAGAGGATTTTGTTCGGGACAAGGACCTGGAAGCCATCGGGAAACAGGTGAGAGGACTGTGATCCAGGTCCAGTCCGTAAACGGGTTTTGCTGTATTTGCTCCATCACACCCTGGTGAAGCTGTACTTCCAATTTCTCTTTTTTCTGACGGCACCCGATGAAATCAAGAGAAACTCTTTCTCTTTGTCAGTCCTAAATTTTATATAAACAAAATGTTGTTATTACAGATTGATTGATTCATTCTAAGAGTTCCTGTCTGTTCTGTAGTGAAACAGCTGTTGGTTTCTCAGAACCACACAAAAGTTGTGATATGATTGGACCAGACAAAATATGCCAGAAGCTCGTGTTTGTAATTGGGTCTAAAATTTGAGTCTCATATGAATTATTGAATGAGTGTATAAAATCAATATCACCTCAGATTAGGGATGCACTGATATGTAAATTTTGGCTGATAATAACTGATCATTCTTTAACATCGGAAGCCGATGACCAACATATTGGTCCATATACAGTATCTTAATATTCATATATAAAATTCCCTAAGACTGAAACAAATGGCAAAAAGTGCACAGCTGCTGACCGGTCAGGTGCAGATGGAAGAGATGTGTTTTCAGTCCATTCTTAAAGATCATTTATAATCTTGTGGAAGATTTCTTTAAGGCCACTTCCCCCATTCATCCCATACAGGCAAAATAAAGCCCAAAGTTTGACATCCATTCACATTAATGATGTTAACACACAAATCATCAGCAGTTTCCTGTTATACACCACAGTTGTGGTCTTGACCATCAAAACATGTTCTGGAGACACCCAGCGTGTGAACTGAAGATGACATCTTGACGTTGATTTGGCAGGATTTGATGGAGCTTCATCTGACCTACTGTAACCGCCTAACGGCACGCAGCCTGAGATCCCTGCAGAGCTTCAGACACTCGCTGATGTCCCTCAGTCTGTTCGGATGCTCCAACATCATCTTCAGGAAGGCCGGAGCCCCGCTGGCGTACGCAGAGGACGACGATGAAGACGACGATGAAGACGATCTGGTGGAGCGGCTGGAAACTCAGACGGTTGACTCGGACTTTAGCTTTCAGGGCTTCAACCGTCTGCGGCTGCTGAATTTGGGCGGTCTGCCCGGCTTGATGGACGTGGAGATGCTGCTGAAGCCGCTGCCCTCCCTCACCTCTCTGGACCTGTCGGGCGTCCGTCTGCCCCGCCCGGCGTTCCTCGCGCAGTGGAAGGAGCGTCTGACGTCGCTGGTGCTATATAACGTGGAGCTGAGCGAGGAACTGATCCAGACGCTCATGCAGTTCAGCACGCTGAGGTGAGACGCTCTCCACATCTCCATCTTACCCTTCCTGAACTATAACTGCTGCACGTGTGTAATGACGGATCTTCTACAGAGCATGTGTCAACACCTCCTGGTGCTTTACAATTCATGATTAAAGGTGAAACTAAGGAGAGGTTTTGTTGTCTGCAGACACCTGGATATTTCCAGAGAGACCCAGAGGACGTCGAAGTTTAAGATGACGGGGAAGATCTTGAGCAGTCTGGTGCAGGGTTTGGTCAATCTGGTGTCTCTGGACGTATCGGGTCACATCATGCTGGACAACTGCACGGCGCCTGCGTTTGAGGACGCGGTGGGCCGGCCGAGGTGAAGACAAACACGTCTGTAATGTCACGCCATGTCCTGGAAGGCGTTTGTTTATCTCTGTCTGTGTGTGTAATACCATCACATAACCCCAGTGTTATCATCCCTTCACTGGTTACACATTAAGTGTCGTATTGACTTTAATGTTCTTTTAATTACTATAAAGCCTTAAACAGTTTAGCCCCTACTTACATCACATCACAACCCATCACGCGCTCTAAGATCTCAAAACTCCAGACTTGTGATAACACCTAGAAGAACTAAATCCACCAAAGGGGGCGGAGCTTTCTCATACAGCACCTCAACTCTTTAATGTCCTTCATGATACTGTTCCAGGGTCAGACACACTCTCCACATTTAAATCTAGATTAAAGACACATCTTTGTCACTTAATGCTTAATATGTTAAATAAAGCACCAGGAGACTACTTTATTAGATATTATTTACTAGAATGATCTTGCTTGTTCTATAAACACCATGAACTGTGCTGTGTTTCACCTTTTTGTGTTTTTCTTATTTCTCCTGTAAAGCTGCTTTGGAACAATGTACATTGTGAAACGCGCCGCTATATAAATAAAATTGAATTGAATTGTTTCAGCATTGAGCCGAGTAAGAGCAGCATCTACCCGCTTCGGGATCTGAAGAGACCGCTGCAGTTTCTAGGACTGTACAACACCACGCTCTGCAACGTCACACACATACCTGCTTACAAGGTTCTGCACACACCTGTCACATGTAGAGAGGTTCTTATTCTGATGACTTGCAGCGTTCTGACTGTGTGTGTGTGTGTGTGTGTGTGAGCAGGTGACCGGCTCTAAGAATGAAGATCAGATTCTGAACGCTATAGAGGTTTACACAGATCAGAGACCAGAACTCGCTCATCGAGCCATCAATCAGCTGTTTGACATCGCCAGAATCCAGCACTGCGGTCAGCTGCTCAGAGCGCTGAAGGTAACACTCACTCTTATGATCCTGTTGTGCTGGAGTAAAGTCATGTGTGCAGAATGGGTTTTTATGGAACTGACTCGTGTGTTTGTGCAGCTGGTTATCACGGCCCTGAAGACTCATAAATATGACAAGAGCATTCAGGTGACGGGCAGCGCCGCACTCTTCTACCTCACCAACACTGAGTACCGCAACGACCAGAGTGTCCGTCTGCGCAGAGAGGTCATACAGGTGGTGCTCAACGGCATGGAGCAGTATCAGGAGGTCACTGTGAGTTCAACACACACTGTATGGATATGTACGAACCCAGAATGCACTGCAGCCAGCTCAGTTGTGTGTGTGTGTGTGTGTGCAGGTTCAGAGGAACTGTTGCCTGACGCTGTGCAACTTCAGTATTCCAGAAGAGCTGGAGTTTCAGTATCACAGGGTCAATCTGCTGCTCTTAAAGATCCTGGAGCCTCCACGTCAGGACGAGTCCATCCAGCGTATAGCCGTACATCTGTGTAACGCGCTGGTCTGTCAAGTCGACAATGACCACAAAGAAGCCGTCGGCAAAATGGGATTTGTCAAGGTAGGAAACAGATGTGGAAAGATGTGAGGATTGTGTTTCATGCAGTCAGATATTGAAGATTTGCTGCAGGTGCTTATCAGAATCTAATAGAGCTTTATTGCATTTTACATTACATTTACATTCAGTCATTTAGCAGACGCTTTTATCCTAAGCGACTTACAAGTGGGGTAGGTAATGGAAGCAATTAGAACAGCAAGAGCATAAGTGCAATCAAAAAAGAAGACTGGTCTCATATAACCTAACACAGTAGTCATTGCCAAGTGTGCTCGGACACACAAGGAATTTGTGACAAGGCACAGGTAACAAAACATACAAAATAAATATGTGAGAGACAATACACATTAGACAAAAGGACAATAGACAGTATATTATAACGTATGGACAGATGTGCTGATATGATACTGTGTTATACAGTATATAAGTCATGCAGGGGAATGTGGATAGCTGAACAAGATATGTATAATAAATGTAAGTGTATGGCTTTCCTGTAGCTCAGTGGTAAGAGCATTCCGTTAACAACGCAAGGTTGTGGGTTAGATCCCAGGGGATTGCAAATACCTGTGTAAAAATGTATAGGATAAAGCAATATAAGTCACTTTGGATAAAAGCGTCTGCCAAATGCCTAAATGTAGTTGTGTATTGCACATGTTGTTTTTTGCAGTGGAACATTTATCAAATCTGTTTTCCATCTTTGTACTGTTACCATATGACACTGGTTAACAAATTTGACTATAAATATGTGAATATGTTAGAACCATTGTAGTAATATCCTGATGTGTGTGTTTGTGTGTCACAGACCATGTTGAATCTGATCCAGAAGAGGCTTCAGGACAGAATGGTGAGGGATCCTCACAGAAGTGTGATCTTTGATGACAGTTGATGGGTGCGTGTGATTGACTGTGATGATGTCATGTGTGTGTCAGTGTGATCAGGTGATGGAGTTCTCCTGGAGCGCTCTTTGGAACATCACAGATGAGACGCCGGATAACTGTCAGATGTTTCTAGAATGTAACGGAATGAATCTCTTTCTGGACTGTCTGAAGGTTTGTCCCTTTGTTTTGTGTTCAGTGTATTCTGTTGGATGAGCAGCTGTCTTACTACACATTCATACACATGCAAAGAACACTGTGTGTTATTCTTTACTACCCACAATGCATTGCTCATTGGTTATTGTTGTTTGACACACTGTGTGGTGGACTGCGAGTGATGATTCTCGTGTGAATGGCTTGATTTCTGCAGGAGTTTCCTGATAAACAGGAGCTTCATCGTAACATGCTGGGACTGCTGGGTAATGTAGCTGAAGTGAAAGCGCTACGGCCGCAGCTCCTCACCAAACAATTCATCACAGTCTTCAGGTGTGAATCGCATCGACACCAACATGATTTTGAGTGTAAGCTCACTGATTCAGACGTGAATGTTCTCCTCGCAGTGACCTGCTGGACAGTAAAGCGGACGGCATTGAAGTGTCGTATAACGCCTGTGGAGTTCTGTCGCACATCATGTTTGATGGGCAGGAGGTCTGGAGCATGGAGGAACCCACGAGGTCATATGTCATGGACAAAATGTGGGCGGCCATTCAGAGCTGGGACGTCACCTCACGACGAAACATCAACTACAGGTGCAAAAACACATCAGACACAGCTCGGCTAAAGAGCCGGGTAAACACTGTCCGTGTCCGTCTGGTGTACACACGTGTCCACACAGCTTCTCAGGCATACAGTACGTCACCGACTGGACTTTAAAAATTAAAAAATTGCGCATGCACTGTTGTTTGCATTCCGTGGGGTTTTCGGACGACCACAGACCCTCCTGATGACGGATATTGCATCATGAGGCCGGTGCACATACGCGGACAGCCGGACTATACTGTTGCCTTAACGTCTCCTGACTCAGTGTTGGTGTTCATCTTGTCTGTCTGTCTCTCACGCAGGTCGTTTGAGCCCATCCTGCGTCTTCTCCCTCAGAGTGGAGCTCTGGTCAGTCAGCATTGGGCCACATGGGCGCTGTATAACCTGGTGTCAGTTTATCGTGAGTCCATCATTCAAATAAATCACATCATTAACAACAAAACAAGATCATCATCATGAATAAACCATATAAGAAATGTTTTGCATTACAGTGATGTGAGTTAAAAATCCCACCAACACATTTTCTGTCAAAATGTAATTTCTTTCGGTATTAAATATGACTTAATCTCTGAAGGTTTCACACTTCGTAATTGATGACAAACATCACACACAATAAATATGAAAAAATTATTTCTTCTTTCCGTTAGTTTGAGTTTCTTTATTAGGTTTTCTTATTAGAATTTTCTATTTGAATCTCAGTGTGTGTGTTTGTGTGTCATTCTCTTATCCTGCAGCAAGTAAATACTGCCCCCTGTTGATAAAGGAGGGTGGCGTCCCTTTGCTGCAGAAAGTTCTAGAGCTGGATTCTTCTCACCAAGAGACAAAGGACATGGCGAGGTAACGCATACACTCTCCTGTACACACACACACACACTGGTGTCCATGTTTTATGGGGACATTCCATAGAGTTCAGTTGATTTTATATCAGGTTTATGATATATTCTACCCCCTAACCCAACCACACAAACCCTTCTACACCCTTACATGTTCAATAAGAGGACTGATGTGTGTGTTTCTTCTGCAGTAAAGTGATGGAGCAGTGTGAGAACTTTAAAGATGATGTGATGGACACCAGCAGGTAAAGAACCTCTGAGCAGGATCTTCACGTCACTGATGTGCTGGAGGACGTCACTCATCAGTCATGTTAGTGACATCACACTACAGTGAGCACGCCCCCCCCCCCCCCCCCGTGTGTTTGTGCGTGTGTGTAATTCATTCTGATTTTATTTGTGTTAGAGTGAGTGTGTGTGTATATATATATACATAAATATATATAAGTCTGTGTGTGTGTGTCTGGAATGTAAGCTTCACTGAAGCCTCCCACAGTTCCCACCCTCTGTGACATATGTTCCTGATCAATCGATCCTGTCAGAATGCTGGAAAGGGATGATGTCATAAAGACTTGTCTAGCTGTTTTGGAGCGTTCGGTTCTTCTGTACATGTTGGGAAGAAGGTTCTCTGGCTTTGTTGTGTAGGGATGTTTTCACACCGTCTCACGTAGCCACGCCCCTGAGGAATCTGCAATGAAAATTCTGTCACAGTTCTGTCATTAAAGACACGTTTGGGCAGATTCTTCTATTTGTAATGATTGATATGTCACAAGATAAAGAGTGGTTTGTGTGTGTTCATATCAGTCATCCTCACCTGCAGGTTTGAAATGACGCTGTTTTTCTACACACCTCTGAAACTGCAATAAAAGCAGATGTACTGATGTCACTGCTCGGGGTGTGAAGAGAGAATCATTCATTGGCTGTCAAACACTCGTGGTTTGTGTCTCAGTGCTCTGGGCTGCTGCTGTCTTTGTCTCCTTTAGATGATGTATGATAATAATGTATCAGGTATAAAAACTCCTCAACTATCTTTAGGTTCTGAACTCAATCGCAGCTTCTTTATGTTGGAATACTTATAAATATATTTGTGTAATGTTCAATGTTAGAAGAGCAACGATTGTTTTTGTAAAGAAATCCTTTTATTCAGAAACTATCGGACGATTGTACATAAATGACGAAATGCACAAGATTACAGAACTATTTCAGCCGTCAGAATGTCTGAATTTGTTTGATGATTATAATAACACGCACCTGTCAATCATATCATGATTTTGTAAGCTGGTTTTCATGATTTTATCTTTTTTGTTGTAAAGCTAAATATATTTAAACAATATCAACACGATTTTCAAAATGTAAATCTCCAGGCATCTTTCAATAGTTCTCTTTAAAGTTATGATGAATTCAAATGTTTTTCTTTATTTACAGCAGAACTCATGAGTGCGTTATAGTCTGTTTTCCTCATTTGTGGGTCGTTTTGTTAAAGATGTGATAAATAAACACATGTTCAAAAACTGTTATCAACCAATCACAGCTCAGGATTCACGTGTTTCATGAAGATATTATTAAGATGAAAGTTTATCGGTTACGATAAAAGTTGAGTTAAAGACATTCTGTGTTAGACACATTTCTGTATAATATGACTGTATCTGCAGCTTTTTGATGGTCTCGTGGACAAAGAACAGCCAATTAAAAGCCTTCATCCCTGCGAAGCACCAATCAGAAACACGACGCCCTCACTGAGTGAGAATGAAAAGCGTCGATGGTCAGCCTAAGATTTATAACGTAAATAAAGTTTATTTGAGTAATTTGGTTTTAAAAAGGGATTCAAATGAAGTGTTTATTAATATATCGGAGTCTCACACGGAAGCGCTCGTGGGAATGGCGCGAGGTTTTGAGGTGAGACGACGAACGACACCTGTGACTTAAGTGAAGTAAAAATACACAAAAACAATCAATGAGTAAAAGAGCAGAGTTATATGAATGATGTTTATTTCAGTTCTCAAAAAAACAAATCCATCTAACCCTGTTATATTTTATATATATATATTTATTGTATATTATTTAATGTCCTGTTACATGAAGATCTAAGCGCATCACATGTAAGTCTTTATAGTTGTAGATGACTCACACAAACAAACAAATGTTGTGTTTTCTTTTGGGACTTTTCTTAAACATAATGATGTTTATTCTGTACGTCACACAAACCTCTCTGCATTTCTACGTTTTCAATTAAACATCATTTAGGTTGATTGATGAGCTGGTGGAGTTCCTGACCTCACAATCTTGTCCATGTTGGAACATGAGGTTAGTGAAGACTTCTCCATACGTTTAATTAAACATATGCAGAGTTAATCACACTTTTAAGTCCTCCCCTAACCTCACACAAAACCTCTTACGTTTCTGAATAAAAAACTTGATTTAGTCTGATGTAAGCCTTTCGGTTTATGATGACACAAGTGTTATATGAAAAGTGACAAATGAACTCACATTCACTCACTAACATTGTACAGTCATGTGTTTGTTTCAGTTCATCCTGTGTTTAGCATTATTGACCTGTCGGCATCACAAACGTCAAGAGTTTTGTCTACAGTCTCTTCATCTGCTCCTGTGACATCATCACACACACACACACACACACACACACATCTGCTGCTGTGAGCGACATCATCACACACACACACACACACACATCTGCTGCTGTGAGCGACATCATCACACACACACATACACATCTGCTGCTGTGAGCGACATCATCACACACACACACACACATCTGCTGCTGTGAGCGACATCATCACACACACACACATCTGCTGCTGTGAGCGACATCATCACACAAACACACACACACACATCTGCTGCTGTGACATCATCACACATCAGGAGGAGCAGGATGAGTTTCAGTGGTCTCTTCTTTATGCTCAGGTGATGTCGTCTGTTCTGAGACAGTTTTGTCCTCTTGCAGGTTTTCTCCTTCTGTTTGTTGTTCTTCATCCTCAGTTTCGGCGGGCAGCAGCGGGATCAGATCAAGGAAGGGTTTGTTGCGTGGAATTATGGGTTTGTTTGGGTTTATGGTTTGGCTGGTTTTGGGAGATTCAGTTTCACTTACAGACTTTGGTTTATTTTTAAGGTCGTCTGTTCTGGTCCAGGCTGTAGTTGTGGAAAACGTCTGCAAGTTTTCTTCCCACGCCGGACAATCCTCACTGATCTCCACTGGTAAAAACGCTTCAGCAAACTCGATGTCGTCAGTGAACGGAAGAGAATTTCTCCCTTCGACTCCCGACTCCGTCTCCTTCTTTTTCACTTCATCTTTGAACGTAACTGGTGTCCTCCTCACCCCTTGAGCTTCCGCCTCCGGCTCGGTTTGATATAAATCGACCGCTTCCCACGGTGATGAAGATGCGCTGCTTCTAAAGAAATCTGTGATCTCCTCCAGCTCATCCGTCTTGGTCTCCACCTCTGCTTTAGGTTGTTCCACGTATCCAGCGAGTCTGAACGGGTCCTGACGTTCTTCGCTGCGCACCTCGGGTTCCCGATCGCTATCCAGGATGTTGAGAGTCTCGACCCTCAGCACAAACTTCTCCAGATAGCCTCTGTCCTCAGAGTCGGACTCTCGACTGTGGAAAGATTTTTCTGAGGTCAGACTCTCGGTGTCATCGTCCGTCTTCATCCTGCTTCCCATGGCATCGGCGTACAGGTCGGAGTAGAAAAACGCCATGGCTTTGGGCTCCTCGAGCAGGTTGGGGTCGATGATTTTTGGAGGTCCTTCAGGGAGGTATATGGGGGTGAGCACCATCTCCTCGCTGCCGAACAAGGCGGAGCCGCTTGCCTTCAGGTGGGATTTTGAAAGCTCTCCTCGCTCCTCTTTCTTATTGTCGTGAGAGGGCGGAGCACTGCTGCCGCCGCCATAAAAGACATCGTCCAGATGTTCGGCAGGAATATCTAACACGCTGACTGCTGAGGGGGCCCGTGACAGTCCACAGCTCAGTTCTGGCACCTCATTTACGTTCTGCGTGAGCGTGTCTTCTGTCCCGGAATCTCCGGGAGCTTCTTCTAGCGCTGCCTGTCCTGACGGCGTCCGGGTATCCAGAAGAGTGAAATTCTCAAAGTAATCCTCCGCCGTGACGCCTCTTCTCGAACCTGTGAGGACCGGGACGATGGGCTCCGGAACGAATGATGTCACCTCATCCTCTCCTGGAGTCTCAGCGGGAACGTTCACGTATTCATCGGGACTCCTGCTGGATTTTATGGCAGGCACATCCTCAAGGTAAAACAAACAATCTTTCAGACCTTCACTCTCCTCCTCGTCCACCGTAGACACTTTGTGTGGAGCAATGATGTTCAGAATTTCAGATCCTTCGGACACCAGACTGAACAAACGTTGATGCTTTTCTTCTTTGGTGTGTGTGGTTCTGTCTGTTGTGTGCGTGACATTAGGGAGGGACACCTCCACCATGGCCGGTCTCATGATCTCATCCCTCAGGTAAGGAAACCGTTTCTCAGCTCTTTGCTTCTTTCTCTCTCTTCTGGTGGTGAGCTCCTCGTCCATGGTGACCAGGATCTTGCCGGCCGTGCCGGGGCTGCTGAGAGTGTAGCCGGGTTCTGGGGTCGTGACGTTCCTCTCTGAGGCCCAGGGGGTCGAGCAGCGACTGGAAGCCGTTTCCCAAACGATCCCGCTGTCTTCGCTCTGAACCGTCACCATTGAGAAGGACGGGTCCATCATCAGGCACTGGAGTTTAGGCTTCACATCTTCATCCTGAACAGCTTCTCTCAGACTGTGGGGAGGAGAGACACTTATTCCACTGTCGCTCATGATAACAGCTGCACTTTTATTTATACTCTTGAACACTTTTTAAAACGAAAATAATAAAGGTCACTGTTTCCAGCATTCATCTGTATACGCAGATGTGGAACCTTGGAACGGTCAGCTTTTCATTTCATGACTTTACTATCATAACAAACACTGCTGAAGAAATCGTCTCACTTGTGTTCTATAACTCAAGGTCACTTCACTTTTTAATGTTGTGTGTGGTGTTAGTTTAGCTAGCATGCAAAACATGTCCATGTCATATTCAGACACGGACACAGAGCTGTTAATCAGGCTTCTGTGTGTCTATGTGTCTGTGGTTTTCATGTCAAAGAGCAGAAACTCATCTGGTGTCTCAGACCTGTTGTTCAGATCTTCCTCTTCATCATTCATCTCTTCCTCCGCCAGCGTGTCCTGCAGTACCGTCATCTGACCCTCCGCCTCAATTATTTCCATTGTTTCCCTTGCAGGTCGCATTAATCCGAGGTGCTGTGCAGGCGTGCGCTCGTTCTCTTCGTGTCATCGCAGTCGTGGGAACTTTCTCTTGCTCAGCGTTTTCTGTAAATAGCCTGACAGGCGTCACATTGGGTGCCTGCGCTCGCTGGCCAACGGTGCGACGCCACACATTAATATGTGTTTGTGGGTCATGTGTGAAAGTTGACGTTTGGGTTGTTCTGGATGTTTCCGAGACTTCTGTACCTTTAACACCTGTATGCTGGCATCACAGAAAAGCAGCGGATTGATTTACTGCTTCTCTGCCAAAACTAAAAATACTTCCCAGACACGTGACGGTTTGAGGCGCTGCAGGTCACGTCGAGTTGAGCCAGAAAAAACAAACGTTTCTAACGGTTTCACCTCAAATTTGAATGTGAAGACATTGTCTCGCACTGATCACCAACATAAACAAATTACTCCGTTTTCAAGTCAGGAAAAGAATCTGAGAAGTTTTTACAGTGAAAACAAATGACATGCTTAACTACTTCAGTACAAAAATACACACGAGGAATGAGTGAAACGCTCTTGATATTTCTTCAGTTGTACATAAATGAGATTATAAAGTGGTCTTCTGTAATGTTGTGATATTTTAAAAGATGTTTGATGGAGGAGAATCATCAGGTGTCTGAAACACCTGTTAGTGTCTGTCACTGTGTCATACAAGAGCCCAATGAAATGTGAACCTGTGTGTGCGTGTGGCATAGTTGTGTGAGCCAGAGCACAACCTTCTTTTAGAGTTTTCCTCATGTGACAAATAAAGTTGTTGTGTTTAAGGTCATTTACCACGTTTTCTGTTGTGGTGTTTTTGACTGGCTGTGTGTTGCTAGATAAAACCACTGTGTACATAAACACTCTCAGTCCGTCACAGTGATGTGTTGATGCAGTGAAGAGCATCTGAATATTTCATGACATTCAACAGAAAACATGTGACGTGTTCTCATTATTGATCATCATACATGTTGACTTTATTTTAGAGGACAGATGAGAGTCCGCGTCTAGTGCGGTAAGAACGAGCGTGTCCACCAGATCTGTGCGGACAGCTGAACTCTGTGAAAGGTGTTCGCGAGACAATGTTCGTGTCATGTGATGATTTCACAGCACAATCCAGACACAAATGAACGCCACTGTTTCTCCTTCGATAAACTCACAGACAGCTGTTTGCGAGCGCGCGTGTCACGCATCTATTCTCCGCAGCGGCCGCCGCCGGAAGTGAAATGCACGGCGTACTGTCCATGACGTCAGAGTGGCGAGCTCGGAGGCGTGACGTGAGAGATAATGTATGAGATGACAGGGGGAGGCGGATGACAGCAGACTCTTCGACATCTCCGCTTCACATCTGCTCGATCTGTGTGGATTTCTCTCATTGATCAGCTGAAATCTGTGTGAGCTGATGGAGGCGGACATGATGTCTCTGCAGCACATCACCCACGAGTGGATGTGAGTCTCTCACTGTGTGGATGTATCGGACGACGGGTGGATGTATTTGAGGATTTGTGCAGGAATCTGTCACAATCGCACGCGCATCATGTCGGACTGAAAACGCGCGCGAGAAAACGGCGACATTAAAACACGGACGCATTCACAGAGGAGCCGAGCACGCGACAGAAAAATGGGGTACGTTACCGTGATTTACTTCGGCTGGTGGATGGATTTGACGTTAAAACGAACACGATTCGTGTGTATATATCGGCGTCGTATCAATCGTTGACATATTCGTGTAGCACGAGCGGGTTCTGAGGAGGATACCGTGATGGTGCTAGCGAGCTGTGCGCGGTGTCGCCGTCAACCGCGATATAATTATGATTAAAACAGCATTCATCAACGCTGTAGTCGTCTGCTTCGATATAACGATACCGTGTGATAACCGATTACACGATGACCACTGTCCCCGTCATGGTGTCTGTAGCACTTTTGTGATGATGTGCTTGATAACCAGTTTTCAGCAAATGAGTTGTTTCTCTTCTATTAAGTGATGAATTAACGGGCCTCTTATTTTGAAGTCATTAGATCCTGATTGTGACAGAATTCCATTAGTTGATCAGCATTCGGTTCGGTTATATAGGAATGATGTCATCAGTGGCTTGTGACATCATAAGCACAGGTTGACAAGGCTGTGTGACGTCACAGCTGTGTGGTTCATAGAAAACACGACTTGATGTACTGTTACAGTATTCATGGCAGGTTAGGGTTTACATCTTTATTTTTGTTCTTAAGAGTAAAGTGCAGTTTGTCGTTTTGAAGCAGTTAATTAAACATGGCAAAGAAAATTCCTTCCAGTCTTTCTAAAAGAAGAAAGTGTTCCTGGAACAGCTCCAGAACGTTATAACTCAACCTTATCTTAAAACAGCCGAGGTGGACAGAACACATGCGTGTGAAGCAGCTGACACAGCTACTAAGAGGTGCTCGCTGATTGGCTCATTCAGATTTGATGTCATAACGTTATCTTGTGTGATGTCACTGTTGAATACTTTTGATGTCAAAGAAATCCCCACACAGAGAGAGAGAGAGAGAGAGAGTGTGTGAGAGAGAGAGAGAGAGAGAGGTGAGGAGTGTGTGAGAGAGAGAGAGAGAGAGAGAGAGTGTGTGAGAGAGAGAGAGAGTGTGTGAGAGAGAGAGAGAGAGGTGAGGAGTGTGTGAGAGAGAGAGAGAGAGAGAGAGAGTGTGTGAGAGAGAGAGAGAGAGAGAGAGAGAGTGTGTGAGAGAGAGAGAGAGTGTGTGAGAGAGAGAGAGAGAGGTGAGGAGTGTGTGAGAGAGAGAGAGAGAGAGAGAGAGAGAGAGAGTGTGTGAGAGAGAGAGATGAGAGAGAGAGAGAGAGTGTGTGAGAGAGAGAGAGAGAGGTGAGGAGTGTGTGTGAGCGAGAGAGAGAGAGAGAGAGAGAGTGTGTGATGAGAGAGAGAGTGTGTGAGAGAGAGAGAGAGAGAGAGGTGAGGAGTGTGTGAGAGAGAGAGAGAGAGAGAAGAGTGTGTGAGAGAGAGTGTGTGAGAGAGAGAGATGAGAGAGAGAGAGAGAGTGTGAGAGAGAGAGAGAGAGAGAGAGAGAGTGAGGAGTGTTTATATCAGCTCTTATGTAAACCCACAGGTTTGATTTTATTCTCTGGAGAAGAACTGAAGAACTCTCTCTCACTTACTATCTTAATCCATCTCACTCACTCTCTCTCACTCACTATCTTTATCTATCTCACTCTCACTCACTATCTTTATCTATCTCACTCTCACTCACTATCTTTATCCATCTCACTCACTCTCTCTCACTCACTATCTTTATCTATCTCACTCTCACTCACTATCTTTATCTATCTCACTCTCACTCACTATCTTTATCTATCTCACTCTCACTCACTATCTTTATCTATCTCACTCTCACTCACTATCTTTATCCATCTCACTCTCACTCACTATCTTAATCCATCTCACTCTCACTCACTATCTTTATCTATCTTACTCTCACTCACTATCTTTATCTATCTCACTCTCACTCACTATCTTTATCCATCTCACTCACTCTCTCTCACTCACTATCTTTATCTATCTCACTCTCACTCACTATCTTTATCTATCTCACTCTCACTCACTATCTTTATCTATCTCACTCTCACTCACTATCTTTATCCATCTCACTCTCTCTCACTCACTATCTTTATCTATCTCACTCTCACTCACTATCTTTATCTATCTCACTCTCACTCACTATCTTTATCTATCTCACTCTCACTCACTATCTTTATCCATCTCACTCACTCTCTCTCACTCACTATCTTTATCTATCTCACTCTCACTCACTATCTTTATCTATCTCACTCTCACTCACTATCTTTATCCATCTCACTCTCACTCACTATCTTAATCCATCTCACTCTCACTCACTATCTTTATCTATCTCACTCTCACTCACTATCTTTATCCATCTCACTCACTCTCTCTCACTCACTATCTTTATCTATCTCACTCACTATCTTTATCTATCTCACTCTCACTCACTATCTTTATCTATCTCACTCTCTCTCACCCTGTCACTCTCTCTCACTCACTATCTTTATCTATCTCACTCTCTCTCGCCCTGTCACTCACTCACTCTCACTCACTACCTTTATCCATCTCACTCTCTCACTCTCACTCACTATCTTTATCTATCTCACTCACTATCTTTATCTATCTCACTCTCTCTCGCCCTGTCACTCTCTCTCTCACTCACTATCTTTATCTATCTCACTCTCGCTCACCCTGTCACTCTCTCTCTCACTCACTATCTTTATCTATCTCACTCTCTCTCGCCCTGTCAATCACTCTCACTCACTATCTTTATCCATCTCACTCTCTCACTCTCACTCACTATCTTTATCTATCTCACTCTCTCACTCTCACTCACTATCTTTATCTATCTCACTCTCTCTCTCACCCTGTCTCTCTCTCTCTCACTATCTTTATCTTTCTCACTCTCTCTCTCACTCACTTACTATCTTTATCTATCTCACTCTCTCTCTCTCAATTACTATCTTTATCTATCTCACTCTCTTTCTTTCTCTCTCTCTCTCTCTCTCTCTCTCTCTCACTTACTATCTTCATCTATTTCACTCTCTCTCTCTCTCTCTCTCTCTCTCTCTCTCTCTCACTTACTATCTTTATCTATCTCACTCTCTCTCACCCTGTCACTCACTCACACACACTCTCTCTCTTTCTCACTCTCTCTCTCTCACCCTGTCACACTCCCTCTCTCTCTCACCCTG
>CM017898.1:216078-218578 GCA_008369825.1 Triplophysa tibetana
TCTCTCTCTCTCTGCATGTGTGACATTGAATGATAACAATAAAGAAATGTTGTGTTCAGAAGTGTTCATTATATGTGTGAGTGAGGATGTGTCGTGATGTTCAGATGTTGTCGTGTGTGGTGATGATTGTAGGTGGGTTAGAGTTCAAACACTTCTCTGTTCATTTTTAACCCATTTACATTTAGTCATTTAGCAGATGCTTTTATCTAAAGCAACTTACAAATGAGTTGAGCAATAGAAGCATAGAAATATGGCACTTTTTGGGATGACACTACACGGCGTTGTTTGTTAGCAGAGTGCAGTGATCCAGATGGGACGGTGTATTAGCGAGTGAAGGTTCGGGGGGCAGGATCAGTTTTGTTGGTCCAGAGCAAAGCTTTGAATTTGATGTAAATCATGAGATTACATTCATCGATCAGTCAAACCCTTAATCTTCATGTTACTCATGCTAAATTAATTAGTCAGTATTTAACAAGCAGAACTACAGTAATGAGGGTTTTTATGATGGGCAGATGTCCAATCAGTTTTATGAACAACATGAAAGTAAAAATAACAGTTCTTACAGCACCTTAAATTTGCTACACACGTGTGTATGTGTACTGATGATGATGATGTGTTAGAGCTCCGGGATCTCTGATTGGTCGGATGCTGACTGCACTGTGACCAGATGGACAATCTTACACTTAGCCTGTGTTTGTGTGTTATAGAGAGAGAGTTCATTAACAGCTAGTGTGTGTGTGTGTGTGTGTGTGTACAACGCATCTTTGTGGTGTAGTCAAATTAACCCTCAGTTGTATGATAAGAGCTGATCTCCAGTGTGTGTGTGTTGTGTGTGTGTGTGTGTGTGTGTGTGTGTGGGGGGGGGGTTCTGGTGTAGCATCCAAATGTCCCCATGAGGATAGTGAAACCTGAGATCATTGTGTGTATCAGTCAGTGATCCTCTGACTCCTCACAATGTTCATAGATTATTAATTAAACTAATTGATGTAAAAGCTAAAAAGTAAACATACACAAAGGTTTGTGTGAAGAGGTTTAGTATTCAGAAAATACCATTAGAGGAGCGCTGAGTGCACTATAGAAGTAGAGAAGTATAGTGCACACTAGTTCACTGTGAGTACAGAAGTATAGTGTACACTAGTTCACTGTGAGTACAGAAGTATAGTGTACACTAGTTCACTGTGAGTACAGAAGTATAGTGCACACTAGTTCACTGTGAGTACAGAAGTATAGTGCACACTAGTTCACTGTGAGTACAGAAGTATAGTGCACACTAGTTCACTGTGAGTACAGAAGTATAGTGCACACAAGTTCACTGTGAGTACAGAAGTATAGTGCACACTAGTTCACTGTGAGTACAGAAGTATAGTGCACACAAGTTCACTGTGAGTACAGAAGTATAGTGTACACTAGTTCACTGTGAGTACAGAAGTATAGTGCACACAAGTTCACTGTGAGTGCAGAAGTATAGTGCACACTAGTCTTGTCACGATACTGGAATTTCTAACTTCGATACGATACCTTGAAAAATATCGATACTCGATACCATTTTCGATACCACAGAGAAGAAAACTGCCACAACATTAAGGGGGTAATTATTTTTTAATTATTATTTAAAGATAAATATAACATATATATAATGTATTATAAAGAGTTATTAAAGGGTAAAATGCATTATAATTCTTCATAATGTGTGTTGTAACGCATTATGTACTGTTGCAGGTCGAGTCTCATCTTCTTTCTGGTGCTACAAGAGAATGCCAAACTTTAATAAACATATATATTTTTTGACCTCACTTTTAAAATAAACTGAACTATGTAACTAATCTTAGAACTTAAGTAATTGGTAATAGATATTTGTTAACATAAATAAACAATGAAAAATACTTCCAAATCATGTATTAATCTTAGTTAAAAGTTAATTTAAACTAACATTTACTAATACATGTACTAATTAAAATCCAAAGTTCTATCTGTTAATATTTTTTTTCATTGGACCAGATCAAACATGATCCGTTGTATTTTATTACATACTGTCATCAAAGATTAAAATATACTGTAGCAAATGCATTGCTCATCGTTCATAAATGCTGGTCAATACATAACATTATTTGATGAACATATTTTAATGCCGGATTCAAATATCACCGATCCACACACGTAATCATTTTTTGAATTAAGTTAATTAAGCACAAGTTCATTTACATTTGACCACAGTTAAAGTATTTAAAGATTCACAGCTAAAGATTCCTCAGTCGGATTATATTAACTTTAAGAACTACGCTGAAAAAACGAGACAACACTCATATTGCTATATTAGAGGTGTTAGCGCCTTTTGTTAGCACTGCTCTGTAGCAACTCTTGCATATTAGCTTGTTTGTGTCCTTCGGCTTTCCATGTTCATTTGCCTCATATCCAAAATATTTCCAGATAGCACTCCTGCTGTGTTCTTTATCAACCAAAGCCGGTTGCGGAGGCGCCGCACACGCCATATTTATATTCA
>CM017898.1:223578-246078 GCA_008369825.1 Triplophysa tibetana
CATGTATCTTTACCCCGTCTATGAGGCGCCGAACTCTGCTAGCATCAGTGCGCGAGAGAGACCGAGTGTGTTCACTCCGCTCCGCGCTCAAATAAAGTTTTTTTTAAATAATCAAACGTCTCCGCGTCGCGCGACACAACGAATCGATTATGAAATTCGTTGCCAACTCTTTTAGTAATCGATTTTTATCGATTCGTTGTTGCAGCCCTACTTGTCAAGCTATGCTTTGATTTAGACTTCTCGCTTAATTAATGTGCAGACATCTTTAATGTAAAATCATTAAATGTGCATGATATAATCATGATCAGAACACAGAACACTAACCTTCAGTTAAAACAAGTTGTCAAAGGTTGGGTTTTGCAAATTTTACTCCAGTGCTGAAAAATGTGTCTTACAGTAGCAGTTGTAAAAAATGTTTTCAGTGTTGTGATGAAATGTTCACTTGTGTCCTCCAGAGAGCAGCCGATCTTCAGCACCAGAGCTCACGTCTTCCAGATCGACCCTAACACCAAAAAGAACTGGGTGCCCACCAGCAAACACGCCGTTACTGTGTCATATTTCTATGACAGCACACGTAACGTCTACCGCATCATCAGTCTGGACGGCTCAAAGGTCACAACATCTGTGGAACCTCTCTCTCTCTCTCTTTCTCTCTCTCTCTCTCTCTCTCTCACACACACACACACAGTGTGTTTAGGAGGACTCTCCATGGCCATCATGAGTTTATACTGTACAGACTGTATATTCCCTAACCCTAACCATCACTGAAAACATTTGGTGTTTTTAAGCAACTTTGGGTTGCATAGATTAGATTAGATTAGATTAGATTAGATTCAACTTTATTGTCATTACACATATACAAGTACAGTGTAACGAAATGTAGTTTAGCTCTAACCAGAAGTGCAATTAGCAAGTGCAGGTTAGGGTTTGGAGAAGTCCCAGTAAACCATGTTTACGTTGTTATACACATCTCATTACAAACATTTGTGTCCTTGTAAACCGTATATACAACTACACGCAAACACACACACATATACATTTGTTTTTATACATTGTGAGGACTTTCCATAGACACAACCATTTTATAGTGTACAGATTGTAAATGGCTAGTTGACAAATACTGAACATGTGTCCTGTGGTGTTCAGGAAACCATTAAAAGAAAATGTTATTAATATATTGTTTTATATTATTGTTTATAGTAGATATGATCTTCACGGTTAATGTTTTTTTCTTCATTTTTGCTATCATACCAAAAGACAAAAGTGCAGTTTGTCAACTACCCCTTCTGTATCCTGTAACCATCACCCTACCCCTTAACCAACCATCACACAAACCTTTCTGCATTTATACATGAAATAAACATCATGTAAATGGATTCATAAGCTGATTTCTCAAGGAGACCAAAAAATGCACACAAACTCTATAATAACTGCTATTACTATATTTGTGGGGACATTTGGTCACACACACACTGCAGGGTTTACCAGAAAATACACACAGCCCTGAGGCCCTGTGGAGGGGTGCATAGTTATTTTTGACTGGGTTGGGTTTGGTTGCATAACACTCGCACATACACACACACACACACACACACAAACACACTGATCTGTGTGTGTCTGTACATGCTTAAAACTATATTCATTACACATTTTTACCCAAAAGTAAAAAAATAGTGCCCAAAGGTTTTTAGTTAAAAGTTGTTAAAATTGTTATATTGTTTTAGAATGTCTTTATTAAAAACAACAGAAAAATGACTTTGTTTATAAGTAAACATGTGTGTGTTGTATTTAAGCTTTTATTTAATCAATGTTTTTAATTTCCCACAATGCTTTAGTGATGATCAGTGATCATTACAGCGAGGTGTGTGTGTAATTGTGAGGTTTTGTTTTGTGCAGGCCATCATCAACAGCACCATCACTCCTAACATGACCTTCACCAAAACATCACACAAGTTTGGTCAGTGGGCCGACAGTCGAGCGAATACAGTGTACGGCCTGGGCTTCTCCTCCGAGGCTCATCTGAGTAAAGTGAGATTCGTTCTTATTTCTGCTCTCGTCCTGATCTCCCGTCAGTTTCATGAACCTGTGTGTCTTCTGCATCTCCATCTGTAGTTTGCTGAGAAGTTTGTGGAATTTAAAGAAGCGGCGCGGCTAGCGAAGGAGAAATCTCAGGAGAAGATGGAGTTAACCAGCTCACCGTCACAGGTGCTTTAAAAAAACTTCACACAGCACATTCTTCTTCTGTTGTGCTTCAGAAAGCGTATTTACATCCTCCTTCACGTTATTTCTCAAGCGCAAGTCTGTTTCGTGTTTTCCGCGTTTAAAGGTAAGAAGTGAATCCCACAAAATCTAAAACCCAGAATCTCTTACCCAGAATCCATCTGAACCTTCCCAATATTGACCAAACGTGAGTGTTTCTCTCTCTCCTCATTTAACCCCTGGAGACGGCCAGATAGTAACAGCTGTGATGATGATGTTTTTATTTCTTTTGTGATGTCATTTAATGCTGTGAAACACAAACAGACTCGGATCACAGCAAAGGTAAGAATCAACCAGATCAATGTCGAATATCTTTGTAGGGTTACTGTACATCTACACACACGCCTGTGTTCTCTTCATATCTGTCAAATCCTCTCGCGTGTGAGTGTGTGCGTGCGTGTTTGTCTGTGTGTGCGTGCGAGTGTGTGTGCTTGTGTGTGTGTGCGTGCATGTGCGTGCGTGCGAGTGTGTGTGTGTATTCACTTTACAAACAGACGTTGAGCTGTCATTCCAGCGATAGCTTCACTTCTGAATTGCATCTTTCTATCTACTACATGTCGTGTTAAAGCGGGCATTCCCCGCTATCACATTTTTCAAGCTTTAGTTAGTGTAATGTTGCTGTTAGAGCATAAATAATACCTGCAAAATGATAAAGCTCAAAGTTCAATGCCAAGCGAGATATTGTCTTTAACAGAATTCACTTTTCAAGGACTACAGAGAACGGCTGGATCGGACTACAGCGCTTTACTTCCCGGGTACATGATATCACTATCCCGAGTGATTTTAATATCCTCTGCCCACAGGAATACGCCAAAAAATTGATCCGTATGTTTTTAACTGATTAAGTACAGTTGAAGCCATTATTACTGTTTATTGATCAAAGCCAAAGTTTATGAATACACGTGCACTGAGAGGGGGACCGACCAATCACAACAACTTGAGCAGAACTCGCTGAAATGGTATGGGGGGGATTTCTTCACACACATGCTTTATGCGAGGAACCAATCACGACAGACCTGGTTTGCTTTACCAATCAGAGCGTTTCGGAAGGCGGGACTTTGAAGAAACCGGAAGAAATCCAGTCGTTTCATGAGAAAAGAGACAGCGCTGGACTTGAAATATGTGAAATATAAAGGTCTTTTGGAAACATGAACATCCATTGTTAAACACCCAAAAAACACAATCAAAGCTTCCAAAGCAGGGAAAAATGTGGCTTTTAATGAAATGTTTCACTGTGCATTTAAACTGTTCTCTTCCATGAATAAAGCTGAGAGCGTTCTGTGTGATTCAGACTGTGAGAACAAGACTCGTCTGGAGCTTAAGGTCAAGCCGCTCTGTAGGACCGACTCTCATGGGAAGATAAATGTGATGAGTTAGAGAGTGAAGGTGTTCACTTGTGTCTCACGCTCAGAGATATCATTGATCTGTGATGTTTTACACTTGTCGCTACCAAACACACAACTACAACAGTGCTGGCGCGCTAGTGTGGTAACGTTTTCAATCAGGTTCTCCTCTAGCTCTCAGATCTTGGGTGTTCCGTGTGTTGTTGTTCTTGAGAGTGAATGTGACCGTTTGTGACGTGACAGGAATCAGCCACAGATCTTCAGTCTCCTGTGACTCCTGAGAGCATCAACGGAACGGAGGAGCGAGTGACGCCTGACGCTGTGTTTAACGCTGAGAGTCGCCCGGAGCCCAACGCTGTACCCTTCCCTCACAGGTGACACTCGCATTCTTTTTAGAAACATTATTTCATCCTCTTCCAGTTCCTGAACAAAATGAAATATTTGGTTCTTCACGTGTCAATGAGTTTATTCATCCATATTTCATAGTGTGCCAGCGTCTCTGGACGCCACAGCAGCAATACATCACAACACTGTTAGACACACATGAAATATGCATGAGAACACACTGAAATCTTTTTTTTGGTGAAACACGACGAGTTTACTGGAGACGATTAGCGTCACTGAAGTTTATTGTTTTGAGGATGGATTGACATTTCAGCTACCTGATGATCTCTCCTGTGGTTCTCATCTGTTGAGATGTTCTTCACGCAGCTCCACATCCATCACCAAACACTGGGAGGCCGAGCTCGCCGCTCTGAAGGGAAACAACGCCAAACTGACGGCAGCGCTTCTGGAATCCACCGCCAACGTCAAACAGTGGAAACAGCAGCTGGCGGCTTATCAGGACGAAGCCGAGAGACTACACAAACGCGTGAGACCGGCTTTGTCTAATTCTCTGAATGATTGATTATGTCATCAAATTTAATCCTGCCGGACGTCTTTCTGTGAAATATGTGAGGGCTCATATGTTGTGTTGTTGTGTTTGAGTTCAGGTGACGGAGTTGGAGTGTGTTAGCGCACAAACCAGCATCATCAAAACTCAGAAAACAGAACTGAATCAAACCATCGAGGAGCTGGAGGCTGAACTCAGAGCTAAAGAGCAGGTGAGACCTCAACACCTTCAGCTGCTTGATTGTGAAGCGTCAGAGCTTTGACCTCCTTTCATTCCCACAGGAACTGGAGAAACTGAAGGAAGAGGTGGAGAACGCCAACCAGCTGCAAGAGCAGAAAGATTCTCTCGCTCAAAAATTGCAGGTAAACACACCAGAGAGCTCTGACATACACTGCAGAGAGAGAGTGAGAGACTGAAAGAGAGACAGTGTTAAAGAGAGAGTGTGTGAAAGAGAGAGAGAGAGAGAGAGAGAGAATGAGAGAGAGAGAATGAGAGAGAGAGAATAAGAGAGAGAGAATGAGAGAGAGAGAGTGAGAGAATGTTTTAGAGAGTGTGCGAGAGATAGAGAGAGAGAGATCAAATGATCAAAAGACAAAAAGAGAAATATCTCCAACACTGGACAGAAGCAACAGCTCAGCAAAGTAAACTGAAATGCTATCTGTCGCTAAAGAGAGAATATAAAGTGTCAGAATACCTCACAAGCGTATCAGATCCTAAACTAAGAAAAGTGTTGAGCATGTACAGACTCAGTGATCAGCAGCTCACTGTAGAGACGGGCAGACACAGACACACATGGACACCGAGAGAAGAGCGACTGTGTCCACACTGCACACACAATCAAGTGGAAACAGAGCTGCACTTTCTCCTCTCCTGTCCCAACTACACACACATCAGAGAAACATTCTTCCCCCAGTTTACAAACTTACACAAAGACTTTGACCAGTTTCAACAAAAGGACAAGATCTCATACATACTGGGAGAAAACTCAAGAAGCTCAAACCTGCTCAAGATATGTCAAGTCCTGCCACGAGCAAAGAACAAGCAGCACAACACAAAACAACACTGACAGAACAACACACACAAACTGACACTATCACCCTCATTGAGAACTTTAATTTAAACTCTTTTTCTGTTTATATTGAGATGTTTATATATATATTTTTACTTATAGACTTTTAATTTGATTCCATCTTATTTTTTATCTTAATCTGTATTGGTGCATGTTTATATTTAATCTTGTGCTTTGGCAATGTAAATTTTCTTTTATCATGCCAATAAAGCTCCTTTGAGAGAGAGAGAGAGAGAGAGAGAGAATGAGAGAGATAGAGAGAGAGAATGTTTTAGAGAGTGTGCGAGAGATAGAGAGAGAAAGAGAGAGATAGAGAGAGAATGAGAGAGAGAGAGAGAGAGAGTGAGAGAATGAGAGAGAGAGAATGAGAGAGAGAGAGTGAGAGAATGAGAGAGAGAGAATGAGAGAGAGAGAGTGAGAGAATGAGAGAGAGAGAATGAGAGAGAGAGAGTGAGAGAATGAGAGAGAGAGAATGAGAGAGAGAGAGAGAGAGAGAGAGAGTTTGACTGTTGTGTGTTTGTGTGTCATGTTCAGGAGAAAGACTTGAGGAACACAGAGTTAGAAGCTCAGCTGTCTGATCTGGAGCAGCGTCTGGAGAACAGTCAGCTGGAGGGAGAGAGCTTCCGTAAGAGTCTGCGCTCGCTGCTCGACCTGCTGGACGGAAAAATCTTTGAGCTGACGGAACTGAGAGATGCTCTGGCCAAACTGATCGAGAGCGGCAGCAGCTAAACACACGAGCGCCGCGTCACACACTCACAAATATTATATAGAGAGTGAACTGCTGTGATCATCTCACATTCCACATGCATGTTAAACACACACACACCAGCAGTGCATAAACACGCAAACACATTGGAATAACAAGTAAACAGTAACATTTAAACACACAAACATATTAGAAGAGTGTGTAAACGCAGTACTCACACACACACCTACAGGTGTATTTGTTTGACACATGCCCGCAAACACACACTGATCTGTACAGACACACAAACACACACTGATCTGTACGGACACACAAACACACACTGATCTGTACAGACACACAAACACACACTGATCTGTACGGACACACAAACACACACTGATCTGTACAGACACACAAACACACACTGATCTGTACGGACACACAAACACACACTGATCTGTACGGACACACAAACACACACTGATCTGTACGGACACAAACACACACTGATCTGTACAGACACACAAACACACACTGATCTGTACAGACACACAAACACACACTGATCTGTACAGACACAAAAACACACACTGATCTGTACAGACACACAAACACACACTGATCTGTACGGACACACAAACACACACTGATCTGTACGGACACACAAACACACACTGATCTGTACGGACACACAAACACACACTGATCTGTACGGACACACAAACACACACTGATCTGTACGGACACACAAACACACACTGATCTGTACAGACACACAAACACACAATGATCTGTACAGACACACAAACACACACTGATCTGTACAGACACACAAACACACACTGATCTGTACAGACACACAAACACACACAGATCTGTACGGACACACAAACACACACTGATCTGTACAGACACACAAACACACACTGATCTGTACGGACACACAAACACACACTGATCTGTACAGACACACAAACACACACTGATCTGTACAGACACACAAACACACACTGACGTTTACAGACACACAAACACACACAGATCTGTACTGACACACAAACACACACTGATCTGTACTGACACACAAACACACACTGATCTGTACTGACACACAAACACACACTGATCTGTACTGACACACAAACACACACTGATCTGTACTGACACACAAACACACACAGATCTGTACTGACACACAAACACACACTGATCTGTACGGACACACAAACACACACTGATCTGTACTGACACACAAACACACACAGATCTGTACTGACACACAAACACACACTGATCTGTACGGACACACAAACACACACAGATCTGTACAGACACACAAACACACACTGATCTGTACAGACACACAAACACACACTGACGTTTACAGACACACAAACACACACAGATCTGTACTGACACACAAACACACACAGATCTGTACAGACACACAAACACACACTGATCTGTACAGACACACAAACACACACTGACGTTTACAGACACACAAACACACACAGATCTGTACTGACACACAAACACACACAGATCTGTACAGACACACAAACACACACTGATCTGTACAGACACACAAACACACACTGATCTGTACTGACACACAAACACACACTGATCTGTACTGACACACAAACACACACTGATCTGTACAGACACACAAACACACACTGATCTGTACAGACACACAAACACACACTGACGTTTACAGACACACAAACACACACTGATCTGTACAGACACAAAAACACACACTGATCTGTACAGACACACAAACACACACTGATCTGTACAGACACACAAACACACACTGATCTGTACAGACACAAAAACACACACTGATCTGTACAGACACACAAACACACACTGATCTGTACGGACACACAAACACACACTGATCTGTACGGACACACAAACACACACTGATCTGTACGGACACACAAACACACACTGATCTGTACGGACACACAAACACACACTGATCTGTACGGACACACAAACACACACTGATCTGTACAGACACACAAACACACACTGATCTGTACAGACACACAAACACACACTGATCTGTACAGACACACAAACACACACTGATCTGTACAGACACACAAACACACACTGACGTTTACAGACACACAAACACACACTGATCTGTACAGACACACAAACACACACTGATCTGTACTGACACACAAACACACACTGATCTGTACTGACACACAAACACACACTGATCTGTACAGACACACAAACACACACTGATCTGTACAGACACACAAACACACACTGATCTGTACAGACACACAAACACACACTGATCTGTACAGACACACAAACACACACTGATCTGTACTGACACACAAACACACACTGACGTTTACAGACACACAAACACACACTGATCTGTACGGACACACAAACACACACTGATCTGTACAGACACACAAACACACACTGATCTGTACAGACACACAAACACACACTGACGTTTACAGACACACACAGATGTGAGGCAGGTTTTACTGCGTCTGCCATGAAGGAAACACTGAACCACAGCAGTTGTGGAAGTTTTGTTGTTATGTTTCATTATTTCAGCAGCAGAACCTGATGTTGTACTTTGACTACGGCTCCGTTTTGATCACAAAGGTACAAAAGAAAAGACGAACACCAAAAGAATCAGTTTTGATTCAAACAAATGAAGGATGAACTATGAATGAAAGATTTGATTGACAGATCACGTGTGGAGCGGCGTCCAAACATCTCAACACATACAATCCTGCTGGATTGATCGCCAAACATGTGGAACTTTATTTACATCAACTGGAAAAAGAACATCCTGTAACTCTTCCATGAATGAACTTCCACAATCTGAGCAATACAAGAGAAACTAAGAACTTCAGTGACACTATCAGGTATTTTACACAACTCTTTTCTGAGACACGCACACACACACACACACACACATTGCAAGGATTCTTCAGTGCATATAATTGTCTTTGCTTTCTATACACTTTTTAAAAATAAATATGACACCTTATAGTGCACTTGTTTAAAGGGCCGTTATCAGACATTGAGGTGAAATTGCAGTTTGTTTTGTTGTTTTTGTGTGCAATGGTTTACTTGATACTGTACAAGTTCTGGTTATTTATTGTAAAGAAATATATATTTAATCACAGTGGTTGCATTTATTCTAGTTATTTCGGGTACAAACATGTTTTGTTCTCTCTTTTCCTCTTTTCTCGTTTTCATTATTTATTATGTGGACATACAGTTGTTTTTTATTATGGGGAAGGCAATATTTTTGAACAGAATTTCAGGGGAAACCTGAAATGTGACTTGACTTTGCAGAGAGAATATTTTCCTCTGGCTGATGTCGTCTTTGTTACTGGGACATTATTGCCAAAGTCCAGTGATGATGTGTGTGAGACGAGAGGAGCATTTATTCATGTTTATGTGAAGAACTTTAAGGGCTTTGCAGCAGGTGGTTTACATACATTGTGCGACTTTATCATCAGACATGATATGAAACATTTGAGAGACTCGATAATTGCAAATCTTGATGGTACAACATGCTGAAACACATAATTGTACTTATGAGTTTTTAGTAAAATTAAAGAGGAAAAATAATTGATTTCTGCAGTGTCATTTATAACCTTAAACTGGTAAATAGACTCTTTTAGAACAAATATCATTTATCACATGGTTCCTTCTTATAAATGTCAATCACATTTGTCATGAATACATATTATTTTGTTATACATTATATATTTATGTATCACTTTATAGCTACAAAAGAACAGATTCGTTGTTAAAACGTTTCACGATCGAGATAGAATTTGAAAACTGTCTGATCAGGAGATCGATCATGTGCACGTGCGTGTTTAGAGCCTCATTTTCCTTATATGGTGCAGAGGAAGTTCTCCGTCTGCGTTGAATTAAAGAACGAGCGAGCGGTGTGTGGATCATTTATCGTTGAAATAAAGCGAAATATCATTTAAAAATCAATATCATGAGATCAATGGGATCAAGTTACTTAACGTTTGAAGAAACGTCGAGTGAATTCGTGAATCGTGATTATCTCCTCAGTCCTCACATTCTGCTGAACGTCATCCACTGAACGTCACGCGCGTGTAGGTGAGTTAAGGTTTTATTCTCCGCTTTAGTTCTATATGGTGAGTTAAGGTTTTATTCTCCGCTTTAGTTCTATATGGGGTGTCTGCAGACCTGGAGCAGGCAGTTTTACGCCCCTGCTGTTCCTTATTTCTCCAGTAGGGGAACCTGCTGTTCCTTATTTCTCCAGTAGGGGGAGCATGCAGTTTTACGCCCCTGCTGTTCCTTATTTCTCCAGTAGGGGGAGCATGCAGTTTTACGCCCCTGCTGTTCCTTATTTCTCCAGTAGGGGGAGCATGCAGTTTTACGCCCCTGCTGTTCCTTATTTCTCCAGTAGGGGGAGTATGCAGTATTACGCCCCTGCTGTTCCTTATTTCTCCAGTAGGGGGAGTATGCAGTATTACGCCCCTGCTGTTCCTTATTTCTCCAGTAGGGGGATATGCAGTTTTACGCCCCTGCTGTTCCTTATTTCTCCAGTAGGGGGAGTATGCAGTATTACGCCCCTGCTGTTCCTTATTTCTCCAGTAGGGGGAGCATGCAGTTTTACGCCCCTGCTGTTCCTTATTTCTCCAGTAGGGGGAGCATGCAGTTTTACGCCCCTGCTGTTCCTTATTTCTCCAGTAGGGGGAGCATGCAGTATTACGCCCCTGCTGTTCCTTATTTCTCCAGTAGGGGGAGCATGCAGTTTTACGCCCCTGCTGTTCCTTATTTCTCCAGTAGGGGGAGCATGCAGTTTTACGCCCCTGCTGTTCCTTATTTCTCCAGTAGGGGGAGCATGCAGTTTTACGCCCCTGCTGTTCCTTATTTCTCCAGTAGGGGGAGCATGCAGTTTTACGCCCCTGCTGTTCCTTATTTCTCCAGTAGGGGGAGTATGCAGTTTTACGCCCCTGCTGTTCCTTATTTCTCCAGTAGGGGGAGTATGCAGTTTTAAGCCCCTGCTGTTCCTTATTTCTCCAGTAGGGGGAGTATGCAGTTTTACGCCCCTGCTGTTCCTTATTTCTCCAGTAGGGGGAGTATGCAGTTTTACGCCCCTGCTGTTCCTTATTTCTCCAGTAGGGGGAGTATGCAGTTTTACGCCCCGCTGTATAATTCATACAAGTTCATAGAGATTTATTTTTCTAAAACTTTTTGAAATAACAAGACAGTACAACTGCATGATCATTTAATATTTTTTTATTATGTCCAAGTATTATTAGAAACGAGATCAATGATATCACAACATAAGCCTAATTAGCCAACCAACAACTACTATCAAGAAAACAAGATACACGAATAATTGAGCATTAACATTCACAATCGTGATAAAACCCACATAAGGTGCTCATACATTAAATCCAGATCATTAAGTTAAAATATTTAATGGAAAATATCAAAGAGGTATATTGTTTGTAGGCTACAATAGATAATTGGATCATCTCTTTAACAACTCAAATCAAGATCCATATGGGACTTATGTTTTCAATTTGAGTTTGAACATGTTTGTGGTTGTTGGTGCTCAATTATTGATTTATTTTATACAAAACTTGAGTATGTGTGCAGCTAAACTGAAATAGTTTATATATAATATAGAATGCAAGTTAACAGGGCCAGAAGAATATCTTACCAGGACAGGCCATCTCGCATTGACTACAGAGACAAAATGAGAATAAATTATAAAGAAAATAAATATGAAAATGATTAAGAGATATCGAGTTGGCATACACGTGGTTAGCTAAGGTTGATCCAGACACAACACTGACCTGGTCACCAATAAGTATTAATTGTATTGTCTTTGAGTTTAAATTACACTCACCAATATCTGTATTATATATATATGTTAAGATGTTTAAATTAATTCATAACAATATCAATTAATCGTCAAAAAACGATGCATGTTGGACCATTTCTTAGTAAGAAAAACGATTATTTACCATTCCTCTAACTCGCGATTGACGACGAAGTTCTTTGTTAGGTCTGTTCTGGTGGTTCATAATGAAAAGCGAACCCCTAGTGGAGAAATAAGGAACAACAGGGTCCTAAAACTGCCTGGGGCGTAAAACTGCCTGGGGCGTAAAACTGCCTGGGGCGTAAAACTGCCTGGGGCGTAAAACTGCCTGGGGCGTAAAACTGCCTGGGGCGTAAAACTGCCTGGGGCGTAAAACTGCCTGGGGCGTAAAACTGCCTGGGGCGTAAAACTGCCTGCTCCAGCTCTGCAGACTCCCCCTTCTCCTTTAGTTTGGTCTGCATCACAAAACGTCGTGTACATTTGACGCATTAATGGCAATTTATTATATTTGACTTAATAGAAGACTGTTCATAAAGTAATTAAGGACTTTTGAATGAACATCTGGCCGAGTGTTTTTATGGCTTTCTATTACCTGTATTTTAGGAAACCTCGCATCTTCTTGATAGATTAATATATAGGCTACTGCTGGAAATTACAAGAAGGATTTTGATCTCTAATCGCATGACATCAAAAATAAGACGCTTTTCTGAGGTCTGTTATACAATAAGAATTTGTGCACTTTTAAGTAAAAGCGTCACAGCATATAATATTTAAATGTCCCTAAGTTTTAGTTTGATTCAAGGAAAATATTTAGTCTTTAAATGTAGACATGCATGATTAGTCACTTCAGTATCTCTTCACTAATATCCATCATGATCGTTAGAGCTCATCACGTGACCTGTGCTGCTCAGTGGCGCCGCTCAGCGGTCAGATTCTGAAGGTGTTTCTGCAGTATTCACAATCAATCTTCTGCATGAACATGTTACACAGTCAACATATAGAAGATGATGAAGGGCAGAGGATTCAGTGAGTCTAGTGCTGTACACACTGCAGTCAAATAAAAGACACAATCCAGCAGCAGTTTGTTTTAAATACTTTATTTACGTAAGGGGCAAAAGGCAAATTGAAAATATTTATTAAGAGTAGAGTGACTGGAAAAGCAGAGTAAAAGCAAACTTGGAGTTTAAAAAAAGTCATTTTACATTTTTCTGATATTGCTTTACATTTTTAAATATTCAGTTGATCAATAAATACATGTGTCCTTTAGGCAAACATGCAGATGGATTTGCTTTCTTTTACAATATCATACACGTGAAATATATCACTATTCAGTTTTTAATTTAATATTGCACGTGTGTCTGGTGACTGGCAGTCACATGTTCCGTTGATGACAGTTTTAATCGCTCATGACTGTAGTGTTGTTTCAACGCAGCAACAAATTGACATAAGAATGCATAGAACATACAGAAGAGTTTAATACGACAAAGTAATTAATATAAAAAAGCTAAATACAGAACACGTGAAACGTGATGGAAAAACATGTGAAAATAAACCACTGTGTCACGTAAAAGAGACGCTTGATCTGAGATCAGAATCTTTATGATTGAAACGAACCTCCACTGACACATCACAGTACAGCCGTGCTGAAAAGCATTATGGGTAAACGATGTGTCACGATTCAACTAGTTGAAATGTTTTTTATCTTCAAGTGTACAGACCCGCAGTCTTCATACGACAAGTGTAAACACCACATGACCGACCAATCGGATGCAGAGGAACCCTCACGAGAAGTTCAGGCCTCTACTGATTTATGAACATGACGAATAACATGAATTAATATAGACGCTGACGATAAATGAAGGTAGAAGCAGATTATTCTTAAAAATCAAGTCAATAAAAGGAAACAGTGGCATGATTGGAGGTGAGCAGAAGGTAAAGGGATGATGTTTCTCCTCAACATGAAGCCTGTTCTCAGCACCAGTTAGATTTGTTTCACCACAATTAAAAGACGTTTGAGCACAGAGAGCTGATCTTCTGTCGTAATGAAACAATCACAACAGCTCTGAAACCGTTTCATTTCATCATCAACATCATCAAACCATTTACCTGCTTTACTACAGTAAAACAGCCTTCAACAAAGCTCAAATCTCCTCCTCCACACGTTAATGGAATTCATGAGTAATACATTAAAATAACAAAGTGAGTCAGTGAGAGAGGGGGCGATCGAGTGGAGGTTGTGCGTGTTTGTGTCACACACACACTCTCGAGCAGAGGTTCAGCTCTCCCACTCACTGGACGGCAGCGTCTCCTCGTCAGAGTCGGACTCGGGCGACGCCTCTTTAATGCGCCTCAGCGCCTCGTGGATGCTGCGCGTCAGGGAGTCAGACGGCTCGCTGCCCTTTGAACCACGCTCTTGTCCTTGGACTTTACGCAGCTTCACGCCCTTGCGGATCTGTGCCAGGATATTAGTCCCATCATCCTCGTCCGGATCCGGAGGCAGGACACGTAGCTCGGCCTTCCGCAGGTGAAAGCTGCCGCGCTTCAGACTGGCCAGAACTTCATCCATGGGAGAACTGGCTGCATGAGAGAGAGAGAGAGAGAGAGAGAGTAGATTAATGCTGGAAATTCAGAGAGTGGCAATTGTCTGAACGTCATGTGACGGTGGGTTTGAGTCTCACCTCTTCTCCACTGGTTGGACTCCAAGGACGCAGTCTTCTTCAGCCTCTTCCGGGCGGTCTCCAGCTGACTGCTGTCGAAGAAGCGGGCGGAGAACGGGGCGAGGGGGCTCTCTGATTTGTGCTGCCGCACCGGGCTACCCGCCGGGCCCTGGCCCTCCGCTGGCGTGTCTTCCAGAGAGGGGGGCGGAGGAGGTGGTGGTGGTGGTGGAGGTGGGGGCGGAGGAGAGATGGGTGATGTGGATGAGTCGAGCAGCAGCAGTTCTCTGGCAGGAGGCAGTGACCCGTGTGTGGCTGCGGGAGGAAGGAGCTCGATGCCCGTCGGAGGCAGAGAGAGGAAAGCGTCGGGTCTGCAGAGCTCTGGGACTCCTGAGGAATGCTGGAGAGCAGCGGGGGTGTCATCCGTCTGCACGCTGGCGGCCTGTGTCTGCGGCTGCTCGGCTGTTGCTGCGGGCTGGATGCCTTTCTTCCTGGAAAATGCCAGTCGCAGACGTGTGGACTTGAGGGTCACCTGACCCGGGTAGCGCTGTGTGCAGAAGTGTCAGGTGAATGAAGTATAACAGAAGACGTGTGTGTGTGTGTGTGTGTGTGTGTGAAGCAGAGAGACATCAGACCTGTTTAAATGTGCGCAGACGGTCCAGAGTTCTCTGCCTGTCCTGACCGACTCTGGCGATTCTCTGCTCCTCTGCCTCCTCTTCATCCTAACACAAACATCAGGTTTAAATCAGCAGATGGAATCTAACGGCACACCCTTGAGCTCTCTGGACACGTACCTGCTGCAAAGCCTGCTGGGAAATAGCCTCCGGGCCGCTCTGACGCTGCTGTCGTTTCTGAGTGTGATTGATGATGCAGATCTCCTGTGTAACATCATCACACATGAAGCTCACATCCGATTATTCACCCACTGCTTTTGAAAAGCTGGATTCTGATTGGTTGTTACCTTCTTGTTTTTGAGGTAGGCTTTCTTGGCAGTGATGCGGCCTCTTTTGGCCTCCAGCTGACGCGTCCTCTGCTGTAACTTGTTGACATCATCAGTGGGAGGGGTCAGAGGGGTGGCGGGGTCGTCGGTGGCTCTCATGGCGTCCGGGCTCTCGTAGGTGTCATAGTAAACCACCTCCTCCTGTCTCTCTGAACAGACACACACACACGTAAGGGGCTGCAGCACAGACGAGACATGAAACACACCAAGTCTGACACTCACCGCTCATCTGTCTGCGCAGACTCTGCAGCTGCGCAGTCAACAGCAGCTCTTCATACTTGAGGATCTCAAACTGAATCTCATAGAGCTGCAACTGAAGCTCATAGTACAGCGACTCCAACTGATCCAGATGCAGCACAGCATCCTCACCGCCCTGCAGCCCCTGCATCTGATCATGAGGGGAGACCGAGGTCAGCATCACTCATCACTGTTAGGGATGTGACCATTCACCGTGAGGCGGTTGAAAATCTATTATAATATGTGATGATTCAAGTCTGTCCAGGCGTTAAAAGAATCGCAGTACATGTTTTGAACAGCAGGGGCCGCTGGTTTTCTTGGTAACATTGATATTGTGATGTCTTATGAAGGTAATGTTAGGAGAAGCGCAGACAAAATCATAGTTTGTTTATATTGTGAAGAGACTTTTGTATATGATTTGATTTAGAATTTATTTTAAAACTGCATGTTTTTATTTTACAAAGAATTGTGCAGCATTCGAGAAATATTAAAAGTTGTACATGTTTGATTTGACATGGAAAATGTTTTTATTGTGAGATTAGAAACACATTATATCTTGAACGGAGTGAAATGTTACTTCACTAATTACAATCATCAACAAACTGCTGTGTGTGTGTGTGGTACCTCCTCTCTGAGTCGGTGTTTTCTCTGTTCTAAGCAGATCTCTTTGGCACGCATCAGTTGCAGTGTTTCCTTGGAGACGGCATACTGTAGTTTCTCCATGCGCTCCACTGCTGCGCCCCACGCTGCTTTCCCGAACTTCCTCTGGTCAGCACGCATGCGCTCGTACATCACTGACACACACACGGCAGCATTAGAGCTTTGAGTCAACAGAAGAAACATGACATGTGAAGTGTTGAGTTTCTTTTTACCCTTCTGTGATCGTGCGGTGGTCTCAAAGTATTTGACGGTCAGATCCTGTATGGACAGAACCGCTGCATGAGCTTTCCTCTGCCAGTCCTCATCTTCTCTCCTCAGAGAATCCACACGCCGCAGACCCAGACGCTCCGTCTCCAGAGAGATCTGACACATCACAAAACATCAGGACATCTCAAACACTCGTTATTATAGATGATTTAAACATCCAAACACTGAATCTGTCGAAACACATCACCAGGGGTCTCATTGTTAAATGTTGCGCAAGAACAAAATGGGGCTGGAAACGTGTGTTCTGGAGACATGAGGCGACACGAATGGTGAATCAGTGGACTTAGATTGCAGAAAGTAATAGGGGTTTGACGAGACGCTTATCCCACAAGACAAGACGAGACACGAGACTGGGTTCACGAGAACGAGACGAGACTTTGAAACTAATTAAATGTTTTTAATTTTAATAAATGATATTATGCACTATGAACTGCAGTAATAATTAACAGTAAACAATGCAGTAACACTGCTAAATATTTTGTCACAAAATCACAGGCATGTTAATGCACAGAAATAAACATAAACACAAACAGTATAAATAGAGGCTCAGGACCACTGTGCGAGTGAAATGTGTGTGTGACGGGATCGCATACTTTGGTTCAAGTGTATGGATGAGTCGCTGAAATCTCATATTTTCCACCACAGGAAATGGCCTCATATCAGCAGCACTAAATGCCAATGTCTCTCGTTATTGCCGTTGCTCTTGCACTTGACGTTGGAAGTTTCGCTGCAAAGGCATTTGTTATCGTTGTTTGCCCTTTCATGCGACCAGAATTGCTCTCCATTTTCGTAGCTTTTAAAGAGCTGTGGTTATTTTCTGTATGTTTCTGCATGGTGGTCGTGTTAGCAGAGGTGTATGGTATTAGTTTCTTACAATGTTTACATATTGTCTTTGTCTTGTCTATTATTCTTTCGCCGTTTTTTATCTCCACTGGAACCCCTAAATGTTGCCACGCAAACGATTTAAATGTGGCGGAGGCATCTTTGATCGTCATTTCACCCTCCATGGTGCCAATTGCGTGAGGATTGTTACGTTCTTGCGAGACCAGTCGGATTTCGCGAGACCAACTGAATCTCACGAGATCTCGTCACACCCTTAGAAAGTAAGTGTGATAAAACCATTATAAGCGTTAATGCCTCACACGCATTTAATTTGACCTCAAGATCCACATGATCAAGAAGACTGAATCACAAACAAACGCAACACACACATGACACAAACACACGCAACATAAACACATGCGACACACACACACGTTACATCTAGCAACACACACATGACACAAACACATGCAACACACACATGACACAAACACATGCAACACAAACGCGACACAAACACATGCAACATAAACACATGCGACACACACACACGTGACATCTATCAACACACACATGACACAAACACATGCAACACAAACGCAACACAAACACACGCAACATAAACACATGCGACACACACACACGTGACATACACGCAACACACACATGACACAAACACACGCAACATAAACACATAGGACACACACACAAGTGACATCTAGCAAAACACGCATGACACAAACACACGCAACACACACATGACACAAACACATGCGACACACACACACGTGACATACATGCAACACACACATGACACAAACACATGCAACACGCAACACACACATGACACAAACACACGCAACATAAACATGCGCGACACACATGACACAACACATGCAACACGCGACACAAAGGAGAGGATCATTCTGCGCAGCACGCATGAAGTCAAACACACAAAAGACACAAACTGAACATCTGAGAGAGAGAAAGATGGCTTTGTTTGTGTTCACTTAAAGCTGTTGCATCATCATGAAGAAAGTGTGTTTGCGTCAGGATGGTAAAGGGCAGTGTGAGCGCAGGCCAGCAGGGGGACAATCACGCTCGAGTTAAAGCAAGTTTATTTATATAGCACATTTCATACACAAGTGCTTTACATAAAATGATTGACAGAAAGAATAAAACGTATGTTTAAAATGCAAATTATTTAAGATCACAAAAATTGTAGATTTTAAGAAACAATAATACGGCAATAAAATTGATTAAAAATGTGAGTGTATATATAAAAGGAATAAGAGCAAAATAAAAATCAATGATAAATAGAAGTGCAGTTGATGTAAAGCAGCACAGTGCTCAGGTTGTGAATGCACAACTAAACAAGTGTGTTTTTAATCTGGATTTAAAAGTATCTACTGTTGGTGAATGTCTGATGTCATCTGGAAGCAGATTTCAGCTACGGGTGGCATAAGTGTGGAGAGAGAGAGAGAGAGAGAGAGAGAGAGAGAGATTCTGGAACAGAATGTTCACACACACACAGACTTGACAAGCTAATGTGAAGCAGATGCTGTGGCTCACACATGCACATGCGTGAGTTTAAAGTGTTCAGCGTGGTCCAGCACATATAAGAGTGATTCTGTGCTGTATTATGACATGATTGTGAGGAGTGTGCTTTATTTCTGTGTGTACTGTTCCTTTAACTTTAATATGAAGCTTTCCTGTAGCTCAGTGGTAAGAGCAGTGTGTTAACAACGCAAGGTTGTGGTTTCGAACCCAGGGGATTGCACCTACCCATGTTAAAATGAATAGGATAAAGCAATATAAGTCACTTTGGATAGAAGCGTCTGCCAAATGCCTGAATGTAAATGTGAACAGTAAGCACATGTGTTATTTATGTATGAAAGATGATACACAGCATCTCTTTACTCACCTGACATTTAATCTGGACATCCCATAATGCCTCAGTCACTCATTCACGCTCATAAATTCATTCATGTTACCATCAGTGGCCATATGTTCATCTGATGTACACCACAGCTCTCTCTCTCTCTCTCTCTCTCTCTCTCTCTCTCTCTCTCTGTGTGTGTGTGTGTACAAACATTAACTTGGATTAAAGTTAAAATAATATTTTTTTCAGGTCAAGTCATATTCCGTGAAACAGTCGAGACCAATAGTGGTTTAAGGGAAGATATTTTAAACCGCTTTAATATTGCCAGTTTGCATATTTTAAAAGCTATTACTAATCTACGAAAAATGTTTACTTACCTTGACAAATAATCAACCATCTACATAACTTTTCAGTGCAGGTGTTTATTTATCTTACAACACCAAACAATTGCTTTTACTTCATTTTTCTTTTAACCTCAAAATATCCACAGAGATCAGACCGGTGTAATTCTACGCTTCAAAGGGTCAAAATGATGAAAAGTGAATTAAAGACATTACGGACCGCCTGGAAACCAGTCTTAGCAACAGAACTTTAATCCATTCATGAACAATAACACACACACACAATAGTGAATGGACGGTTTGTCAGGTGAACTGAAGAAACAGATATTTGCATACAGGTGTGTGTGTGTGTGTTACCTTGATCTGTTGTCTGCGCAGCATGGCCAGTTCTCTCATGTCTCTGAAGGGTTGCAGCAGGTAATGGTAGAGTTCAGTCGTGGCCTCCACCAGATCACCGTAAACTTCATCCTGCTCAGAGTACAACTGCAGAAGGTCCACCATACTGTCCACTCCACGCTGCCTCTCCAACAGCTGCACACACACACACACACACACACACTTTAGTGTTCCTGCAAATGGGCAGAATGTCACACACATGCTCTCTGTTGAGTCTTAGTAGTGTGTTCTGTGCTCACTTACTAGTGTACAAACTAATTAGACAACTGTGAGTGTAGATCATTCACTCACACAAACTAAATAGTAAAGAAAGATTTTTGAACTGCACACAAGTCTCTCTCTGTCTCTGTCTCTCTCTCTCTCTCTCTCTCTCTCTGTGCTCTCTCTCTCTCTCTCTCTCTCTCTCTCTCTCTCTCTCTCTCTGTGCTCTCTCTCTCTCTCTCTCTCTCTCTCTCTCTCTGATTCAAGATTCAAGATTCAAAGGAGCTTTATTGGCATGATAAAAGAAAATTTACATTGCCAAAGCACAAGATTAAATATAAACATGCACCAATACAGATTAAGATAAAAAATAAGATAGAATAAAATTAAAAGTCTATAAGTAAAAATATATATATAAACATCTCAATATAAAGAGAAAAAGAGTTTTAATTAAAGTTCTCAATGAGGGTGATAGTGTCAGTTTGTGTGTGTTGTTCTGTCAGTGTTGTTTTGTGTTGTGCTGCTTGTTCTTTGCTCGTGGCAGGACTTGACATATCTTGAGCAGGTTTGAGCTTCTTGAGTTTTCTCCCAGTATGTATGAGATCTTGTCCTTTTGTTGAAACTGGTCAAAGTCTTTGTGTAAGTTTGTAAACTGGGGGAAGAATGTTTCTCTGATGTGTGTGTAGTTGGGACAGGAGAGGAGAAAGTGCAGCTCTGTTTCCACTTGATTGTGTGTGCAGTGTGGACACAGTCGCTCTTCTCTCGGTGTCCATGTGTGTCTGTGTCTGCCAGTCAACGAAGGAGGACATGGACTAATAGACATCAAAAGTAGAATTATGACCTTCAGACTTCAAGTGGCGCAAAGTTTGCTGTATTTTGGATCAACTATGTGGATTGATACAGCTTGTGCTTTATTGAAAAAAGTGGACATTTTTGAATATGATAAGCAGCTGTTTTTAATGAGGTTGGCAGATCTAGATATGAGTGGTACTTCGTCCTTTTATCATTCAGTTTTAAAAGCATGGACCTTTGTTTTTAAAATGGATGATTGAAGTCAAAGAATTGACTCTGAACAGTGTAAGATCTTTACTGGTGAAAGGCTGCTGTACCACAATATCAGGTTTGAGGACTCAGAATGACTGGAAAGTCCTGAAGAGATGTGTCAATTGACTGGCACTAAATCTGTAAGATTCATGAAAATGTTACTCGAAAAAATATTTCTGTGTCTACCTTCTGCTTTTCGGCAGTTCTTAAAGAGAAATTAGGAATCATCATTGGAGAATGAAAAGCATCATGAGTTTCCAGAATTAATGATTTCTGCAGCCATTGAAAATCAACCAGAAGAGGACTCATTTTTGAATTTTAGAATTCCGCAATTGACAAATTTTGAAGAAGCATCCAAAAAAGCTATCTATTTAACATGTGTGAAGGTGTTGTACTATACTACACTTAATATGCAACGAGAATCAAAATGGATTGGTATTTTTGGGATAAACTCTTCCCCAAAAGGTTGTTGGAGGTCATTATATAAAACTCCAATAGAGAAGCGCACTGCAGATCTCCAATGGAGAATTGTTCATTGGGCTATAGCCACCAATAAACATGTAGCACATTTTGATTCCACTGTAACAAAGAAGTGTGTTTTTTGTAATGATGAAGAAACATTAGACCATATGTTTTTGTACTGTTTCAGATTAAGAGGATAATTTTTCATATGAGAAGATTTGGTTGGGAGACTGGGGGAGGTCTTTAGTGTGGTCAATTTTATATATGGACCCAAATATGCTGCTGGAAGGAGGAAAAGTATTTCTTTAGCAAATTTCATAGTAGGTGAAGCAAAGCTAGCAATATGGCTAACAAGAAAAAGAAAACTAAGAGATGAAACTATTGTGAACCCTGAAG
>CM017898.1:248578-271078 GCA_008369825.1 Triplophysa tibetana
TCTGCTGTAAACTTGGGCGTTCAGTGAGATTCTGCTCAATTTGCGAGCCTGTCTCTAGTGGCCAGTCGATGAATTGCAGTGTAGTTCACTTTGTTGGTTTCACGAGAGACCAGAAGGTTGTCGCTCGGTTAGCATGTGTTTATGATGTTGTTCATGAACACTTTGATTTTAAAATGTAACGTGCACACACACAGAAAACACATCCTCAGTTATTGGATGTTATGTCTGATTATAGCAGTCTGATCATTTTCTTTTATCTCTGAAGCGATACACGAGTATTTCCATAAATGGAGTTTTCTTCCTTCGTTTTCAAAAAACCTCTGTCCACATGAAAACACACCAAACCAACCGGTGCTGCTTGAACTGGAACTGCAAAGCCATGTTGGCCAATCAGACGCCTGAACAAAGGTTATTACAGGTGTTTTTCTACCGCAGCGCAAAATATAATATAATCTAAACCACATCGAAAAAATAAACAGGTGTGATGATTTTTGCAAATGAGCCTGTGAGATCGTCCTAGCAGTATAAAATAAATATGTAGAATGATTAGATATTTGTAGCAGTATGAAATAAACAGGTAGGCTCATCTTTCAGGGCAAAAACAAATAACGTAACATTAATGTGCTCATGCCCGGCAGGACAATCTCACATGTAGAATAACATGTCTGGACACCGGCTCTGATAGGCCAAAACCCAGTGTTGTAATGTAACGGAGTACAAATACTTCGTTACTGTACTTAAGTAGAAATTTCACGTATCTGTACTTTACTTCGCTATTTAAATTTATGTCAACTTTCACTTTTACTCCACTACATTTCCTAGATAAAATGTATACTTTTACTCAGATATATTTCCACTAAGCATCTTCGTTACTCGTTACTACTAAATAAAATAATCAGAAGAAGAAATGTGTGCGACTGCAATAAGGGAGGTTTGGCGAATCACTTCTCCTAGATTGCATTACGCACGCTCCGCACGCTCTATTTCAGCGTAATACTTATTTGTTGCCGAAGGCGGAGGAAGCAAAACTGAAACCGCCGGCGCCATCGAAGCACCTACTGGAGGACCTCCCATTATCTTAGACGACAACCCCGACAATAGTGGTGAACTCGGTGAACAGGGTGAAGATAACGTTATACATCCGTGGCCATATTTGCAAGAAAATGTCCCTTCCTATCGGATGAAGTGCCTCTTATGTCTACCTAAAGTTACTGACATTTTGGCATTCAAAAACTCCCCGTTCAACCTGAAGAAGCACATGGAGGCAGGTTAAATTAATTGTTATTCAGTAAAGCCACAATGTCAATGTGATTCAACATTAGTTATCATAAGCCGTATCAGATATCTGGCTGACGTGATGGCCAGGCTAACGTCTGCTTGTTAACATTGCTAAGTAACTGAAATGGCGCACATGTTAGAACCCCCTTAGCTGTTCTAAATCCACTGTAAAACACAGCTTCAAGGGGCTTTTTGCTTTTATAAAACAGTTACTCCATTAAAATATTAATTTTTATATTTATTTTATTCATAAAATAAACATCAGCAACAAAAAAATATAACGCTATAACACATGTATTCCTCCGCAAAGCAATGTAGTTCCAAAGAGGTTACCGAGCAACAAAGCAAACAAACCATCACAAATGGCAGTTGCGCGGTCACAGCTGTATGTTTCTTGAGTTATTTACAGCGGCGTCGAACGCGGCTCAACCAATCAGAATCAAGGACTTGAACCATCTGTTTTATAAATTGTGAATGTACGCTTGCATTGTTGATCAAAGTCACAGTGCTTTTATTGCCACACAACGAGTTGGCTGATCTTTTCTTAGTAGAGCAGCTAACTAACTTAAGGTACATGCAGTGGGAGATAAACGATAACACAAGTACAGTAACGTTACAGGCAAAACACAAACAACAGCAGTTTGTACCAGTTAATAGTAGGGGTGGGCGATATGGACAAAAAATAATATCTAGATATTTTTGGCGATTTTAACGATAACGATAATGAGACGATATCCATTAAAAATGTGATTTTAAAAGTCTGAGTTACTTATAATGGGCACAATGTTGAATGAAAACAGTGCTTATTTATTTTCTTTAACATGTAAGTATTCAAGTAAAAACTATTCAAAGACATACAAAATACTAATTGAACTAGTGTAAGAACATCGAACTCTGAGTAAACATTCAGTTGTACACCTCTGCTGTAATGTAAATTGTGCAGCATACAAGCAAGATGAAATAATGATAATAATGAACAAATAGCATCTGTAAACAAAGTACTCTGATCTGTAACATATTGCACACAACCATGTGTCCTTACGGCCTTATTGCCTTACAACCTATGGCCTTATTAAACAAATACCTAACTTCAAGTACTGCCCAGTACACAGATTCCACAAAAATAAAAAGGAAAATCTGCCCAAGATGTGCACTTCCAAATCAGAGTATCTCAAATAATATAATGTACATTTATTACAAATGACATCAAAGTAAACAAGGTCCACAATTTACAGACAAATAAAATATAGTCACTATTATTAAAGCACACACTGGCATGGACAGATGCTGTAACTTTATAGAACATTATAGGCCAACTGCTCACTGTTCACATGTGGATTTACTTCAAATTTACTTCAAATTATGAGCCAAGACAGAAAGCGTCATGATAATACAGAATGTATTCGGGTCTTGTCTTTAAATGAAAGAGCTTGTTGTGCAGTATTCAGTCGACGCTTCTGTTTCTCCAGAAGTCGGCTTCACGCATAAGCTACACAAATACAAGAGCGCGCTTCAACATGACGTCATCGTGGAGTGGGCGGTCAGGTAAATAGTGAAGAAACTCCCCTTCCGCGCTCGCGATAGCGTTCACGTGCGGCAGGCACTTTTTCTCGCGTGAATAATTACTCTAGTCACAGATTTCGATAGGTCACAGATTTCGGCACAGCACCGGTGTTGAACTTGCGGGCGGCCATGCGCTAACCATGCCTGTGAGAGAGATGACGACGTGTATGCGCAGATCAGCAATCACGTGACGCCCTGCTGCAGCCTCTGAATGTGTTTTTAATGCGTGTTTTTTCGGAGTAATTTAAATACTCGATAATGAGAATTTGCACATCGTTAACACCACAGTCACGATATTATCGCAGACGATATATATCGCCCACCCCTAGTTAATAGTGTTATTGTGTTAGTAGTGCTAGGTGTTAAGGGTGGCAGTCTGAGTGTTGTTTATAATTCTATGTTATTGAATCAAGATAATATGGTCACATTTAAGTTAATACGTTTTTAAAAATGAAACTATATTCCCATCAGTGATGCACATTAGAATTAGTTTCTAGAATTAAAACTGATGGAAATATAGTTTCATAAACATTTACTTTTACTTCAAATACTTAAGTACAATAAATATCAGAAAATTACTTTTGATACTTAAGTACAGTATATATCAGATACTTTAAGACTAAAAGGTAACTTTCACTTCTACCAAAGTCTTTTTCTAGTACGATACTTGTACTTTCACTCAAGTATTGCTTTCTAGTACTTTATACAACACTGCTAAAAACTGCCTACACGACAACCAGAGTGTAAATCTGTGTGTTTCAGTGACCCGTCACTGCGGTCTCTGTGTGGACAGACAGGTCTGAGTGAAACACTCTTGTGTTGTGTTGTGTTGTGTTGATGTATGGAGGATTGTATTCAAATGAGTTTACTGTCACTTTATCTTCAGTACACAATCTCATTGTGTGTGTGTGTGTGTGTGAGCACTGGAGACAGACAGGTGGCTAGACAGGTTAACAGCTTTGTGAGGGGTCAGGTGGGGTCACCATGGCAACAGAACTTGACAGGAACATGAGCTAGTGCAACAAATGATCATTCAATGTCAGTCAGTCACAGAACAAAGAGAAACTTCTCCCAGCAGCCTCCACATCTCATCTTCACATGTGTGTTACTCACAGTCAACATGTTCTGTGTGATTTATGTCCATCTGTATGACCATATCTGCACTACATCACAGTTTAACTGCAGTTACTGAAATATATACAAGAGCTTTAAAGAGATATCAGCAGATCACATGTAAACACAAGCACATTTCTGCAGACAGGAGTTAATAAGAAGACTAAGAACAAAGAGGTTCCACACAGGTCTCAGATCAGTGAGCAGGTTTAAGTGAGGACTGTAGATCAGGTTTCAGGGCACAACAGATGACAGGTGGCACTGACCCGGGTGGGTGAGGGGTCGTTTCTCAAACTTCCTTCACACACTTGACATGACACACCTCTACTTTACATCACATGTTTAATGTTCAGTCTCAAAAATCTATAAACCTTGACGGTTATAAACAACTCTGTGTGTGTGTGTGTGTGTGTGTGTGTGTGTGTGTGTGTGTGTGTGTGTGTGTGTGTGTGTGTGAGTGTGTGTGTGTGTGTGTGTGTGTGTGTGTGTGTGTGTGTGTGAGATCAGTGTAACGTGACAATCAATAAAGACAACAATAACCGCTGATGTTTCTGGAATAACAGTGTGTTGTGATGATGTGTTGTGTGTGTGTGTGAGAGTGTGTTGTGATGTTGTGATGATGGGTTGTGTGTGTGTGGTTATGATGTGTTGTGTGTGCTGTGTGTGTGTGAGTGTGTTGTGATGATGTGTTGTGTGTGTGTGTGTGTGTGGTTATGATGTGTTGTTTGTGTGTGCTGTATGATGTGTTGTGTGTGTGGTTATGATGTGTTGTGTGTGTGTGTGTGTGTGTGTGTGCTGTATGATGTGTTGTGTGATGTGTTGTGTGTGTTTGTGTGTGTGTGGTTATGATGTGTTGTTTGTGTGTGCTGTATGATGTGTTGTGTGTGTGCTGTATGATGTGTTGTGTGATGTGTTGTGTGATGTGTTGTGTGTGTGGTTATGATGTGTTGTGTGATGTGTTGTGTGTGTGTGTGTGCTGTATGATGTGTTGTGTGATGTGTTGTGTGTGTGTGGGTGCTGTATGATGTGTTGTGTGATGTGTTGTGTGTTAGTGATGGTCCCAAAAACAACAAAACATTCACACACGTGTCCTTTCATGCAAGTAAACACTCATGAAAAGAGATGTCTGAGAGTATATGTAAACATGACGTCACATACAGCCAGCGCTAACCGTTAGAGTGTTTGTGCGCGAGTTTTACCTCGTGCAGGTGTTTTTTGGACCTCTGAAGCGCGTCCTCGAAGCCCTTGTGTCGCAGTTCACTCAGACTCTCGTAGTACTCCTCAGAATCATCGCTGTCCGGAAACAGAACCTGAGACAGGATCCTCCATCCGCACGTGTCCAGCGCGTGACCCAGATACACCTGCAGCTGGAAGCAGAGCGCCTCCATGTCGCGCGCGCTCATCTTCGGAACCCCGAACAGAACCGACCACACGGCCGCCTGCTCCTCGGGGAAGGCGGGCAGACACGGCTCCAGGTCCGACGTGACGGCGCACAGCTGCACGTGCACGGCGCGCATGTCCTGGAACGAGAAGAGTCCGGCCCAGCTCGAGTCCTCTCGGAGGTTCTGGTCCAGATCGTCCAGGACCTCTGGAGATTCGTCCGCCGCGCCGGCCAGCGGGTCCAGCAGCTCCACGTCACCGCTTTTGGAGGTCCCGGCCGCTTTGCTCGGACTTTGGCTCGACTTGGCGTCTTTTCCCAAACCGGATACCGTTACGTCAGTCCTCTCTCGGGCCGAACTCTTCTGAGGAGGCCTGTCTCTGCTGGGACTCCTCGGTGAACCCGCCCGCTGTTTGTCTTCCGTCGCGTCGCCCTCAGCCGTCTCGAGCAGCGAGTCCCGCACGGCGGTCCGTTTCTGGACGGTTCGGTTGTGGCACGTGACCGCGAACTTTCCCTCGATCTCGTTCCACGCGACGATGAAGACGAACTTGTGCTTTTCTTTCTCCTCAAAAACATTCGGCCGAACCGAAACCCAACCGGACTCTAGAGTGTCCTCCATCGCGAATGACATGTCCCGTCGATCCCGGGACGGAACAGAAACAAAGGCGCTCAGTTAAACGAACGAGCGCTCACGGATGAACGCACTCGGTCGCGCGGATCGACCGTTAATAGTTAAACAACCGCGGGTTTCTTTCCTTCAAACTCGTGGGGTGTCTGGACGTGTCCGTTAAAGCACGCATCGCTTATTTACACCTGCGTGCCTCGCGTCACTTGCCGCTCGCTCGCGAGGCCTTTGTGCGCGGTCACGTGCGCGTCTCTGTTTACAAGCGTCAAACGCGTGCGGCGACTGAAGGGGGGTCCGTCTCTCAAATCCTTCAAAAATCCGCAACGCGTCGTACAAGCGGCCGCATTCATTTACTACAGCGCGATTCTACCCGAACGAACGTTGTGCGTCTCCCTCCCGCGTTCCCGCAGTGACATCCGTCGCGAGTTTTGCGTTTTCTGCGCTGATCCGCATCTTTAACATCGCGAATGTGTCTCATCCGACTAGTCGAAGACTGTCTGCTGACGTCACGGAGAGGAGGACGTAAACATCTGCACGTGGGGCACGCACTCAGTCTGCGTCATGACGCAATCACAGGCGAGAGAAGCACTGTTTTTGTTTTCATGGGCAAATCTCGAAGTAATCATTTTTACAGCCGAGTTTATTGGTAGAGCCCCTTTAGTTTTTTAATAAAAGATAGTTGCCGTTTTCATTTATCGTTACCATTATACACTTATATTTTATATTCTGTTTCTGAGGAACTGTTTTACACACAACGTGAATTCAAAGTTTCAACTGTTTGCGTGCTTAATGCAGTACGCATGCGCAGTATTTTGACTTTCAACGTAACTATAAAACCCGTTTATGAATGTTTAGTTATTGAATGTCTTTCGTACCTAAAATAGTTTCAATTAGCATATCATTTCACTTGTTCTTTTGTGTTTTGTAATGAATTTCTCACAAATAGTAAGAAATCCACGTAAATAATGTAAAGAGTGCAATAAACGCACAATACGATCAGACTTTCTGCTTGTCTCATAAAGCAAGGCAAGGCAAGGCAAGTTTATTTATATAGCACATTTCATACACAAGTGCAATTCAAAGTGCTTTACATAAAATGATTGACAGAAAGAATAAAACGTATCTTTAAAATGCAAATTAACTGTCTGATCAATAATTGATAAACTTGTCTGATACTCTTCTTGATTCTTACATGATTAGTCTGTGACGTGATTTGTTTGGTTGTTTAAGGACCCTGTGGGGCTCATTTGTGGGTCACAGCGCCCTCATGTGGCAGCAGGAAACGCGTCACTCACAGCAGATTGACATTCGTCCACTAGAGGACACCACTGACCTGAGTAGTGTGACGATGATGCACGAGTCACGCAAACATCCCATTCTCGCTCATTCGAATCTCAGGCTATTAGGTACATTAATGAAAAGACAACACACGTGATGTTGAGATTAAGATCAGAGTTTATTGAGCTCGAGAAAGACTTGAGTGGAAACACGGCGGTAACACTGGAGTGATGTAAACATGTGGAATGCAGCACGTTCAGTGATCATAACATCTCACCGAGCGCAGACACACACACATGTCACTCTCTGCAGGGAAATTAAGAACAAAAACATTTAGTGTGTTGTTGTTTTCAGAGGTGTTCTGGTCCTGCTGACGTAAACGGTCAACATGTTCAATACTTTGGTTTGTAAGCGTACATTAAGGAGGAAGACGCCAGAGAGACGGGCAGATATTTTCTACACATGTCTTCCTTTTTCTTCAGTCCCCTGTTGGTAACGCATCACTCGGGTGACAGGTCGACCTCTGACCCTCTCAGTTATTTGGTGTCGGCTTTCTGAAAGAGCGGGCGCAGCTGCTCCGGGGTGGTGGCTTCTTTCTGCTGCATGAGTTCGGCGTGACCCTTGGTGACACCCCAGCCGTCAGGAGCGGACATGGATGGGCAGAGCGGCCGTCCTGATGCTGGTTTGAGTTTCTCCCAGTAGTCACGACGGGCTCTGTGAAGCACACACGTGACGTTTATATGTGTTTATCCTCATAGATTCATGGGGTGTTTCTAACATTTAAACACAAGACGATGTGTGTGTGTGTTCAGATAGAGTCTGTTCTCTCTCTCACCTCGCTCTAACCCAGGGTTTGGTGTGCATCTCCAGTCCGCTGCCCCACAGACCATGTTTCTGAGAAGCTTCGGGCAGCACTTTTCTCTCGGGAGCTAGTTCCTCGGCCACAGCGCGGATGTGATACGGTTCAAAGCCACAGCAGCCTCCAATGAAGCGAATGCCCACCTTATAGGCCTCGCGGGCGTACTGCTGCATGTCCCAGCGCGTCAGGATTCTGGGTTCAAGACCTGATGGAAAAACAACAACACAACACGGTGATCTAGCGTGTATGTGCGTTCACATCGGCTTCATATTCACAACACACAAGTGTGGATAGATGGTGAGAAGTTTCATCTGAGGTCTCTGACTTTTGAATCAAGCGCAGAGTCAGAATCTCTCACTGTTTAATTGTGGATATCTGACACACGTGTGTGTTTACCGAAGGGGAACTCGGGCAGGTCGATGAATCCCTGGCAGCTGCAGTCGGGTGTGTGATACGCCAGCGGTTGGACCATATAATGAGCTTTCAGTCCGGCTTTCTCCACAGCGGCCTTCATCATGGCCACAGTCTTCACACAGGTCATGGGATCAAAGTGACAGTTGACTCCCACAATATCAGCACCTGACGAGTGTAAACATCAACTTCAGCTTCCACCTCATCTGATGTACGGTCACGCTTACTATCACAGACATGACGGCCTCTAGAGAGCTGCTTTATCTCCTGAGCTTACGCTGTTATTCTGAATGCAGGTGTGTGTTTGTGTTTAAGACGCACCAGCTTTGACGAGTCTGACTGCACAATCTCCAGGTGTCACTCCATGCATGTCTCCTTCAGGTCCAATACACAGAGAAGCCGCTACAGGCTTTCCCGTTCCCTTCAGAACCTGCACGGCCCATTCGGCCTCCTCCACGTGCTCAAAGTACTGCCAATCAATCAATCAATCAATCAATCAATCAATCAATCATAGGTCACTGAGCAGAGCTCAGACATTGAGGCCGTTTACACAAGATCATTTTCAACTAAAAACCGTGTTTTACAAATATGTGTTTTATTTGTCTGTTTACATGAAATCCGGGGGACTAAAAATGCAAACTTTTAAAAACTGGTTTCAAAGCGCAAGTTTTTGAAATCGACGGCCTTCTCGTTTAACCCCGAAAACACAAGAATTAGACAACGATGACGTCGTACGCATGTGTATTACACATTCAGTCTGTAGGCATTCCTCAAACAATAATGGCAGCGTGACATACGTTTGATCATTTCTCCAGCTAACAGTAGAAAAACTGCAACCAGAAGAGACACAGTATTTATATGTACACAAATAACAAAGGTTATTAAAAGCGTTTAAGATTAAAACTATATACTGATGAGCGCAAGCAGGTGGGGTTTCTTTATAGCGGAACAGCGCCACCCACTGGCCTACCATTCAGAACAGAATGCTTTTGTTCATTTTCCATGTCCGTGTAAATACAGATGTTTTGATAACGCTGTCGTGTGTACATGAAACTTTTCAAAGAGGTTTGTTTCTTGTGTAAACGTACTCTGAGATCTCTCTTTTACTTGAACACTGGGCCACCGCTCTGACACAGACTGAGATCTCTTTGAGGAACATCTGAGAGCTCACCTCAGCGATGAGGAAATCCACATTCTTCTTGATGAAGACATCCAGCTGTTTCTTCAAGATGTTCTTCACTTCACCTTCACTCTTGCAGCTCAGGTATGAAGGTGTCTGCGAGACTCCACCCGCCACCAGCGCATCGCCCTCATCGGCTACTTCTCTGGCCAGATCACAGGCGGCTTCATTGATCTGCTGGCCCTGTCAATCATCATCATTCATCAGTTAACAAGCTGATTTAAGTCTTTTAAAAGAGCCCTAATGGGATTTATTTCCAAATCATTCATTATGAACGGCACTATAGAAATCCTTTTGGAATCTGAAGGTTAACGGAGAAGAAACTGCTCGATTCTTGTGAGGGTTTCAGTTTTGAATGAACATGTTGCAAAGTACAAAACATACAAATGTGGTTTATAGAAGAAAGTGAGAGTATCAAACTAAAAACTGAGTAAAAGTGTGTGCAGCTTACGGTGAAAGAGAGTTTGTTGCCTCTGTTCTCTAGTTTGTCATCGCTGGCATAGAAGGTAAAAGTCTGCATGACATTTGACCCGGCTCGCAGGAATTCTCTGTGCAGCTGTCGCACTGAGAGAGAGCGAGAGAGTGAGAGATAGAGATAGATAGATAGAGAGAGAAAGATAGAGAGAGTCAAACACACAGAGCTCTAGGAAAGTTTAACATTATCAAACTGTTAAAATAATTCCCAATGAGAGTTGTTAGTGTGTCTTAAATATGATCAACAGGAATGTGCATACGTGACAGTGTGTGAAGATATATAGCATTAAACATTCAGTGAGATGGAAAGCATATGAAACCAGACGTGCTGTTTATGTTTCATGACTTAAGTGGAAAAGAGACAAAACAGAGGAAATTATTTTAAATTAACAAAAGTAAAAAATACTGAAAGTTTTTGAAATCAGAATGAAAAGAATAATTTGAGTTGCATTATAATATTATTTAGTTCTACAAATATAGGAAGACTGAATGATGAGAGTATTTGAACACTTTTAACATCAGTTCTTGTTCACGAGAGAGTTTTACATCATTTAGTGGAACGGTCAGATCCATCTGTTCCACTAATGCAGACGTTTAAGCACTCATCACAGAACTGAGTTACAGATGAAAATAAAGACTCCACAATATTTGTGCAACAAGCACGATAGAGAAGAGAACATGAGATAATCACTGACTGGACATTGTAAATGTGAAGTTTTATACATCCTCTTCATTTTAAAATGAATGTCACAACTATTTAGTCTTATAGATATTTCATGCTTTTCCAGAGCACATCATAGAGTGTTTATGAGTAAAACATGATGATGATGAGACTCTCACCAGCCTCTGGGTGTTCAGCAGCAGCTTCTGGTGTCCAGGGTCCAGCTTTCACATAACCTCTCTTCTCCAGAGCAAACACAAACCCACCGTCACCAATCACCACCTCACCTGAGCTCAGACGCTCCAGAATACCCTACAACACACACAACACACACACACACACACACACACACACACACACAACACACACACTCACACTGTGAGCTCTGTTTGTTGATTCTTCGCTGAAGGATTTTGCGCGCACGAGAAGAGAGACGTTTTTTAGACGCGTTACAATAAGACTTTACTCTTCATTTACATCAAAACTGTTAGTAAACACTCAAAAATAAAAGTAAATCTAGCGCAGAATCTGACGAGCGCGTGCACACAGCGCGTCAGGACAATGAACGTAGTAGATCTACAGTAAACATGTTGAGATTCTGTAACTCACCCTCTTGGTTCCGGATGGTGCCATGATGATCTATATCACTGCTAAAGAGTCTGAGACCTGCTGGAGAGAGTCTGAGACCTGCTGGAGAGTCTGAGACCTGCTGAAGAGTCTGAGACCTGCTGGAGAGAGTCTGAGACTGGACTGAGATGCACTTGAGACGAGACGAGCTCTTATAAAGCAGATCGGGGGGTGTGTGCGCGCTTGCGCGCGTGTTCGGCCCCTTTTACTCAACTAGTTGTACAGATAAAGAAATCTTTCAGATCGATCTGAACTCTTGAATAACAATATTATTCAGCTGATGCATCACATTCCACAGATAAAACACTCTACTGAAACAATATGATCAGATTTATACATGTGCGCGCGTGCGTAAATCTTTTACATTTCAACATTAAATGAAATATGTTTTAAAGACACTAGTGCTTCAGTAGTCATATTGAGTGTGTTTGTGTAGTTTATGTGCAGTCTGATGTGGCACTGAATATCATTGAATTGTGTTACATCAGATGTTTGTAATGCGCTTTGATAATGTTTTGTGCTGAACTGACACATTTGAGTCACACACACACACACGCACACACGCACGCACGCACACACACACACACACAGTTCAGGGTTGTCGCAATCCTTGTTTGTGGATCATATCTTTGATTCTATCAGACTGTTGATGAAAGAGACGCTACTGCAGGTCATCACATTCATAAAAACACAAGTCCACACACACACACACACACATTGCATCGAATGACGTTCAAATATATTTTGTAATAGCAATGCATTCACTGATTAAATTGCGTGTTTTAATAAGGCTATCATTTGAAATAATGACATCATAACGTGTTTATGAACTCACAGTGTGTGTGTGTTGATCACTACATGTGTGTGTCCTTTATGACATGTGTGAACTGGACACTTGAGTATGAATGAATGTAGGTCAGGAATGTGCTGCGATCACACTTCTTTAAGACGCGAGCGGCGCGTAAACACTACAGCGCATATGTTCTGATTGTCACACAGCTGTGAGCGTCGCGTCAAAACGCGCGAATGGTCAGCGAGAGCCGAACTGTGAGTGTCGTCGTTGTGTGTGACGCGTGGCGCTGATAGGCGGGTCCACGCGTGTTTTCTTTAGCACTGAAGTCACACTGAAGCAAAGAAAGTTTTTATTTGAACGCAGAATGTCGCGCGTGTTAAACGCTTTCAGTTCCCGCGTCATTCACGCGTCCAGCAGAAGTGCGGCGTGGAGGATTTCTGCGCGTAGCGTCGCGACGGATGACAGGTGAGATAGAAGTACTCATATTATTGTTTCCTTTCATGGTGTTTTCATTTATTTATAGTAAAATAAATATCTGACAGAGGTTAGAATATCTTGTGTGTGTGTGTGTGTGTGTGTGTGTGTGTGTGTGTGTTTGTGGACGCATATACACAAAGTGATAAATCGTGTGTCAATGTTATTGTGAGATGATGATTTCTGCGTGTCATTGCGTCTGATTCTGTTGTGTATGTGACTAAGGGATGGAGGATGTGTGTTGTGTTCAATGATGGAGGTTGTGTATTGGGTTGTGTTGTGTATAAATGTTGTGTTGAGTTGTCAGGGATGGAGGTTGTGTGTTGTGTATAAGTGGTGTGTTGTGTTGTCATCAGAGGTGGAGGTTGTGTGTTGTGTATAAGTGTTGTGTTGTCGTCAGAAGTGGAGGTTGTGTGTTGTCTGTAAGTGTTGTGTTGTGTTGTCGTCAGAGGTGGAGGTTGTGTGTTGTGTATAAGTGTTGTGTTGTGTTGTCGTCAGAAGTGGAGGTTGTGTGTTGTGCATAAGTGTTGTGTTGTGTTGTCATCAGAGGTGGAGGTTGTGCGTTGTGTATAAGTGTTGTGTTGTCGTCAGAAGTGGAGGTTGTGTGTTGTGTGTAAGTGTTGTGTTGTGTTGTCGTCAGAGGTGGAGGTTGTGTGTTGTGTATAAGTGTTGTGTTGTCGTCAGAAGTGGAGGTTGTGTGTTGTGTATAAGTGTTGTGTTGTCATCAGAGGTGGAGGTTGTGTGTTGTGTATAAGTGATGTGTTGTGTTGTCATCAGAGGTGGAGGTTGTGTGTTGTGTATAAGTGTTGTGTTGTCATCAGAGGTGGAGGTTGTGTGTTGTGTATAAGTGGTGTGTTGTGTTGTCGTCAGAGGTGGAGGTTGTGTGTTGTGTGTAAGTGTTGTGTTGTCGTCAGAGGTGGAGGTTGTGTGTTGTGTATAAGTGGTGTGTTGTGTTGTCGTCAGAGGTGGAGGTTGTGTGTTGTGTGTAAGTGTTGTGTTGTGTTGTCGTCAGAAGTGGAGGTTGTGTGTTGTGTATAAGTGTTGTGTTGTCATCAGAGGTGGAGGTTGTGTGTTGTGTATAAGTGGTGTGTTGTGTTGTCGTCAGAGGTGGAGGTTGTGTGTTGTGTGTAAGTGTTGTGTTGTCGTCAGAGGTGGAGGTTGTGTGTTGTGTATAAGTGGTGTGTTGTGTTGTCGTCAGAGGTGGAGGTTGTGTGTTGTGTGTAAGTGTTGTGTTGTCGTCAGAGGTGGAGGTTGTGTGTTGTGTATAAGTGTTGTGTTGTCGTCAGAGGTGGAGGTTGTGTGTTGTGTATAAGTGGTGTGTTGTGTTGTCATCAGAGGTGGAGGTTGTGTGTTGTGTGTAAGTGTTGTGTTGTCGTCAGAGGTGGAGGTTGTGTGTTGTGTATAAGTGGTGTGTTGTGTTGTCGTCAGAGGTGGAGGTTGTGTGTTGTGTGTAAGTGTTGTGTTGTCGTCAGAGGTGGAGGTTGTGTGTTGTGTATAAGTGGTGTGTTGTGTTGTCATCAGAGGTGGAGGTTGTGTGTTGTGTGTAAGTGTTGTGTTGTCGTCAGAGGTGGAGGTTGTGTGTTGTGTATAAGTGGTGTGTTGTGTTGTCATCAGAGGTGGAGGTTGTGTGTTGTGTGTTGTGTAGAAGTGTTGCGTTGTCATCAGAAGTGGAGGTTGTGTGTTGTGTGTAAGTGTTGTGTTGTTGTCAGAGGTGGAGGTTGTGTGTTGTGTATAAGTGTTGTGTTGTGTTGTCGTCAGAAGTGGAGGTTGTGTGTTGTGTATAAGTGGTGTGTTGTGTTGTCATCAGAGGTGGAGGTTGTGTGTTGTGTATAAGTGTTGTGTTGTCGTCAGAAGTGGAGGTTGTGTGTTGTGTGTAAGTGTTGTGTTGTGTTGTCGTCAGAGGTGGAGGTTGTGTGTTATGTATAAGTGTTGTGTTGTCGTCAGAAGTGGAGGTTGTGTGTTGTGTATAAGTGTTGTGTTGTCGTCAGAAGTGGAGGTTGTGTGTTGTGTGTAAGTGTTGTGTTGTGTTGTGTTGTCGTCAGAGGTGGAGGTTGTGTGTTATGTATAAGTGTTGTGTTGTCGTCAGAAGTGGAGGTTGTGTGTTGTGTATAAGTGTTGTGTTGTCGTCAGAAGTGGAGGTTGTGTGTTGTGTGTAAGTGTTGTGTTGTCATCAGAGGTGGAGGTTGTGTGTAAGTGTTGTGTTGTGTTGTCGTCAGAGGTGGAGGTTGTGTGTTGTGTATAAGTGTTGTGTTGTCGTCAGAAGTGGAGGTTGTGTGTTGTGTATAAGTGTTGTGTTGTGTTGTCATCAGAGGTGGAGGTTGTGTGTTGTGTATAAGTGGTGTGTTGTGTTGTCATCAGAGGTGGAGGTTGTGTGTTGTGTGTAAGTGTTGTGTTGTCGTCAGAGGTGGAGGTTGTGTGTTGTGTATAAGTGGTGTGTTGTGTTGTCATCAGAGGTGGAGGTTGTGTGTTGTGTGTTGTGTAGAAGTGTTGCGTTGTCATCAGAAGTGGAGGTTGTGTGTTGTGTGTAAGTGTTGTGTTGTTGTCAGAGGTGGAGGTTGTGTGTTGTGTATAAGTGTTGTGTTGTGTTGTCGTCAGAAGTGGAGGTTGTGTGTTGTGTATAAGTGGTGTGTTGTGTTGTCATCAGAGGTGGAGGTTGTGTGTTGTGTATAAGTGTTGTGTTGTCGTCAGAAGTGGAGGTTGTGTGTTGTGTGTAAGTGTTGTGTTGTGTTGTCGTCAGAGGTGGAGGTTGTGTGTTATGTATAAGTGTTGTGTTGTCGTCAGAAGTGGAGGTTGTGTGTTGTGTATAAGTGTTGTGTTGTCGTCAGAAGTGGAGGTTGTGTGTTGTGTGTAAGTGTTGTGTTGTGTTGTGTTGTCGTCAGAGGTGGAGGTTGTGTGTTATGTATAAGTGTTGTGTTGTCGTCAGAAGTGGAGGTTGTGTGTTGTGTATAAGTGTTGTGTTGTCGTCAGAAGTGGAGGTTGTGTGTTGTGTGTAAGTGTTGTGTTGTCATCAGAGGTGGAGGTTGTGTGTAAGTGTTGTGTTGTGTTGTCGTCAGAGGTGGAGGTTGTGTGTTGTGTATAAGTGTTGTGTTGTCATCAGAAGTGGAGGTTGTGTGTTGTGTATAAGTGTTGTGTTGTGTTGTCATCAGAGGTGGAGGTTGTGTGTTGTGTATAAGTGGTGTGTTGTGTTGTCATCAGAGGTGGAGGTTGTGTGTTGTGTATAAGTGTTGTGTTGTGTTGTCATCAGAGGTGGAGGTTGTGTGTTGTGTATAAGTGGTGTGTTGTGTTATCATCAGAAGTGGAGGTTGTGTGTTGTGTATAAGTGTTGTGTTGTCATCAGAGGTGGAGGTTGTGTGTTGTGTATAAGTGGTGTGTTGTGTTATCATCAGAAGTGGAGGTTGTGTGTTGTGTATAAGTGTTGTGTTGTCGTCAGAGGTGGAGGTTGTGCGGCTCTGGGCAGGCGCTGGCAGGACTCAGCAGAGACTGTGATCATCGGTGGAGGTTGTGTAGGGGTCAGTGTGGCGTATCATCTGGCTAAAGCTGGACAGAAGGATGTGGTTCTGCTGGAGAAGTCCGAGCTGACGGCCGGGTCCACATGGCACGCGGTACATGTCAATGATGTCATATATATATCAATGTTCAGTGTGGTCATGTGTGTAATGATGATGTCATTGGTAGGCGGGCCTCACCACATATTATCATCCAGGCATCAATCTGAAGAAGATTCATTATTACAGCATTAAACTCTTTGAGCAGCTGGAGGAGGAGACGGGACAGGTGAGCTTTCAGAAATCACGATGTCTCAGAATTTGTGTTGGGCTCGTGTGATTGGTGGATGTGTGTCGTAGGCCGTGGGCTTCCATCAGCCCGGCAGCATCAGACTGGCGTCCTCTCCGGTCCGAGTGGATGAGCTGAAATATCAGATGAGCAGAACCCACTGGCATCCCACACCACAGTTTCTCATCACCCCAGATCAGATCCATGAGCTCTTCCCTCTGCTCAACATGAACAAGGCATGGTGACCTCACATGTGTTCATTCAGTCTCTGCTCCTTCTGCACGTCTCTCATCTCTGTCTTGTGTTGCTCTCAGGTGTTGGCGGGTCTCTATAACCCCGGCGACGGTCACATTGATCCGTATTCTCTGACCATGGCTCTGGCGGCGGGCGCTCGGTTGTACGGCGCTCAGATCTATCACCCGGCGCCGGTCACGGGTCTCACACCGACCGCTGACGGCAGATGGGACGTCCAGACTCCACACGGAAGCATCCGAGCCAATCGCATTGTCAACGCCACAGGTTAGGCCACACCCTCACTGTTAAACATATGAAGATGTCACTCAACACATCGTGTGTGTGTGTGTCGCACAGATGTTTTGTGTAGTTGTGCAGTTGTTTATCAAGCGGTGATAAGACATTCGGACACACATTGCGCAGTCACACAGGGTCTGAAGGTCAACACTGACCAATAACAGACCCAAACACACACTGACCCTCTGCTTGTGCGTCTGTGTGTGTGTGTTTAACCTTCAGACTGTGTAATGTCTGATTATAATCAGATAGATTTCATAGATGCCAAACTCTTCATAGTATGGGAAACATGTCCAGGTTTCTCTCTCTGACCCGTCTGTTTGTGTCAACATCACCGTCTGTGTTATTAACAAACAACTGGATTTCAGTCTGGAGTTTACTACACATCATCATCATCATCATCATCATCATCATCATGTCTCTGTGTGTGTGTGTCTCTGTGTGTGTGTGTCTCTGTGTGTGTGTGTCTCTGTGTGTGTGTGTGTGTGTCTCTGTGTGTGTGTGTGTGTGTGTGTGTGTGTGTCTCTGTGTGTGTGTGTCTCTGTGTGTGTGTGTGTGTGTGTGTCTCTGTGTGTGTGTGTGTGTGTGTGTGTGTGTCTCTCTGTGTGTGTGTGTGTGTCACTGTGTGTGTGTGTGTGTCTCTGTGTGTGTGTGTGTCTCTGTGTGTGTGTGTGTGTGTGTGTGTGTGTGTGTCTCTCTGTGTGTGTGTGTGTGTCACTGTGTGTGTGTGTGTGTCTCTGTGTGTGAGTGTGTCTCTGTGTGTGTGTGTCTCTGTGTGTGTGTGTGTGTCACTGTGTGTGTGTGTGTGTCTCTGTGTGTGTGTGTCTCTGTGTGTGTGTGTGTGTGTGTGTGTGTGTGTGTGTGTGTGTGTGTGTGTGTGTCTCTCTGTGTGTGTGTGTGTGTCACTGTGTGTGTGTGTGTGTGTGTGTGTCTCTGTGTGTGTGTGTCTCTGTGTGTGTGTTAGTGGATTATTTCTGCAGTCGTTTCTGATGTTTATTCAGACTCTCTAAATAAGAAGATTTGTGTAGAGTGCAGATTTAGACTCAGATGTGTTTGTGTGTTTTGGTTTCTGCAGAGTTGTTTTTATTAGATTACATTCTTTCTCTCAAACGCGATTAGCCAATCAGCTCCCACCAACAGTTTTCAGCCAATGGTCAGAGGTTTTGTGTCACACGCCTCCCACTGGACACTTTATTTTGAGTTTCAACTGATTATCAGAGTTCAGTTTGTGTGTTGATGATGTGAACAAACCCTCAGTGTGTGTGTGTGTGTGTGTGTGTGTGTGTATGTGTGTGCGTGTGTGTGGGTGTGTGCGCGTGTGTGCGTGTATGTGTGTGCGTGTGTGCGTGTATGTGTGTGTGTGTGTGTGTGTGCGTGTGTTTTGTTAATACTCAGTGATGATGTGGAGTTACAGGAGATCATCATCTGTCCTGTTTGTGGTTCTGATGGGTCAGACAGAAAGAGGTCAAAGGTCAGAGGTTGTGGAATGTGTGCACGAGGATCTCTTCTTTCTTAAAGACACTGGTGTTTCACATGAGATGTCAGACTGTGTGATTGTACATCATTTGATTTCCTGTGATGTCTCACGTGTGCTCGTCTGTGTCTCAGGTGTTTTTCTAAACTCATTGTAAGTCTCCTGAAACATGAACAATAACTCCTGTCGTCTCTTTCTGTCGTGTTTGAAGGTTTCTGGGCTCGTGAGCTGGGTCAGATGATCGGTTTTCAGCATCCCACCGTCCCTGTACATCACCAGTATGTCGTCACGGCAACCGTTCCTGAGGTGAAAGCGCTGAAGAAAGAACTTCCTGTGATCAGAGATCTGGAGGGCTCGTATTATCTGCGTCAGGAGCGCGACGGCCTTCTGTTCGGACCGTACGAGACGGAGGAGAAGATGGTTCTGCAGGACTCATGGATCAGAGACGGCGTTCCTCCAGGTGAACGCACAATAGATGACACACAACACACAAGAACCATAGGATCAGGTAGAATCACTCTCAGAACTGTTGTGACACAAATTCTTCTGTGTGTTGTGAAGGTTTCGGTAAGGAACTGTTTGAGTCTGATCTGGACCGGATCATGGATCACGTGGAAATGGCCATGGAGAGGGTGCCGGTTCTGAAGAACGCTGACATCATTAACATTGTATCTGGACCAATCACATACACTCCTGACCTGTTGCCTATGATCGGACCGCACCAGGGCGCACGCAACTACTGGACTGCCATCGGCTTCGGGTACACATGAACTCTCATACACACACACACACACACACACACATCACACTCACAAACATTCCTCACACACACACACATCACACACATCACACACACACACACACACACACATCACACACACATCACACACATCACATCACACACATCACACACGCATTCCCGCACACACACACACACACACACACACACACACACACACACACACACATCACACTCACAAACATTCCACACACACACACACACACACAACACACACACACATCACACACATCACACACACACACACACACACACATCACACATCACACTCACAAACATTCCACACACACACACACACACACACACACACATCAACACACACACATCACACACATCACACACACACACACACACACATCACACACATCACGTCACACACACATCACACACGCATTCCCGCACATCACGCACACACACTCACACACACACAAACGCACACACACATCACCACACACACACCGCACACACACAGCGCACACACACATCACACACACACATCACACACCACACACACACAAACATCACACACACATTACACACATCACACACACACACACACACACACACTCATCACACACACACATCACACACACACATCACACTCACAAACACACACAGACACCACACACCACACACACACAACAACACACATCCACACAGCACACACACACACACACCACACACACACATCAGACACACGCACACCACACACGCACACACACAACAATCGACACACGCACACACACACGCACACACACTCGCACACACACTCACACACACACCACACACACACACACACACACATCACACTCACAAACATCACAACACACACATCAGACACACACACACCACACACACACACAGACACACACCACATCAGACACACACCACACACACATCACACTCACAAACATCACACACACACACATCAGACACACACACACACACACACACACACATCAGACACACGCACACACACACACACCACACACACACACACACACACACACAACACATCAGACACACGCACACACACACACACACACACATCAGACACACCACACACCACACACACACACACACATCACACTCACAAACATCACACCACACACATCAGACACACACACACACACAATCAGACACAACACACTCACATCACAAACATCACACACACACACACACACACACACATCAGACACACGCACACACACACGCACACACACACACATCAGACACACGCACACACACACGCACACACACACACACATCACACTCACAAACATCACACACACATCACACACACACACATCACACACATCACGTCACACACACATCACACACGCATTCCCGCACATCACGCACACACACTCACACACACACAAACGCACACACACATCACACACACGCACACACACAGGCGCACACACACATCACACACACACATCACACACCACACACACACAAACATCACACACACACACATTACACACATCACACACACACACAATCATCACACCACACACATCACACACACACATCACCTCACAAACACACACAGACACACACACACACACACACACACACACCACACACATCAGACACCGCCACACACACACCACACACACACGCACCACACCACACACATCAGACACACGCACACACAACGCAACACACCCACACACACAGACACACGCACACACACACGCACACACACACCACACACATCACACACCACAAACATCACACCACACAATCAGACACACAACACACACACACACACACACATCACACTCACAAACATCACACACACACTCATCACACACACACATCACACACACACATCACACTCACAAACACACACAGACACACACACACACACACACACACACACATCAGACACACGCACACACACACACACACACACACACACACACACACATCAGACACACGCACACACACACACACACACACACACATCAGACACACACACACACACCAGGGCTCTAGACTAACTTTTTGCACTGGTTGCACTGGTGCTTCTAACTTTTTTTCTTAGGTGCACCAGCTCAAAAGTAGGTGCACCCAAATTTTAGACCGCATCGCATTTAACGCATTTAACATTAACCTGCTTTTACCAGTTCACTTTTGTTTAATGTCCATATAGGCAAAATTTACTTGTAAATGTTTATCTTACAAACTGTTTAACATTAAGTTCTTTATAAGAAGCACAAATTTACAAGAAAGGTAACTGACTGAAAAAGTGTTTGTGCTTAAAGTGCTTCATGGAAGTGAAATTTAAACTTATAAGATCTCAAGATAAATGGACCAGGGCTTGAAGGCTCCGTGTCAGAGCATTGCTTATGATTTTCGGACGGATTAGGCCTTAATTTAACATTATTCACAAAAAAGTTGTGAATAGTTCTTTTCATCTTCTCTCTTCATCCACTCTGTTTAACTAACAGCATTAGTCTACTCACCTCTCTGACTCACTGCAGCACACACATTTTCAAACGTACACACCAGAGGTTGCCAGAGGTTTTTTGTCCTTCATTTTGACTGAAAATGTAAAAAATCCGTCATAATCTGTTATCACCCGTCACTGGTTCAAAGTGGCGTTATGTGGTAATTTGTATGTTCGTGACGTCATCACGCTGTACTGGCTTCTCGGAACTTGTTGTATTGTAACACAACCGAATGCCCAGTAAAGCCGATACAGTTTTTGATACCATATTCAAGCCCTTTCCAAATCACTGTTTATTTTCTGATATCTTGTGTATGTAACTAAAGTTATGTCTGATGTCGACTGAAGCGCTGTGATTTTTAGGAACGGAATTTGGAGTGAATCGTGTTTAAGTTCAGTGATGAAATTAAAAGCACAACAGTCCAGTATCACACGTAAAAGTCACTTTACAGTGGTGAGAGACTTACTCTATTAAAAATGTATTAAAAAAAATCCTAGTGTTGAAGTCTATAAGAATACTGTACAACACCGTTTGAATTAAACGTAAGTAAGGAAAAAGGTGCAGCGGACACTTAAAGAACGAAAGCTCTGCCATTATCACTACACAAGGAAACTAACAAACATTACGGACAACAACTAATAAGCAGTGAAACATTTTTTTACGTTGTTTATCATGTGCAAGTCTGGACTTTTGATCATCTCTTGTTTTTTTTTGCTAGGAGCGGTGATAACTCCTGGTGCTGCAGA